>JAOTOM010004859.1:262500-533981 GCA_034440615.1 Ashinkailepas kermadecensis | reverse complement strand
GTGTTCAGTGCAAGCAGAAGCTTTTGTGGTAATTGATTCGAACGATCGTAAACCCGTCGCTGAATGCCGGTGCCAATATAAATACGCCTCTGGCGAACACATCGCTGAATACAAATACGAATACGACGTAAACTTGACGTACTTGTTTAAGGCTGCCCATGACTCCCCTCCATGGTCTTGAAGATACCCAAGGACACCCAGAGTCACGTTTGTTCAAGATATATCAATATATGTGCAGGGGATTGCAACCTAAGACTATAATATAGCCCTGCGATAACGCAAATTTGTTGCCTGACAAAGCACAATTTTCCACCGAAGCGAAAACACAAGATGGCCAAGGTTCATGTTATTCAAGAATGGTGTGGAAGCAGACATTTCTAACGTTTGCTGACTTACCATTCGGAGATTTTGTGACGACAGATAGCCTGTGAAGCCCGGTGATTGGCTTTATCGGTTTCTAGTATTTTTGGTAAGTCTCTCGCATATATATTTTAACATTCTAAATGATTAAGTATAATTTTGCGGCGATCATACTCAGGTAGCTGAGGCTTGGGGGGGGGACACGGAAAAAATTGAAGGGGACAAATCGTCACTTTTCAGAAATGGGGGGGGACATGTCCCCCCAGCCCCCCAGCGGTTGCACCAGCAGTATGTGGTGCTTGAACGCTCACCACTGAAAAAAATAACTAACAGTTCTCAGTCATATTTTTGCAATCCAATCAATGATCATCAACCATTGGACGAATTAATTTCCCAATGAACGAAAATTCTTCGATATGACTCCCGATGGACGCAAATGCTTCAATGCTCCTAATGGGCGCACAATTTAGGAATGAATTCATGACCGTGTGGCATGCACGCGTGCTGGTCGTTTCGGTGAATGAACACGAAAATAAACTGGTAAACACACACCCGCCCTTTTCCAGTTCCATTCTCCGGTCCCCTTCCCTGTTTCCCTTTCATATCCAATTCCCAGGTCACCGCCACCGGGCCCGTTCCGCCCCCATACCCTGTATCATCCTCGGTCTACATTCCTACTCCCATGCCCCGTTCCCATCCATTGTTCATGCTTCCATAGTCCTCTTCATCAGTCTCCATTCTCGGGCTCCTCTGGGCCTGCAGTGCCGATCTCCTTCCCTGACCCATTCCTCAGTCCGGTTCCTCGTCACCACTTCCAGGCTCCTTCCACTGTTCCCTTCCTCGTTTCCCTTCGCAGGACGCTGCCCCGTGCACTTTACCTATGCCCTTTCCGATTCTCTTCCCCGACCCCTTCACCCGGTCCCCATCCCCTATGGGGATGGGGACCGGTCCTCAGTTTCTTCTATATACCCGTCCTCAGTTTCTTCCCGATCTCTTTCCTCGATGATCTTCCCTGTCCCGTCCTTTGTCCCCTTCCCGACCCCTCCACAGTCTCCGGTCCCATTGCCTGGTTCCGTCCCCTGTTCCCTTCTCCGGTCCCATTTCCCGGTCCCCTTTCCCGGTCCTCTTCCTCAGTCTCCTTCCAGGTACCCTTCCCGGTCCCATTCTCGGTCCACTGTCCGGTCCAATTCCCCGGTCCCCTTTCCTGGTTCCCTTCACCGGTCTCCTACACCAGTCCTCTCTACCGGTATCCTTCACCGGTCCCTTCACCAGTTCCATTCCAGGATCCAGACCCTCCTAAGCGGATCCAGGTCGCAAAACACGAGCACCAAGCCATAGATCTGAACGCGGTACCTTCACATTAAATATCATCTAGCTCATCACCAAAAAGAACTAACTGTGTCCAGTCACACTTTTCCCATATGCGCGCTGGCGCGCAAAGGTGCAAGACACGGTGCGTGGAGCGGACAAACCATTGCACGAGCACAGCGTTGCCACTGTGTACAGCCTCAACAGAATTGTCACTACATACAGCCTCCACATCATTGTCACTGCGTACAGCCGCCACAGCACCGTCTTCGTGTACAGCCTTCATAGCACTGTACTGTGTACAGCCTCCACAGCATTGTCACTACATACAGCCTCCACAACACTGTCACTGTGTATAGCCTTCATAGCAGGGGCGTCGATTTGTATCCTTTTGTGGGGGCCAGGGCCCCACCAATGTTGATCTTGCCCCCCCCCATGTTGATTTGGGCCCCCCCCCCCAATAATCTATGCTATTTTTATGCTGATAAAAGTTGAAGGAAAAAAGAAGAAAAACACCATGCTAGGTACATAGAAAATGTAGTTGATGTTAACCAGCACATTTTGTACTGAAAAGAGACAGATTTGCCAGGAACCCAGCTCCCAACAAAAGTGGATGTGATTGGCCGCCTGCAAATGATCCGCATCGAGCACATGCAAGCGGCATCGGTCGTCGACGAACGTCAGGTGTCCATGGAGGAATGCATGGAGGCAGTTGTAGAAGAGATCCTACACCTTTGGAAGCGAGCATCCCTCCCCGTTCGTGATCGTGCTCGCGTCATAGAGGCTGTAAGAAGCCTTTGGAGCAGGAAGGACGCCATCAAGAAAAAATCGGGCAAAAGCCAACATGCAGCACGCCTCGTCAAGGTCGTGGTTTCGGACATGGACAAGCTTTTTGACATCGACAGCAGGACCCACCAGCCAGAGCTGCCTAAGGACCGCGCGTTCTTGGCGGACCAGCGCGGTCCCAGGCTCCTCCACATCGGGGGCCTCGACGCCGAGACCACCGCGCGCTGGCAAAGGCGGGAGGAGCGGCAAGCGTGGCAGGTGCGGGAGGCGGCGAAGGCAGCTTCGGCTACCGCTGCAGCCACGGCAGCCACGGCGAGGGCGAGCCGTGCTCGCGCTCAAGTCGAGACGGCTGCCCCTGCGACCCGCCCAGCTGTGGCACCTGAAACCGTCTGCATTGCTGCCGCCGCTGCTGGCGGCCCCTCCGCGGCCCGTCGCTCGGCGTCTCTGGAGCTCAGAGATGGCGCCGTGCCGTCCGGGGACCATCGTACGACTCGCGCTGCCCAGGTAGCTGGCGCTGCTGCCACCCCCGCCGCCGTCCTCACAGGTGCAGCTCCTGGCATCCAGTCCTTCGTTGCTGGTGACTCAGGTCCGTGTCATTCCCCTCACTTACAGTCCAATAGCCATTTGAAACCCGTTCCTCTGGCCTAATCTTATATTTTTCGTTCCTCACTTGATCACGTTTATCCACTCCCTCGTCTATGAAAGGATTTGTAAGCCAGTGGTATTGCTTGTCTCTATACCCCGCCTTCATTCATCAAAGCTACTACTTTCCTAATATAATAATTTCCTGTTCTCCGTCTCAGGTCAGTCCGGCACAACCGCTGGCACCGTTCCCGAGCCGTCGGCAGCTGGCACTTTAGGGATTTCGGCGAGGCAGCGCTCGTGCCCTAGCGCGCTCGTGCCGGACTCACCGTCCGGCAGACGGCACGCCGTCGCGACCGGCCAGCCGTCACACAGCCGGAGTGTCGCATCAAGGTGGCATACCTCAACGTCAACCACCTAATGCCATCTATCGACGACGTATCAATCCTGCTGAGAAATAACGCGCTGGACATTCTGTGCGTGGGCGAGACTTTCCTCAATGATGATACCGGCACTCGATTTTTACTTTTCCCGGGCTATGTCGTGGAGCGCGGGGATCGTAAAACCAATGGTGGTGGCGTATGCGTAATTTACAAAAATTGTATGCAGCCAGAAATTTTGCCAGTCCCATCCACCGGTTCGCATTTGGAAGTTTTGTGGCTGCGGTTTTCAGGAAAATCGCCGTTTGTTCTCGGGACTATCTACAGGCCACCGAAATCACCAGTAGCAGCCACCCTCGACGATCTGCAACAACAAATCACGTTTCTCCTCACCAAACAGCTGCCAATACACGACATGGGTGATATGAATCTGGACCTGCTCCAGCCGTCAGCAGCGGGGGTGCGGAGGTACGTGACAATGCTGGAAGACCTGGGCTTCCAGCAGCTGATCTCATCGCCGACCGGCACCACCGACACGTCGTCTACCCTCATAGATCACATTTTAACATCTCGATCAGAGTTAGTCTCCAACCCTCGCGTGATTGCCTGTAACTTCAGCGATCACGACCTCGTCACATCTGACATCAGCGTCAAACGGACGCGCCCGAAACCACAAACCATCACGGTCCGGTCCTCCAGGCGTGTAAACAACGACGCCCTCTGCTTAGACCTTCTCCAGGCCGATTGGAGCCAAGTGTACAACGCGGACTCTGCAGCTGAGAAGTGGCGCGCCTGGCTCGAGGCGTGGCAGCCGATCATCGACCACCACATGCCTCTCCGAACAATCCGGATCAAACACCCCCCGGCTCCCTGGCTTCATGAAAATGAAGAGCTCAGAGAGCACATGGAGAAGCGGGATCGCTGCCGAGAGGCCCGAGACCAAGACAAGAATAACACGGTGAAACAACAGGCCTATAAGGACAGCAGAAATGCCGTGAAACGAGCGCAATACAACGCCTGCGCAGACTACTACGCCACGTCATACCGTCACCAGAAAACGAAGACGTGGACCGACATCCGCCGATTTCTGCTTGCCGCCAAGAAGCCCGAGCCCAGGATCGACCCACCCCACCTGAGCGACGCCGCCTGGGCTGACAAGCTAAATCGTCACTTTGTGACCGCGGGAGCTGACGTTGCTGCCATGTTATCGGCGGCTCCACAGGGAGTGCGGCTGCCGCCCAGACCACCTCGGGTGTGCAGTAGCTCCTTCCGCGTACACACTGTGACGTTACCAGAATTGTCGTTGGCACTCGATCGAATGGGAAATACGCGCGCCAGTGGAAACGACGGAATAACACTTCATATGCTGAGAGCGACGTTTGCAGTCACAGGGCCTCATTTACTGCATGTGATAAACTATTCACTGCGTACTGGTGAGGTGCCGCCTCAGTGGAAAGAGGCCTGCGTTATTGCGTTGCACAAGAGGGGTGATCGTGACGACCCCGGACATTTTAGGCCCATATCTTTGCTGAGTGTTGTTGCTAAACTGTGTGCGAAAATTGTAAACACGCATCTTTCATTCTATCTCGACTCAAACCACATACTCTGTTCAAATCAATATGGTTTTCGTCCCGGCCACTCAACCGAAACAGCAATGCTCGATACTGTACAATTTCTGACCAAAAATATGGATTGTGGTCATGTGTCTACCCTGCTTGCTGCTGATACGTCCCGCACGTTCGATAGCGTGGAGCATAGCCGCCTGTTAGAAAAGCTAGGCTGGTGTGGGATCGACGTTCACTGGTTTGAGGATTGGTTGCGGGGGAGGAGCCAGAAAATTCAGGGGAGTACCGCTGGGCCACTCCCGGTGACGCACGGTGTAGTACAGGGAAGCCAAATCGGGCCAAAATTGTATTTGATTTTCACTAACGACCTAGCATCACATCTAAAGTATGGCCACTTGGTAATTTTCGCTGATGATGCGCAATTTCTAGACTCTGACGCCCCAGGCAACATGTCTGCGCTAAAACAACGTGTAGAAAACACCTTGGATACAGCTCTGAACTGGTTCACACAAAATCGGCTAAAAATCAACCCTGGAAAGACTGAGCTCCTGGTTGTCAAATCTCAGCGCCAGAAATGTGACACCTTATCGATCAAATTTGGAGATGCTGAAATTAAGTCGTCACCGAACGCAAAAATCCTCGGTGTGCACGTCGATTCGACTCTGACCTGGGATAGACAGGTGTCTCAGGTGGTTCGGCGGTGTTATAGTGTTCTCGTTGGCCTGTCAAAATTTCGACACAAATTACCCTCAGAAACGAAGAAACTCCTCATTCAGGCACTGGTTTTCCCCCACATCTACTACTGTATGACAGTTTGGGGAAGTTGCAACAAAACCCAGAGAGATAGGATTCAGAAGGCGATAAATTTTGGTGCCCGTATAGTATCCGGCCTCGGCCGACGAGAGCACATCACCCCGGCACTAGAGGCACTTGGATGGTTGAAATTTGATGCCATGTTGGAGGAGCGCGACGTAGCAATGATCCGGAAGCTAACGTCGTCTGGTGTCCCACCTACGCTAGCGAGCTCTATCAAGCGTCGTGCGGAGGTGTCGTCCAGGAGAACTCGGTGCGCAGACACAGGGATGTTGGAGCTCCCGCGAGTTCGCTCCGAACTCGCTAAGCGTAGCTACCCGTTCAGAGCCGTAGCTGCGTGGAACGGCCGTTTGGAGGCGCGTTCTATCACTAGGTAAAGCGTGATTTATGTCTAGATGATTTTTAATTGACTCTTGTTTATTGACACGAGAAGTAGGATTATGTATATAGTTTTACAGCAATGTATTGACGAGAGGGCTGAAAAGCCATATTATTGTGGAGACCTCAATAAATCTGACTCTGACTCTGACTCTGACTCCGCATGGCCGCGGGCGCTGGTGAGTCATCTGCCGCCGTCCTGATGGGCGCAGTTCTTGACATCCAGTCCTCCGTTGCTGTCTCTGGTCCATATCATTCTTCCCCAATGCAGTCAAACCATTCATAACATCTAAGGTGTACTCTCATTGATAACCTGTCCTCTGCTATTGCACCATGCTAGGTATTGAACGTTTGTCCCAGCAGCTCACCCGTCTACTGCATCGAAAGATCATCGTGTCCTACTGCGTGTCCTTACAGCGTTTCATCCAAATTACCTCCCTAATGAAACGATTTCCTGTCCTCTGTCTCAGGCCGGTCCAGCAACGCCGCCGTCCACTCTGGCGCTCCTTGCGCCGTCCCTGGCTCCTCGGTCACCGCTGCTGCAGCAGCCGGACCGTCCGTGACCCCGGCAGCTACTGGATCCTCGCCCGGTGGCACTACGCTGACTAGGCCGGCTGTCGGCGTCTCAGGTCGTGACTGTTCAAACGGTGGCAGTCCCTCCTCTGACGACAGTGACAGTGCTCCCGATTATCAGCCACCGCGCAGGCCAAAAAGTAGACGCGTGGAGGGTCCACCTCTCTCACTTTTGTCTGAGGCTGCTGATGCGTGCGATGTGGGTTCTCGGAAGGCATCTAAGCTCATAAGTGCGTACACAGTGTCTGCTGGAGTCGCAGCCATCAGTCGGTCAAAAATCCAACGAGAGCTAGAAAAGAGCAGAACGCAAAAAGCTCGAGAGCCACTGCCGCTGGCTGCACGGCCATATTTTGCGATGGCAGAACCGACACGGCCCGGGTGGCAGGGACCCAACACGAAAAGGTTCACAACATATCCGTGAACGCCCACCCGGGCGATGTATTTGTCGGGCACTTTAACTGCGGAGCGCGGCACACCGGAGCGGCTATCGCCCAACAGCTGCTGCGCTTTCTGGTTGAGCGCGGCATACAGGCCACTCCCATCCATGCGGTGGGAGGCGATGGGACTAACGAGGTGGTGGGCTGGCAAGGCGGCTGGATGGCCCAATTCGAAAAGCTGCTAGGCCGGCCGCTGACCCGAGCGGTTTGCCTCCTCCATCAGGCCGAGCTGCCCTACAGAGCCCTCTTCAAGAGGCTCGATGGGCCGACCACCAGTCCCTCCAGCTTCTCGGGTCCCATCGGCAAGCTGCTGTCGGTCCCGGTGCACCAGTTGCCTGTCGCTCAGTTCCAGCCCCTGACAACGGCTGAGCTGCCGCCGCTGTCAGATGATGTCAGACGCAATCTGAGTTCAGATCTGCGCCTGCTGGTGCAGTGCGCCCAGTGTGTGACTTCGGGCGATGGAAGCGAAGTAGCGCAGCGCGTTCACGGCCAGCTCAGAATGGCGCGGTGGCACACCGCACAGAGCAGACTGTTGCGTGTCTACATGGCCCAACAGAGCCCCAGTACCGAGCTGCAGACGCTTGCATTGTACGTTGTGGGCGTTTACATCCCAACAGTGCTGGCAATCAGACACCGGCCGGACCTGGTGGAGGCGCCGCGCCACCTGTACGACCAGCTCGAGCGGCAGCGCCGCCACATGACCGGCGATGATCTGGCCGAAGTGCAGAGGAGACTCTGCGGGAACGCCATGATGGCGCACCCTGAGGCCGTCGTCCTCGGTATGCTCGGGGACGAACGCCGAGAGATCCGGGCCCGAGCTATCCAGCTCATCGGTGAAGCCCGTCAGCGCCGGCAGCCTGGGCAGCCAGTCCGGGCTTACAAATGCCCGGAAATCAATCTCCGGGCCAGCAACATCATGGAGGTGGTGGACTCACATCAATCACCATTGACCATAAATTAGCTGAGACCGATAAATTAGTTGAGACCAGTTGCACTGGTACCGTCTCAACTAATTTATCGGTTATGTTTAATGTGAATTAGAGATGCAAATACACAAAAAAGGTAACGGATTCTACAGTGAAATAATCGCACATGTTGGTTGAAAAGAGGTGGTGCTGCACAGAACATGCCCTGCGAAGCCTGGCCTGAATCGCAACAAGGTAATCAACATGAAACCAGTGTCACCCCTCATATCTGTATGTATTTTGTCAAAGGTGTATTCTTTGACAAAATACATATTCCGTCAGATCATCTGTCATCACCATTCCGCCGCCAAACCACGCTTGGTGGAAAGTACAAACGCGTCCGTCATAAGGCATTTGGAAGGCAGCCGGGCTCGCTAGGCCTGCCATCTCTTGGCAGCCCAGGGAACCGTTCGAACCTTCCATACTTCAGAAGACGAAATCTGAGGTAATAAGACAGCTAGAATCTTGGAAATGGTGCCAAATGATCGAAAATGAATTGCCTCGACGATGCAATGCTCAAGCGGACTCATTTTTCCACCAGTCCGCTTATGAGATGCAGAAATGTACACAATTTGGTCCCAGCCAAAATCTTCAAGTGGCCAAAATCTTCATCAAAAGATGTGAGAAATTTGCATTTCTGATGCTTCCATCGTGTTCAGCGGCCCAAAATGCATAAAATGAGGGGGAGCTGCTATCGATTTTGGCAAAAAGTGTGCAAACCGGACCAACCTACTGGTGTCGGGGAAAAGTCAAGCTTTTTTTCTCCAGATATCTCCAAATTTTGCTTTGAAAACCAAGGAATTCACCGCTTTAAGCTGCATGCTTTGAGGTTGTGGGAGAAACTGCTCCTACTGTTCACACCACCTTCCCTTCCCCAACAACAGAAACACCTATATTTCATGGGCTGGATTTTACATTGGAGGTCTAAACCACTTTCAGTCATTAAGGTTAAAAGTTCACACATCCCAGATAGAGTGGTGTGGATAGTGGCATACCTAATATTTGCATGCGTGGCAAACGAATTTCGAGGTGGCTCAAGCAACACCCATGAAAGTAGTCGCCGGAATTCGACCAGTGTTTTTCATAATTACCCATTATTATTTAATGTTGACATCAGTAATAGCAACTTAATTTTGCGCTGCAAGGGGTCCAACCTATCACCATTGTCCCGAAGACAGTGGATTTCAACCCCCTCCCTCCTGTTCAAATGCTTCCGAAATGGCCGGCTAGTTTTCGAACACCCTGATGTAAATTATTTAGTTGATGCACTACTTTTGGGGCCCTAGTGGAGCTTTCCGTGCCCGACGTGACTTTTCGTGGCACCTCCTTAATTTTTGGAAAGCCCGTGTTAATTTTCATATAAATTATGATTATATATAAATATATATATATATATAAATTATATATATATATATATATATATATATATATATATATATATATATATATATATATATATATATATATCGCTGGGTCCGAATTCCAAACACGTATGACAGATTTCGAGTCCACACCGCACGGCGGACTGCACGTCCGCTCGCAGCCAGCTTTATTCTCACACTCCCCGCGGCCGGGGTGTTTCGGCGCGAAACCAACAAGCCAATGGAAAGGCACGCGTCGCCAAGGCGACGCGCGGGACCATGACGTCACCCGTCTACACTCTATAAACCTTGAAAAAAGGAGTGCACACGCACTCAACGCACATGACCAAGACATGACACCGGAGCGAAATCGCACACGATGTATCGCCACGCTGTTCGAACTATCGTCACAAGTGGTCATCAGCAGCATGGCAACGGGTTTATCCGCAACACAAAAACTGATGTCACGACTGCGTAAGACCGTCGCAAGTCTTAATAGGGTACGCACTAGATTTCAGCACAAGGCCTCTAGCACTGGCCATAGGCAGGACTGCCGGCGCCCCAACGACTGAAGCGTTCCACAATCCGCGCAGACATTACACAGTTTCACAATGTGGTGTAGACCCGAAACAAACCGCCCATCCACTAACGCATCCCCGGCGGGATCCTCATTTTCCGCACGACGCTAGTTATAACAATTGGTACACTAGCATCTTATTCTAACATCGCGCAACCAAGTGCTCACATCACACACGTTTTACACTGTAACCAGCGGCTGTTCTAACAGCAATTCGTACACTAGCATCTCAATCTAACATCGCGCAACCTCACATCACACACACGCTTACACCGTAACTAACGACTATTCTAACAACACCCAGCCATGAGCTCGCTTAACCCGACTCGATCGTCGCAACACAGTTGGCGGTACACTCGGGGGAAGTCCAGGCCCGGGGTCATCTGTCTCTGACCCCACTCCCTCCACGAATGGGACAATATCAGGGCTTTCTATTCCTAAGCTAACCGTAGTGCCCGTCAACGCCGGTTCTCTCCTGACAGCGGGGCACCCATCCCCTTCTTCCCTCTGAACGGAAGTTGCTTGGATGGGACCCAGATCGCCACTGTTGCTGTCGGCACCACCAGCCGCTAACCCATCCGCGCCGAGATCCCCACTTTCCCCAACGACGCGAGTTCCGAGAGCGGTGCTTCCGGAGGAAGGATGTGAACCCCCTTCGCCTCCAGATTCCAGCACACCAGGTCGGAATATGCCACATCGAACGGGTGGTGCGGGTGACCCAACCCAAGACGCCGGGGCGAGCGGCTCACCGACGCCCTGCCTCTCATCATCCACACTCAAGCCACGTCCTGCTGGTGTGTCTGTTACACCAGCTGCACATCCAGGCACTGCATCCCTGGTCACCTGAGCGGTCGTTGGTTGCAGTCTGTTATGATGCACTAGAATCGTCTGTCTGCTCCCGTGCAGACGTATCCGATAATTGACATCACCCACTCGGCTTAGGACTGTTACTGGCTTCCAGGGGCGGACACACTGATAATACTGACCTTTCGGAACGACACTCTTATACAACAGGACCTGATCACCAGCCTGAAAGGTATGCTCGCTCAGCTTCTTTTCGTAGGCTCTCTTGTTGCGCGCGTGTCGCCTATTCGACGCAGCGATCCCAAACTCTCTCGCTTTACGCAGACTGGTACATAGGCTGTCCACGTACTCGGACACCGTCCAAGATTTCGCCACCGTAGGCGCGTGCAGATTTGCTTCAGCTGGGAGCCGGGGCTCTCGAGCGAACATGAGAAAGTAGGGCGAATAGCCGAGCGACAAATGCACCTGGGACCGATACCCGAGCATCAACAGCGGCAGATGAACATCCCATTCCGAGTGATTGTCATCTAGATATCTCGCCAACATCGTGATGATAGTCCGCATTAGCCTTTCCACCTGCGAGTTCCCTTCGGGGTGGTACACGGAGATCCGTGATTTTTCAATGCCGAGGATACGGCAGGTTTCCGTCATGACTGACCCTACAAAATTCGCGGCGCAATCGGAGTGCAAGCGCCGTGGACAGCCGAACCGAGCGACAAACTCGTTCACAATGGTCGTCGCCACTGTCGTCGCTTTCATACCCGGAAGAGGATACACCTCACACCAGCGGGTGAAGTGATCACACACAACCAACAGATGCTTGTTCCCGCTTCCGGTAATCGGCAGACCGGTCAAAAAGTCAATGTAAATCGTATCAAAAGGTTCATCTGAGTAGAGCTCACCAAGGGATGCACGTGGCCGCGGGATCGGTTGACTGTGTAAGGTGCACTTCTGGCACTTGCGACAAAACTCCTCGGTTTCAGCCGACATCTGACTCCACCAGAACCGAATCCTCGCCTGGGCCAACAATTTCTCGGCCCCAAAATGTCCTCCTGTTGGACCAGCATGAAGCGAGGTTAGTACTTCAGGCACCAGCTGCCTTGGAACCACCAGCTGCAACCGCTCGCTCTCACCAGCGCGTAGCTTGTACATTCGATACAAAATGCCATCAATCAACTGCAGTCGTCTCCACTGCTTAAACAATGGCCTAGAGGAACCTGACACCGTGGTTCGTCGCGGCTTAACTCCAGCCGACAAATGTTTCCCAATTTCACTTATGCTAGGGTCCTTATCCTGTTCCTGTCGCAGATAACTCGAGGACCAGGAGGAAGCATCCACCTCGCGAACTGACTCAGCTACTTCGCCGGTCTGTGTCTCCGCATCCACTCTGTCTGCCGGACGCCTACTCAGCGCGTCCGCCACCGGATTCTGCACACCCGGGCGAAATACTATCTCATAATCAAACTCGGACAAGATCTCAAACCAACGAGCGAGCATGCCAGAAGGCTGCTTGAAGTTTATGAGCCATTGCAGGCTGGCGTGGTCGGTACGAATCCTAAACCTACGGCCCAACAAATAGTGCCTAAACTGCTGCACGAACAGAACGCACGCTAGCAACTCTTTACGAGTTGTACTGTAATTACGTTGAGACTTGGACAACTTCCGACTCGCATACGCCAGCGGTTTCTCTTCGCCATCCTGTTCCTGCAGGAGAACGGCTCCAGCACTCAAGTCCGAACAATCACAGTCCAGAATGAACATACCAGCGTCCGCGCCGAACCTGGGCAGCGAAATGACAGGCGAAGTCGACAGCGCCACCTTCAGTGCTTCGAACGATGCTAGCGCCTCCTCTGACCAACTAAACTTTACGTCTTTCCCCGTCAGCGAAAACAGCGGCGCTGCCATCTCAGCGAACGATCGCACATACTTCCGAAAGAACGATGCTAGCCCTAGAAAACTACTCAACTCTTTTTGGATGCGTGGAGTGGGCCTCTCAGCCAGCTGCCGGATCTTTTCATGGTCAGCAGACAAGCCCTTGGGGGTCAATACATGACCCAGAAATGTTACTTCCGTTCGGAACAACTCGCACTTTTCCGGATTCAACGTAAGACCTGCTTGCTGTAGCCTTTCCAACACAGCATCCAGCTTAGTTAGGACATCATCGAAGTCTGTTCCATGCACTATGACGTCATCAAAATAGTTCACGCACGACAGGGGACGCAAGTCACCTAAAACTATATCCAGCAGGCGCGCACACGAAGACGGGGCCGACTTGCACCCGAATGGCATACGAACAAACCGATGTGCACCGAATGGAGTCACAATCGTAGTCTTATTTCTATCCCGTTCATCAATGCTTACCTGAAAATACGCATTATTCAAATCTAGGACACACCACATTTTCGATCCTGTCAAGATCTCAATAGTGTCGTCAATCCTCGGAATCGGATATGACGAGGGCGTCGTCACGGCATTCAACTGTCTCATGTCAGCGCACATCCTGTACTGCCCAGACTTCTTCCTTACCAAACATATGGGGAAGCCCAACCCCCTCCATTAGACTCCTCGATAACTCCTTGTTCTACTAATGTCTCGATTTGCGCCCTCACCTCGTTCCGCAAATGGGGTGGTACACACCGGGCCGCCTGACTCACAGGCGCATGGTCACCAGTAGCAATCGTATGCGTCGTCACCGTGGTGTGGCCCAAATGACCATCAAACATCGACTTATGTTTGTCAATAACTCGTCTGACCGCCTCCTTCTGTGCGTCTGACAATGGGGACTTACTCAGGTCAATATGCCCACTTGGTTCTACGTATTTCGAAGCTGGCTCGCCGTCACTACCCCAGGAGTACAAGCTGTGCTCGCCGAACCCCACCTCAAGTTCGCCAATTTCTGAGCGTCTAGGAATGCTAATTGGCTCCGTCGTAATATTATGGACAACAAATGGGACAGAACTCCCTACTACATCGACCACTGCTGGAACAAACTCGAGACCACAAATGTTCAACGACGGCTCCACTACAGCTGAGCCTATGTAGTCACAATTGGGCACCCATGCCCTCAGAACTGTTTCCTCACCCGGTGCAATTATGACACTACTCGACATCACCAAACGACCAACTGACACGGCCTCCGCCGACACCGAGCGAACTGACTCAGCCGGGGTTAATATCAATCTCCTTCTCTTCATATCAATCACGCATGGACAAGCTCGCAGAAAGTCAAGCCCCAGTAGGCACGGCACATCTATGTGGTCCGACACGAAAACACTCATGTTCACTGGCATTCCGTCAACATGGAAGCACAGAGTGGCTTTGCCTGCCAGTGGCAGCTCATCTCGTGACGCCGTCTTGGCCCGCACTGCAGTCTTACGTAACCTCGGGGAATTTGGCAAAAGGTCGAACGCTGCTTGGTTCAGAATACTAATGTTGCTGCCTGTGTCCAGCAGACATTTACAATCGACTCCAGGAATCTTAGCCACAAATGTCATGTCCACGTTCAGCGAAACCCCTCGGTCGCCTGAGTCACCGTCGGTTATGTTCGCTCCCCTCCCGGTTTCTCTCCAGGTCCCTTTGTCCTTTCCGGGATCACATCCTCCCAGCTTACTCCTCACGGCCTTTGACTGGGTCCGGGTCCCCCCATGGCCTCTCGGGTGGACCCGCGAGTTTCCCGAATACCTCCGACACACCTCTGACACGTGCCCCTGACAACCGCACTTCGGGCACCTAACATCTCGCTTGTCGTCACAGTTATACCTCATGTGACCAGGCTGGCCACAGGCGTAACACTCGCGCGGCCTACGCACAGGTCCACTAGACCTGAGTCCAGTCTGGACTTGGAGCTCTAATTCGGCTATCCTCTTCTCTAACCGAGCAACAGCTGACGCTTCAAGCTGGGCCTCCCCTGCAGCCATCTGACGCACCGGCTGCATCACGTGCCGAGCGGCACTGTATACGTGACGTACTTTTGCCACTGCATCCCCAAAAGTACTCGCTCCCGACGCGACAACAGGCGAGAACAGGTCGCCCGGAAATGCCGACAAGAAATGGTTGTATAGCAGACCCTCCAATGCCTGTCCTGGGAATGCTTGAGACACCATCTTCTTAAGCCGTATCACAAACGCATCTAGCGACTGGGATGGGTCGTACCTGAGATCCATAAGGGCCACATGGTGGTTCACAGAGCTACCACTGCAGAAACTCCCCTTCAGGCCGAGCTCAACTCCACTATAGGACCCCTTCTGTCGAGCACCAAGGGCATCGAAAGCATCCCTTGCGATTTCTGTTAGACACAATGGCAACATATCCAACTTCCGGCTCCCGTCCCAATCATGAAGCCTACTGAACCTCTCATAGTCGTCCAAAAATATCTGCACCGTGCCACCCCCGTCGAAGCTTGGCATACCAACCATAGCAAACCTGGGCTCCATTCTGCTAGTTCCACTGGGCTTCAACCAGACAGACTTGTGAACACGGCTTATACTTGTCACTCGATATTTCCAATATTCAAACGCGTCTGGCTCGACTGAATCATGCCACACGCCTCATTAAACGACATATGTGCCTCGCTTTGACAAGGCACCCACGGTTCCGACGTCGAGAATCGCCTGTTGCTAGCGACGAGTCATGTGTCAGCTGGCGCGTAGACGAGCACTGAGGGCGCCTTGCTGCAGCCTGCCGTTGCTAGGCGACAGCAGCACTCTCACCGGACTCTACCTGGCCAGGTCGCCATCTTCCCATGGCCGTGCATCTTGTTTGCGACTGCCCAACTCATCTCTTGCACGCCATCCTCTTGTATAAGTGGCTGCACTCACGCGTCACACCGAGCCAAGTCCTAAGTATCACTACACTCCGTTATGACGGAATTCAGACGACGCAAATTATCTGCTCCTCAGTACGCCACAACGCTCAATCGAGTCATCTGGCTCCCGTCGTGCGAGTCGGACGACCCGAAAGCTGTCATTCCCACCGCCGCCTCCAATATAGTCGCTGGGTCTGAATTCCAAACACGTATGACAGATTTCGAGTCCACACCGCACGGCGGACCGCACGTCCGCTCGCAGCCAGCTTTATTCTCACACTCCCCGCGGCCGGGATGTTTCGGCGCGAAACCAACAAGCCAATGGGAAGGCACGCGTCGCCAAGGCGACGCGCGGGACCATGACGTCACCGTCTACATATATATGTATCTGGATAATGGGTGCTAATTTCTGAAAATTATTGAGGTGCAAGATACATGAAGGTAATGAGACGCACACTCCATGGTACCCCATGTTAGAAGTCTAAATTATTGGGGGACAGAGCCAACACCGAGGGGGCATTTCCCCCTCAAAAATAGATCATAGAACACCTATGGTCTAGACGCATATGAATTAAAAATGGAAAACAATCCTGAAAATCTGCTGCAGGTTCCGTAGCTGCACATGTCTGCAAGCCAGCGATTTTGGGTAACGGTGATAAAGGTGTGATATTCCAACTAGTATCGATACCACCGCCGGTAGACTAAATGTAATGTTGCCGGCGCCTTTTCCTGGCCAGAGGGGTACCAGCACTTTCCCACGGGAGGCACATGCCCCCAGTGCCTCCACCCTTGTTTACGCCCCTGCACCGAGTGGGGAGGAATTATGTTGCAACAGTTACCTTTGACTTGCTCCTACCCCTCCTTCCCAGCCGTGATCTTCAGTTGGCCTGTCTCGGCATACTGCTACTACCCGTGGCTCCGCGCGATACCTGCGGCGCTCAGCATGAAGGCAGTCAGCGTGGATCTAAGGAACAAGTGTTAGTGTTAGGAGAAAATACGGCCATATTCGTACACAAAATTCTTCAAGCTTTCAAATGAACTCCATTTTTCCCAATTTTGATGACATTTTAGATCGCAAATGTCGTGTGGAAAACACGGACGTTTGGCTGGAGCTCCTACGGGACTGAGCATTTGTCTAGCCCATGTGACGTCACGGATTCCAAAACGTTATTGGAGGGGCTCGGTTGTACCTTATGTTGCGGGCCTTGAGTGGACCTCTGAAAGAACGAAAGAAGGGAACGGAACGGCAACTTCCGTAATTTCGCGCGTGGAGATGGCACGTGGGCACTTCCGGAGCGGTATATAGGTGGATGATTCCTGTTTTCTAACTTTATTTATTCGAAGATGGACGTTCATAGGAGGTCCTGAGGTCATTGTGAGTGTGAAATTTGTGGACCTGTATCTGTTGCGTAAGGGACTGGGCCGTTGTATTTTTGTCTCGCTGTGGTGTTCGAATGAAGTTTAAACATGCAATGATGGGTATGCAGCAGTCCCTCCAGGTAAATTTGTATGGGCGCAAAATGACCAATGCTGGCGACGCGCCCCAAAGCACAAATCCACCGCCACCACCATGTAAATTTGTGCTCTAAGGTGCTTTGTGAATTTTTGGAATTTATCACTCCAATGCAATGTTTATCAATGTGACTAAGATGTTGGGCTACTCATTTTCTGTGCAAATGCCTATCTTTCAGGTTGTAAGCAAAATAACACCAAGAAAGGTTCTTTGAGTTAGGTAGCATGGCATAAAAAGAAATGTTTTAAAAATAAAGGTAAATTTGGAAATCAATATAAAATTTGATACTTTGGATTCTTAAATAAAGTTATTTTTGACATGGGTAAGACAATGTGACCATTCATTTCCCCACAAATTATTACTTTTAAGTCAATGGCAGTCAATATAAGTCAAAGCTGCAAACAACAAGGTAAATTTTTGATAAAAGGTGTTTTTTGAATTTTGGGAATACTTTTTCAGAATATGATGTTCATGAAGATGACTAAGAAGATGCGACCACTCATTTTCAGTGCTGTTGCTTACTTTTCAATTTGGACGATGATGTCACATTGGTATGGTGTAATGATGTCATAGGTATGGAACTGAGGCTTTGACTGGCTAATGCTACAAACTGTTCACAGGTATTCTTCAAGTATTACCCCTCAGACTTCCTTTATCTCAACAATGTATCCAAGCCGTCGTCAGCTGACTTCCAGTCAGCTGTTGGTGACGTCACTCAAACGTAACGAGATACCCCCAGTTGGGAGCACTGAATGACCAAAGGGCATCACCAGGAATATTTATAAGGGTTGGGTTAGGTTAGGTTATTGTTAGGTTAGGTTAGGTTTTCACCATCGTGAAATAGAATCTGCACACCCTCCCCTAGCAGGAAATTCCTTGTGCTGTATCTAGAGTGACATCTCAACCACCACCCATGAAAGGAAAATGTCCTGTGAATGTCCTGTGAAGCCCTGAATATATACCTCCACAACTGCTTCGTAGACATAAATTTGTCCCTGATGCCCATGGATTAAGTCCACATCGACCCCTTATAAATATTCCTGGTGACACCCTGGAATCATTCAGTGCACTCGTATGGAAGTGTTGTTTCTGTACGTTTCAGTGACATCACGAACAGCTGACTGGCAGTCAGCTGACAGTGACTCGGATGCATTGTTGATATAAACAAAGTGTGAGGGGTAATATTTGAAGATTACCCTGTTCACATACCTTAATAGGTGGTTTTACAGCATCTTTTTTTCTCTCAGGTCATGTGGTCTAAGGAACAGGATAGAGGGAGAAGACAGCATAATGATCCACATAAATTAAAGGTATTTTTTCCTTAAAAGGTGTTTTGGGAATTTTTGGATTTTTTCTTTGAAATACTATGTTTATGAACATGATTTGGAAGATGCGATCACTCGTTTTCTCTGGAAATGCTTACCTCTCGGTTAATCTTAGCATTAATTTCTATAATGTGCCATATATGCCACACTGCTGTTCATTGTTCAATAATTTATCCATCCCTCACCTGGCACTTCTCAGACGTGATTAAAGGGACATTCAACACTTCACGCAGTTCATTTAACACTTCTTCACGTAGAAAATGCTTCATTTCTGCCTCTTTGCCACATACATGACACACCATTACTACTCCACCAGAACGGCGGAAAAAAACTCAGCAACAGCACTGCTCGGAGCCGTGAGGTACAGATGACGTCACTATAAATATTACGCTTGTTTTAAAATTATAATATGAGCTTATATTGGTTTAGATAAGAGTAGATTGGTATTACGTTAGGTTAGGTTAGGTTTTCCTATTTAATTATGAATTATACGATTTCTTGGAAGTCGTGAGGCAAGACGAGACCGAGCAGAAGCCGACTGTGCGGTGCTGTCTGTTTAGTTTAGTCATCTATGTGGCAAAGAGGCAGAAATGAAGCATTTTCTACGTGAAGAAGTGTTGAATGAACTGCATGAAGTGTTGAATGTCCCTTTAATCACGTCTGAGAAGTGCCAGGTGAGGGATGGATAAATTATTGAACAATGAACAGCGGTGTGGCATATATGGCGCATTATAGAAATTATCGCTAAGATTAACAGAGAAAACGGGTGATCGCATCTTCCGAATCACGTTCATAAACATAGTATTCTGAGAAAAAAATCCAAAAATTCCTAAAACACCTTTTAAGAAAAATTTACCAAAAATTAAATGCCACCACCAAATTTAATTCTCATCAGTTTTAATAACGAAATATGTTTTACTATCAATGCTGCTGAAATAAGTAAAATTAAACTTACGAACATCAGCAAATTGCAATATGCTTTCTGATTTACATGGAGACTGCACTCAGCTGTACTGTATCTGGCAGCTGACGAATGACTGCCAGATGACAAATTGGCAATATGGTTAAATTAGTGAGGGGTGTGGTTAGCCAACTTCCTGAGAATTGGCAGAGAAAATGAGAACAAAAGTATATTTAATCGATGTCAACCAAGTTTATAAATCCGTACCTGATACTCCCGACATGCTCACACAGAGTGGGAAACTTACTTTCCGAGTTGGGAGTCGGAGTGCATACCGATTTCTTCCGGAGGACATTTTCATGGACATTACTTTTTATGCATGGAATCTGTTTACCAGTAACCGACCAGAAAAACCTAAATCAGTACCTACATAATATGCATACGTAATATCATTCTCATTTTTTGTCAAATTAAATGTCAAAACAAAGGAACAAAGAAGTGAACAATGGATGGCACCACCCAGCAGTGACTCGTAATAATCGGCACTGTTTCGTTTCTCATAACTCACAAGAACAATGCGCTTTCCTTTCACTTTTGGTCTCAGTACTAGGCTAGCCATATGAAAAACAAACAAAAATACTTCACACCTCACCCTCAGCTCAGAGCGCCTACCTACGCAGCCAATTTCCCACGTAACACAAACGCAACTTCACTACCGCACACGCCACAGTTGGATGTGATCAAAGCAAAGGATCAGTCAAGGTTTTGTGTTTGCAGTACGACACTGTTAACCACGTGTTCAAAGTTGCTAATGGTCATGATGTCATATAAAAAATACCTTGCATTGATTGGTTGACAGACATATTTCGGAACAGAAAACGCTAACGCAGCCAATTCTGATCGGTGGCCTCCGGGACTCCGGAGAACGTCTCTTAAAACTGTCAAACCCCACTATATGGGCGGCAGGAACACAGATTTTCCGAGACGCTGCTCCAAAGCCGGAGAACAGTGTACTCAGTGCGCATGCACATCATATTGCAATTTACTGTTGGCGCGTTGTCGGCAATTCCGGTGGTTGAGATTGATGGAGTGTGTGAGGCTGTGGTCTGGCTGCTGACTGCTACAAAAAGTGGCTAGTTTGAGTGGTGACCGTAAGTGGAATAACCAGCGTTTTTTGGGTGTCGTTCTGTTTGTTTTTATTGATATCTTTGTTCCCAAATTTGTGTCTGAGTACATGTGAAGCCCATCCTATCCAGTATGAACCTGGAGTGCAAAAATGTTTTCAGAGATAGAATCTCTTAAGAAGTGCCTTAATTCCCACCCTGTGCTCACACCTCACAACTAAAAAATATTCACAACACACCCCACGAGTAGGACACTCGTGCACAGAGTGGGAATTAAGGCACTTCTTAAGAGATTTTATCTCTGAAAACAATTTTGCACTCCGGGTTCATACTGGATAGGATGGGCTTCACATGTACTCTGACACAAATGTGGGAACACATATCAATAAAAACAAACACCGAACGACGACCAAAAAAAACGCTGGTTATTTCACTTACGGTCACCACTCAACCTAATCACTTTTTGTAGCAGTCAGCAGCCGGACCACAGCTCCACACACTCCCTCAATCTCAACCACCGGAATTCCCGACAACAACGCGCCAACAGCAACTTGCAGGATGATGCGCATGCGCACTGAGAACACTGTTCTCCGGCTCTGGAGCTGCGTCTCGGAATAGCTGTGTTTCTGCCACCCTATAGTGGGACACTTTGATAGTTTTAAGAGACGTCTCCGGAGTCCCGGAGGCCACCGATCAGAATTGGCTGCGTTAGTGTTTTCTGTTCTGAATTCTGTCTGTCAACCAATCAATGCAAGGTATTTTGTATATGACGTCATAACCATTAGCAACTTTGAACACATGGTTAACAGTGTCCACACAGGTTAACAGTAAACACAAGACCTTGACTGATCCTTTGCTTTGATCACATCCAACTGTGGCATGTGCGGTAGCGGAGTCACGTTCGTATTACGTGGGAAATTGTCTGCGTAGGTAGGTATGCGCTCTGAGCTGAGGGTGAAGTGTGAAGTATTTTGTTTGTTTTTCATATGGCTAGCCTTGTACTGAGACCAACAGTGAAAGGAAAATGCATTTCTCCTGTGAGTTATATGAAACGAAACAGTGCTGATTATTACGGGTCACTGCCGGGCGGTGCCATCCATTGTTCACTTCTTTGTTCGTATGTTTTGGCATTTGATTTGACCAAAAATGAGAATGATATTACTTATCCATATTATGTAGGTACTGATTTAGTTTTTTCCGGTCGGTCACTGGTAAACAGATTCCATGCATAAAAAAATAATGTCCATGAAAATGTACTCCGGAAGAAATCGGTATGCACTCCGACTCCCAACCCAGAAAGTAAGTTTCCCACTCTGCTCGTGCACCTACTGATTTGTTACCTGTTGTCTATTGGGATATGGGTTTGGGAATATAAAATGGTTTATGGAAAATTATACCTAAAACAATCTGTGTAAAATCTTTCTATTCCCACCACCAAGCAATAACTTTTGTCAACGAAAAAGGTAGAAAAATTGATTGAAACCAATTTTCATTAACATGAAATGTTCTCCGATGTACTTTTTTAGTTCATGTCTGGAATGTTTTAGTTGAAGCCAGGAATGACTTGGAAGGATCAAGAGCGACTAGACAGGAGAGCAAATTGCTGCTGTAAAACTGCCTAATGAGATGGTCAAACTAGCTTAACCTAAACTAACTTAGCCTAACCTAACCTATCCTAACCTGCTTACCTCTTGGCTTATCATAGCTATAATTTATATTATGTGCCATGAGGTTAGGTTGACTGGCTAATGCTACAAATGGTTCACATACCTTAATGAGATGGTTGAAGTAGCTTAACCTAACCTAACCTATCCTAACCCAACCTAACCTAACCTGCTTACCTCTTGGTTTATCATAGCTATAATTTATATAATGCACCTTGAGGTTAGATTAGGTTAAGCTACTTTGACCATCTCATTAAGGTATGTGAACCATTTGTAGCATTAGCCAGTTAAAGCCTCTGTGCCATACCTATGACGTCATCACACCATACCAATGTGACATCATTGTTCAAATTGAAAACTAAGCATCAGCACCAAAAATGAGTAGTTGCATCTTCTTAGTCACATTCATAAACATCATATTCTGAAAAACAATTCCCAAAAATCCCAAAACACCTTTTATCAAAAATTTATGAAGCGACATTTGTTTTCTCTGTAAATGTTTATTTTTTTATTTGAATGATGACATAGTCACGTCGGTACGGTGTGTTTATCTATTATGGCTAATGCTTTAATCTTTATCTAACCACAGCTTGATGAAGCACAAAACTTGCCATGGTTCCAGGAGGGTTCCGTTGAGCAATGCTCCTTTATAGTCGCTTGTTACAAACCCACACCTATTCTCCTTTCTTCTGGTGACACAAAATGTCTCAGTACACTCCCACCGATGTCTACTCTGCTGCAACCTGCAGGCCTTGGCATGTTTAGGACAGGTAACTCCGGCCGGAATAATTCCGTGGTGTCTAAAAAGTATAAACTCGCTTGGTTGTCCTGATCAGAAAGTTGAATCATGTCATATGGGACTGGGTCACAAGCCACACACACCAAAACCATTTTCACACTGGTGAACAGACCCAGAAGTGATATTGACAAGAGTCGGCTTCTGCTGCATCCAGTTTTTCCTCAAGATGTCCAATAAGTACTAATAATCCAATTATCCAATAATCCAATATGTACTAAAATAATTAAGTAGGAAAGCCTAGCCTAACCTAACCTAACCTAACCTAACCTAACAATACAATCTACTCTTATCTAAACTAATATGAACTCATTATAATTTAAAAACACAAGCGTAATGTTTATTGTGACGTCATCCGTATGTCATGGCCCCTGAGCCATGCAGCCTGTCTTTCTTTCAACATTCTTGTGGAATGATAATGGTGTGTCATCTATGTGGCAAAGAGGCAGAAATGAAGCATTTTCGATGTGAAGAAGTGTTGAATCAACTGTGTGGAGTGTTGAAAGTCCCTTTAATGACATCTGAGAAGTGCCAGGTGAGGGATGGATGAATTGTTGCACAAAGAACAGCAGTGTGGCATAGATGGCGCATTATAGAAGTTATCTCTATGATCAACCGAGGGGTAAGCATTTACAGAGAAAACGAGTGGTCGCATTTTCTGAATCACTCATTAATATGGTATTCTGAAGAAAAAAATCTAAAAATTCCCAAAACACCTTTTAAGACAAAAATACCCATTTACATACCTTAATGGGATCGTCCAGGCTCTGGCTCGTGCTTTTGTACCATGATGTTGTTGGACTGACCAGCATGGCGCTCAGACGCTGCTTATAAAGCTTTGATGCTTCAAGAATGAAATTATGAATCTTGTGGCAGTTTAATTCCTTTAAAAACAAATACTGGCAGACCTTGGAACAATTTGAGCAAATAACCCTGCTGGGAATGACACCATGTCAGAAAATTTGAACTTGCATGGTTTTCCTCCAAAGAAAGTTGAGTAATTCTGTGAGATGTTGGAGTGCAACCTGTACACAGCAAAGCTAAGCTTACATGGATATGCATGACTGTGTGTGATTTGCCTCATTTGTCTTTACTGCTCAATCAATCAAGAATTGAAGAAGAAAAAATAACATGAATAGATAAATCATAGAAGAAATAAAATAAACTAACCTAACCTAACCTAGACTAAGATAATGTAGCATAATATATCAAATATATCATAGCATAATATAATCTGACCTAACCTAACCTAACCAGAAAACCAGAACATCCCAAACAGACTTCCACCTGGACATCATCAAATCTTGGTAACATCGCTAGCTCTGCCATTAATATTAACGGCATCGCAAGGAACTTCCGACATTGATCAGAGGCTACAGACGTGTGTGGCCGCAATTATTTTTTGGGGGGATTAATATGGAAATAGGCCAGGAACATACGGTTTTCGATGTCAAAGAGCATTGAATCGAGTGCATGAATTGTTCAACCTCTATCACGCCTGAGTGAATATTGTGCTTGTGTATTTCTTTGCCAACTGAAATGTGATCATTTGCAGAGAAAATGAATTTTCAGATCATCTGTTTCACATTAAAATACACTGTTTTAAGAAGAAGAATTCTAAAGACTCCAATTTTACCTTGATCTCCAATAATATCACAATAAAATAAGAATGCAACACAACCTAATGTAACCTAGCTTAACACGCAACCTGGAGGGCCTCTGAAAATGATGTGCACTGGAGGGGGGGGGGACAGATTCTTCCCCCCCTAAGATCTCGGCTCCTATTAAAGCTGGAGGAACGAAATTCGCAGGGTGGATGGGTACGGTAGTGAACTCTGTTGTGTGCAAATTTGATGACCTTAGATAGATATCTTCAAGGTCAAATGAGGTCACATTTGTCAAAATTTTCTTGTTTTGTGTGGCTTGGCTTGTCATTGTTATGGATTGCTGTGATTGTGTTTAAATGCTCCAAAATGGGCATCAATGATGTTTTGGACATTACTAATGATGCAATACAGATGCTAGACCCGACATTTGACCTCAGGTCACCTATATAGCAGCACTTTATCAGGTCAGTTACCTGTTATAGTTACCGGAACTGGGTCGCCCGCCCAACTGCTCTGTCGTGCAGCTCAGCGCAATCAGCTTCGTGAAGAAAGGAGTGAAGTGCATGAATACATTATGGAAACACAATGACAAACAGTAGTGCATTTATGACAACATTCCAGTTGATCAAGTTTGGTTCCATTGACCTGCCATGAACTTGACCTGACTTGACCTCGGTGACCTAACATAACCTTGAAACTATATAGCTTATCAATATACATCAAACAAGTCGCTAGTGTTGCCAAGAACAGTTCCCTTTTGCGGATATATGGGAAGCGCATCAGCGCCGATTTCTTGTGGTCTGTCGCTACGATTTTTTAAACTTGATTTAGCCCCTAACTGGAAATTTTTGGCCGATTTTCATTTTCTTGCTTTAACACGCGCCCTGGAGGGCCTCTGAGAATTACGCGCACTGGAGGGGGGGGGGGCGGATTCCGTCCCCCCCCCTAAGATCTCGGCTCCTAGTGAAGCTAGAGGAACGAAATTCGCAGGGTGGATGGGTACGGTAGTGAACTCTATCGTGTGCAAATTTCATGACTTAAGGTCAATATCTTCAAGGTCAAATGAGGTCAAATCTGCAAAATTTTCTGGTATTGCGTGGCTTGGCTTGTCATCGTTATGGATCGCTGTGATTGTATTTAAATGCTCCAAAATGGGCATCAATGATGTTTTGGACATTACTAATGATGCAATGCAGATGCTGGACCCAACAGTTGACCTCAGGTCACCTATATAGCACCACTTTATCAGGTCAGTTACCTGTTCCAGTTACCGAAACCGGGCCGCCCGTCGGGCAGCTCGGAGCAATCGGCTTCGTGAAGAAAGGAGTGAAGTACATGAATAAAGTATGGAAACGCAATGACAAACAGTACAAATGACAAACAGTAGTGCATTTATGACAACATTCCAGTTGATCAAGTTTGGTTCCATTAACCTGTCATGAACTTGACCTGACTTGAACTCGGTGACCTAACATGATCTTGAAACTATATAGCATATCAATACACATTAAACAAGTCGTTAGTGTTGCCAAGAACACTTCCCTTTTGCGAATATACGGGACGCGCATCAGCGCCGATTTTTGTGGTCTGGCGCTATACATTTTTTTTTACTTTATCGGCCCCTAACTTGAAAAATTTTCGGTCGATTTCCATTTTTCTTGATTTAAACGACGCGCCGGTCGTTTCTAAGCAGGTACGCAGAAAATTGCGTATATCGATCGGTAAAATCAGCAGTTATTTACGAAAAACCGGAGGGGTGGGCGGATTTCGCCCCCCCCTCCAGTGCGCGTGTTAAACGACTCGCCGGTCATTTCCAAGCAGGTACGCAAAAAAATGGCGTATATCGCCCGTTAAAATCTGGTGTTATGTACGAAAAACCGGAGGGGTGGGCGGATTTCACCTCCCCCTCCAGTGCGCGTGTTAACCTCCCTTTGAGGAAAAAACAAAAATCAAAAATTGTAAGGAAATTGATTATCTTTTTTGGGGGAAATTATAAGAACCTAACTTAAGAATTAGCTGCTTTTGAAGAAAAAAATGTTTTTTTTAAAGAATTCTTTGAAAAATGTATCAAAAACTTTCCAGCTTAAAAAACCTGAATTAACTTAACCCAACGCCTATCAAGTCAAGTTTGACAATATCATCAGCTGCTGGGGTGTTCTTTAGCTACATATATGATGCATGTGTTGATTGTGATCAATATCAGTTTTATCTGATTGTGCACCAATTGAACCAATTGAAGTGCAGCATTTTTGTAACAATAGCAAAACAGTTTTCATCAAAGCAGCTTCAAAATTCATCGATCAATCAGTGAGTTTGTTTCTGGCAAATTCACCAGCTAAAAATATTATAGGGTCAGTGTTAAAATAATGGTTTTTCATTAGGTGTGAGATGTCAAGACGAGTACAGTATGATGTCAAAATTTACCATGGAAACAATGTCATTTAACAAATCACAAGTTCCTCGAACACAATTCTGATCCAACAGCGTATTCATACATGCACCTTTTTCTTTGTTTTGAGATAACTAATTGAGCAAAATAACCCCCAAAAGGGGCTTTGAGTTAAGTAACAGCATATAAGAAATGTTAAAATAGCAACATAACCTAACCTAACCTAGCCTCCCTTTGGAGAAAAAGAAATTACAAAACGAAATTATAAAAATTTAAAGCAATTTTACTTCTCAATGTTTCGTAATTAAGAAGAAAAAACCAACAAAACCTAACCTACCATGACATAAGCTGCTTTTGAAGAAAACAACAATTTTCAAAAACATTTGGAATTTTTGGGAAATAAAAAAAACACCCAGATTAGAGCACAAACTAATCTGGGTTGTTGGGTACCTGGGTAAACTTCAATTATACTAGAAATGTTTTTCAATATTTTTTTCTAATTAAAAATGATAGTTTTTCTTCAAAAGCAGGTTATGTTTTGTTAGGTTAGGTTGGGGAAGGATTTTTTCGTGTGTTTCAAATTTTGGGAAGATAAATTATTTGAAGTTTTAACCATTTTTTTTATCCAAAGGGTGGTTCATCTAGGTTAGGTTAGGATATGCTGCATTTTTATGTATTTTTATTCATTACTTTTTGTTCTGTGCTACCTCACTCAAAAGCTCCTTTTTGGTATTATTTTGCTTATTATTAAGTGAAAAGTAAGCATTTGCATGGAAAATGATTGGCCCCCATCATCTTAGTCACATTCATGAGCATTGTATTGGAGATATAAATTCCAAGAATTAGTAATACACCTTAAAGTAAAACTTTACAAGGTTCTTTAGTTTCGGTTAAGTTAGGATTTTGTTTTAAGTTGAACATTTTCAAAAAAGTGGAAAATTACGCCAAAAGAAAATCAAGAACAGGTTGGGTTTGGCTAGGTGAGGTGGCAAATTTCAGTTTAAGGTAACTTTTGAATTCTTGAAATTTATTTTTCGAATGCAATGTTTGTGAATGTGGTTAACATGATGCAACCACTCATTTCCTCTGTGAATTCATGCTTTTCAGTTGGGAGCAAAATTGGAAATTTGCAGTTTAAGGTAATTTCTGATTTCTTTGAATTTCTTTTTCCAATGCAGTGTTTATGAATGTGCGTAAGTTAGGTAAGGATGTGATGTGATCACTCATTTCCCCTGCAAATGCATACTTTTCGGTTGGGAAGCAAAATAACCAAAAAGGGCTATGGATTGGGTAATATAGCATAAACCAAAACTAGCCTAAACGTCCATGGAAAAAAACATTCTTTGGGAAAAAAGAAGATTTTGAAACAATTTTTATCACCAATTTTCAAGTTAAATACTAACCCTACCTAGCTTATTCTAACCCAACCTGACCTGTTCTTTAAGAAAACATTCTTTTCTTTTTTTGAAAATTTCAACAACAAAAAATTATGACTGAAAGCAAAAGCCTAAGATAACCTAACCAAACCTAACCCCATTGTTTGATTCATGGAAATCGAATGTGTGTAAAACCTTTCAGTATATTTCACACATTTTGGCTGTTGCCTTCATTAGGGTACCATAATGAAGGCAATAGGAGGAAATGTAGAAAATATGCTCAAAAGTTATTAATTTAAAAATCAATTGAAGTCTCATCATCATTGATCATCCATCAAAAGCAATGTCAAAGAAATAATAAAAATAATGCAGCATAACTTAACCTAACCTAAATCCCCCTTGGAGAGAAAAATGAACAATTCAAACAATCATTTTCTTTAAATTTTCCAAATAAAAACCTAGCCAAATATAACCTATCATACCATACATTTGATTAGAAACAATTTTCAACATTGAATTGTTAGAAAAAATGGAGAAATTCTCGAATTAAGGAAACCCAAACTGAGCTATCCACAATGCACAATAAACAAGGAACTTGGGTCCACCAGCAGTTCTCTTGCCAATCTCCTGCTTTCTGCCATTGTATTGTTTGCACTATAAATGTACCTGAATGCGCATCACATGGGTAAAGAATGTTGGACTGTTCAATTCAGGGTTGACACCCTAAAACCCAAATAATCATCATCATAAACAACTGGGTATGCATGTCATGTTTTGACGTCACAAACAGTCACAGAGATACAACTTATTCATGCAGCCATAAAAGGGATGGTTTTACAACAACATAAGTCAAGGCAACATTAAACCACCATGAAGCTATCACAGTGGCTTCAGGTGTTCAGTACCTATTGCAGTATATCCAAGGATCTATGCTACCTATGGTACCTATGCTGATGATATTTTAATATGGGTATATCAGAAAATGCATGACAGCAGCCATTAAAAGAGAAGGATTTACAACATGCATACATTAGGACAGCACCAAACTACCATGAAACGAGTGGCACAGTGGCTCTAGGTCATCAATACCGCTTCCAATTGATCCAGGGATCATATTCTGGTGGTATTTCCACATGGGGATACCAAAATGTCATGATGACAGCAAGTAAAAGAGAAGGATTTACATTATGTATACATTAGGGTGGTGCAAACCACCATGAAACCATTGCAGTGGCTCTAGGTAATTCCAGACTAGGAATTATGTTTGTTTATATGTAAAGCATGGAATTTTGTGTGAATCAATCAGGGTCCCCACTCCCAATGTTCATGTTATATTTCTCAAGGATTTCTGCCTATACATAGTGTCTGTTTACTGCCCTGCATCAAATTCTGAGTGTCAAAACCAGGCACCTGTAACTTTTTGGACTGATTTTTGTGATGGCAAAGAGATAATTATTCTAGGATATTTTAATGTATCCTCTGCACTGGCCAGATGGTGTTGCTGGCACAGTGGGCATTACTCCCACAGATGGATCCTTTGTTGACTGTTTTCATATGCTTGGCCTGACTCAATGCATTCACCAGCCTACCTTTGTAAATTATGGGAACACCATGGACTTAATTTTAACATCTGAAGTAGATAGGGTGGGACTGGTGGAGATCTTGCCCCCTTTCCCCAATGCCAACACTGCCCTGTTCTAATTGACTATTATTTCCAGGCAAGCAAATGAACCATACCTAGCAATGCCACACTGAAAATGTGTTGGTCCAGAGGGAATTATGTAGCTATTAAGGAATGCCTGTCTGAATATGACTGGAGGCTTGAGTTTTAGCATCTAGACACCAGTGGTATGAACAAAAGGTTACTAGAAATATTATCAGCTCTTGCAGACTTATAAATACCCAGAGTTGTGACAAAGATACATCCTCCATGGCCAACCAGACCTCCTCAGAGTTTATTAAGTAAGCAAAAGGTTATATAGAAAAAGTACAAACAGAACAGAAACCAATATGAGAGACAGTCTACACAGGCAGGTCTTTCACTGAGATCGTTCCAAGATTGAAATAGACAGCATAGAAACTTTAGTATTCACTCCCAGATCAAGTATGAGTTGTCATTAATTTGTGAGCCATCCAAGAAATTTCATTCATACATATGACACCAGAAAATGGGAGACAACACGCGAAAGCTTTCAGACGCAGCTGCCAGTGGCGCACATGCGAGTAGGACGTGGATTGCCCGCCGCATTAGCCGTGTCCCATGCCTTTTGCTTGTGAAGAGCGGGAGATTGGAGTGGAAGAAGTTTCCTAAGATTAATTACTTGGTGTTGGGGAGTTCGGAGTTGAGTTCCTGGTTTCGCATATAGGTAATTTGTGTCTAGATATAGCCAGTGGCCTGCCGAAGGAGGGGCAGAGGGGACAGTGCCCTTTTGTCCCACAATCCCTGAGAGACTGTTGGGGCCCCCAAAAATGTCGCCGGGGTACAGAAAAATTGCACCGGACCGCTTAAAAAATCCCGCTGGGCCCCCAAGGATCGCACCGGAGCCCATGAAACAAAAATCACATTAGCCCCAAGGAGTCGAGCAGAGACCACTGAAAAGGACTGGCCCCAAAAATTAATTGCAACGAGGCCCCTGAAAATTACATTGAGCCACAAAAATCGCTTCATGGCTACCAAAAATGACCCTGCCTGGGGTTGCTAAAAAGTGAGACCGGGGCCCTGAAAATACCATAGGAGCCCCAAAAAATCGCGCCGGGCCCCATTAAAGTCACGCTTGAGACCAAGAAGTTGTGCGGTGGTCATCGAGAATGACGCTGGGGGACTAAAAGACTGGCTGGCCCCTAAAAATCACGCTGGGGGCTCAAAAGGTCCAGCCTGTGGACCCTGAAAATAATGCTGGGGCTCCCCGAAAAATGATGTGGTGGCCCTTGAAAATCACGATGGTGGCCCCAAAGAGACGGACTGTGCACCTGAAAATCACGCTAGGGGCTTAAAAGGTCGGGGTATGCCCATGTGCCATGCACCAGCTCTTCGCATGATGGGTGGGCGTGACACTCTGCTCCTGGATCCGCTGCTTATGAGACCTGTATATTGTGTGATGTGATCTGAATTGTGTACCTGATGTCCTCAGCGGTTGTTGTGATATTTCGTACATAATGCACGACATCGTTTACGGGTTATCTCTTATTCCATTCCATCATGTATGCAGCATATCCCTAGTGAAAAAAATCCCATGGGGTTGACCCATCAAATTGCACGGGATTGTCCTTGTCAGGATATGAAGCATTCCCCATAGGACAATCGTGTGGGAATCCCATGCTGTTCCCTATGGGAATCCACCATGAGATTCCTACACAGTCTCCGAGGGATTTATACTATTCCCATTGTTAATTCTCCAGGGATTCCCACTGAGAAATCCCAGTGTGGAAGCTCAGACCCTGATGAGATTTATGAACCAGCATAAACCCCACTGGTCTTCCCAGAGCATGTTCATGCGAACAGGATGAAACGATGTACGACACGCATATTTTGAAAGACAAACAAACGATATGTGACGTACATTTATCAGGCGTTTTTGCAAGGTCAGCCAACATGTTGCATCTCAGCCACTCCTGGCGCTCATATACTCCTTACTCTTCAGTTGGCATGCAAAATAATAGCAAAAAGTAGGGCTTCAAGTGGGGTAATATATAATGAAGAATAAAGCTAAGCTTCAGAAAAAAGAAAGTTAACCTTGTCTAAGCTCTTGCTTTACAAAAGAAACAATTAAAATTAAAATGGTATTATTGCTGCTTAAGGTATCTACAAGATAAGTTTTGCACACATTTTACGTCCATGATGCAAACAAAGGGTTAGGTTTGGTTAGATTAGGTTGGGTTATACTTTTTCCTTTAGACCAGACATAGCATTTCAGGAAAAAATGTGCAAACACGTCTCCGAACACGATGAAGATGATGGAACCATTCACTTTTGTGGAAATTGTCAAAATTTTGATATTCTTCATCGTTTTTAATTCCTTTTTTGGAAAAAAACTGAAGTTCTTTTTTTGTTGATTAAAACGAACATTCTATCAACTTGCGTGTTTGCATATTGCAAAGAAAAAGAGGAAAATTTTTGAAATTTTAAATTTATAATAACTTGTTTTTCTTCAAAAGCAGTTTGTGGTAGGTTAGGTTATGTTATGATAGGCTTTTTCTTAAGTTGGAAAATTTGAAGACAACAAATTGTTGGAAATTTCTCAAATTGTATTTTTGTATTTTTGCTTCTCTAAAGGGGAGCTTAGGCTTGGGTAAGCTAGACTGTTACATTTGTATTTTTAAACATAACTTTTTATGCTGTTACCTAATTCAAAGCCCCTTTTCTACTGTTATTGTACTCACAAACTAAAAAGTAAGCATTTGCACAGAAAATGAAAAGTCCCATCATATTAGTCAAATTCATCAACATTGCATTCAAAGGACAACTTCCAAGAATTCATAAAACACCTTAAAGCACAACCTTACCAGGAAAACATGTCACTCATTCATCCTGTGAACAACCTAAATGATAATAGTATTGTTGTTAAAACCACCTGCTGTACAAAAGGTGTGAACCCTGCCCTGGCAGAGACCTAGGCAACCATCAGCATAGGTTTCTGAAAATGATTTTTTTTGGGGTGTGGGGGGGAGCAATGCACGAAGGTAATGGGCAGGCTAAAATGGATTGTGGGCATACTTTATAGGGTGCCATGTTAAAGGTTGAAATTATTGGGGTGGGGGACAGCCAACGTTGGGGGGGGGGGGGGCAAGTGCCCTCCCAAAAACATACAATGCTACACCCCTGTATGTAAGAGTATTATTGCAGCTTAAAGTAACCAAGAGTTGAGTTTACAAAGTTTACCTCCAATGGGATTAGCTAGAAAACAATTATCAAACAATGTTGTTTTCTGATATTTTTAATACAAAAATTAGACCTTGTTTTTCTTCAGAAGCAGTTTGTAGTAGTTTAGGTTAGTTTAAGTCAGGCTTTAAAAAACAATCTTCAAAAACAGCTAGGTTAGGTTCAGTTCGCTTAGTTAAGGTGTTTTTAATAATAATAATAAAAATTCGATAAAAAAATGTTCAGAAATTTTCCATTAAAATCGTTTTCATGCATGGAAGGTCTTTAAAAAGAATGCCAACCCCATAGGATTTTTTTTCACGAGGGATTTTCTTTTTGCTTACCATCTGCCTTGTTTTTTTGTTCATGGGCTAATGCAAATGTGGAAAAGGAATATTAAGTGTCCGGAAGCAACGCAAAACAATTTACAATTTGTTCCTGCCTGGGTATAATTTACCAACCAAATTATCAAATTTTATATTTGAAACTACCATCACTGTGCATGTAGTGTGAGCTTTCCAGACTTAGCTTCGGCCAGGGGATCTCAACATTGCGCACACGGACAGGTCAGAGGCGGATCCAGATATTTCCATGGCGACACTCATCTTGGGGGGGGGGGAGGGGGAGAGGCGACATTTCCTCGGAGGACCCCCGCTGCGAAAGTCCCTGGAAGTGCGTATTTTCCTGAATGTCTGTTGAGAGGAGGAATGTGTGCACTCGACCGTACTGAAAAGGGCACCGTTTACCCTCAAGAGGGCGCATTTCCACTCAGAGCAGCGTCTTCGGCTGAAAATTGAGCGAGGGGGTTCGTTGCACTCTAGTATTCCCAGGCAGGTACTACAGTCAGATGGGCGCCATCTTCCCATGGGGGGGGGGATGGGCATACCCCAGTGCTCTCATGCATCCACCCCTGGGGTAGTTGCATTCTTAAGATATACACAACAATGAATGCCCCTGGTAGCTGGCTAGCATAGGTGTAGGTTTCTGAAAATTATCAGGAGGGCACAAGCATGAAGGCAATGGCCAGGTCTAAATGGATGGGGGGGGCACCATATTAAGGTCCAATATTTGAAGTTGAAATTATTGGAAGGGCACATCCAACACAGGGAGGGGGAGAAGGCACTGCTCCGACCGTAAGGCAAAACGCAGTACATGAGGATGAGGAAGATTGTCGGCATTCGGTAAGCAAACATTAGCATATTTCATGTTTGTTTAGAAATACTCATCATGCCACATCTCAGCAGCACAATCAGACTTTTCTAAATGTGCCGCACATGGATACCTACACGGGAGTGCTTAGGTCGTTTGAAGGAGGCTTCTCTTGCATTTTTCATAATCTATGCCTTTTCCCGGATTTCTCGACCGGGAACTTATCCCCACCTGCCCCGCTGGATGTAGTGACACAGCAAATACCCATCCCATCAAATGGTTATTGACATATTACGCGCGAACTGTTAAAAACCAGCATCAACAGCCTTTCAACACACACTCCAAGCGTTAGCGTGCTGCAGCCTGCCGCCTTTCGTGTCACACTCGCCTTGACTGCCATCTGGTGGCAGAAACTCCGCGATGTCTCCCATTGGCAGAACATCCCTGGGGCCATTGAGGGGGAAACCAAATGGTGTACTCACGGGTGAATGTCAGGAAATGGCTGAGATATTTGCAGGGGCATTTTCCTCAGTATATTGTACAGATAGACTAACAAACCCAGTCCCGCACCGAACTACCGAAATGGTACTGCAAAACATTGAGATTACAGAAGCTAATGTGCTCAGAATTTTGAGTGAGGTTGATGGGTCCCCCAGCATGGGTTCTGATGGAATCCACCCTCAATTACTTGTATCTTGTGATGAGTTGTGAAACCATTTTTCATAATTGTTAAATCATGTCTTGCAACTGGAAGTCTTCCTGCCTGTTGAAAGAGTTTGCAAGTTATTCCAATCTTTAAAAAATGGTTCAAGACACGATCCACTCAATTATCGCCCAGTGAGTCTTGCTTCTGTCCCATGTAAAATTCTGGAATACTTCAGTGTTCAGAAGCTGACAGAATATTTGGGGGATCATCACTTGCTGGACCAAGGTCAATTTGGCTTCCGTCGTGGACGTTCTGTAGAGGATCAACTATTGTTGACATACGCGACTGTCTACCTGGCTAGATGAGGGCTATATGGTGGATGTAATTTTCTTTGATTTTTCAAAGGCATTTGATGGTGTTGATCATGCTCTGCTTCTAACAACTGGGAGCTCTGGGAATTTCAGAGATAGTCCTCATCTGGATTCACAATTTTATATGTGGGAGGGACATGAAACTGCTTGTCTCTGGCTCTTCCAGCAAGCCAAAGGAAGTTCTGAGTGGAGAACCCTAGAGCTCTGTACTAGGTCCTGTGTTATTCTTGAATTACATTATTTATGTGCCTCATGGTATACACTCCCAGTTCAAGGTTTTTGCAGATGACCAATATATTCATGAAACTGAAGTACTATCACAGACAGACTATCACAGACCTGCTGGTTGGTAGTTCACAGGGTCAAAAAGATGCATATACACTGGTTAGTGCTGCCAAGTCATGGGGACTAGCAATGAACTCCAACAAATGTGAAGTTCTTAAAGCACACCATGGCTTACGACTTGAATTTTCTTGGCCCTTATGCACATTGTTACCTAGATGGAATTCGGGTAAACTTCGTGGAGTTGCATACTGACTTAGGCATCACAGTATATAGAAACTTGCATTTCCATCAACACATTGCTGGTATAGTACAAAAAGCTCGAAGTCTGTCCAACAATTTACTAAGTTCTACTTTATGTCGTTCTCCTGAATTTATGAACACCAGGTACATTACTCATGTCAGGCCTCTCTTGGAGTTTTCCTCGTGTGTTTGGAGGGGACGAGTGGTCTAGGGGTAAGATGCTCTTCTCACAATTGAAAGGTTGTGGGTTCGAGTCTCACCTGTCGCTACTCTTCGCCCGCGACCAATCGGCGTGAGAGATTGGCGACGCTACATGACTCAACGGTCGACGTGTCGTAAAACCAATAACCAATAACCAACCTCGTGTGTTTGGAATACAGGATGCATAGGTGATTTAAGGAGACTAGAGTCAGTACAGAGAAGATGAACACGGAACATAGAGGGGATGGAAGGCCTGTATTATGGTGTCAGATTGCAAAAACTAGATTAGTACTCTGTGAAAGGTAGACTGATTTGAGCAGACATTATCAAATGTTGGAAGATTTTTCATGACCATTCTGCCATCAAGATCCTTGATATGTTTGTGCTGGCACCAATGACGAACACATGCGGACATTGGCTCACAGACGTGCATCAGTGGATTGTAGGAAAATATTTTTTTAGCATCAGATGCTGTGCCATGTGGAATTCATTGCCTGGTGATGTAGTCACATTAACGAATCTGGCTGCATCTAAAGCTGCACTGCACTGAAATCTCTGCACATTGTTGTATGAATATGCTGAATAGATTAACCATGATAACAATATGAATATGCTGAACAGATTAACCAATCTAATCGAACTTGAAGAGTAGCTTTACTTCTTTGTACGCTATATGATCAACATGGTCGACGCGCCCTAAAGCCCCCCAAAAATACTTCTTTGTATTTCATTTTGCTGAGCTCGCATTATAAATCTTGTGGGACAACTATGTATTAGCAGATGTAGTGGCTACTTTAAGTATATAAATTCTGCTTAAGGTACACTTTCCAGTTCCTGTTACTTGCCCCATCTATCTGATAACTCTATTTTTCTTCCATCTAGGGGACTAGCATACCTGCAGATACGGGCTCCCCTCGATCGGCCACGGAACTCATCTTTGGGTGACGTGAAACTTGGGAATTTGGGGAGCCAACCAGGTGAGAGACTAATGAGAATAACCGGAATTTTCAACCTTCACAGGGAACACAACACGGTCATTACACTAACTGTCACAAGCAGTAGCACCTGCTTTTCTCGCAACTCGAACCAGACAAGAAAACTGAAAGGAAGAATGGAAACCATTTCGAGCCTGAACGAGAATAGAAATTTGTCAAATAGCACAGTATTACAGAGGGAGGTGGAACTTATGGGTCAATTAACACTACACTAATCCCACTATGATCGTACAAAAAGGCTCGATAATGAGATCGAACAAATCCCGGAAATATATTACAGGGATAATATTTTTATCAAATATCATAGGGACAATCGGATGAACTTAGTAACTACATCAGAATGCAGCTTAGAGAAGAGCCAGTAACTGAACTCTGCACCAATGTCTGCGCCACTCGGGTTAAGTCGGTGCAGTCAGATATCAATCCTTCCGGAGTGGGAGAACTTCGGTGTGTGAGTGGGATATACACTATTATTGCCACAAGTGTGACGATCTGAAGCAATGCCTGTCACGAAATTTAATGACACTGATATTTCTGGTTATCCTGTGGTCCATTTTGCCATGAAGTCTACAGGTTTTGAGAACGTTTTGGATGGATTTGGCTAATGGTCATGTGTAAATTTTATCTGATATCTTTTAGCTATATTGCATGGGATTGCTCCATAGTTTAACAATGGGCCTTTTCTTGTATGTCAGTTGATGCAGAACATCCAACCCTTTAAGGAAGCACTAAAAATTACATTATTCATGCACCTTTCTTGGCAGTGGTTTAAAATGCTCCCAAAAGAGTGGGGACTAGAGAACCATTATTTCCTCCCATCCAAGAACCTCGAAGTTTCCAGGCCGTCTTGGAGAGTGGTAGTTTCCTTTATTAGGTGATCAGTGCATGGAGGTTTCCTTCATTTGATCAGGGATTACTTCATGTTTTTAATTTGGAAGTTCAGAGATGGTATCTGATTCAGATATCAGTACTGCAACTTGAATTCCTTATATCTAAAGAGGTTTTCATTTCACAAAGAAATACCACAAAAGCTTGTTAAAAATTGGCCTAGTTGTTTCTTCTATATATTTACCAAAAGTTGTAGAGATGTACCGCTGAAGTTGAATGTGATTTGACCATTCATCCCTGCAGAAAATGCACATTTTCAGTTGGCAGCAAACCATGGTGTATATCCTAACCTAACCTAGTGCAACCAGGGTTATATTTGTACTTCGTATCCCTGAATGTGCATAGGAAAATGTCTAGGTAATGAATATGGACAGGATATTTTTCTTCAATCCTGCGACATCAGAAGCTCAGCTTGCACTTTCCAGCAAGTCATGAACACATTACTACAGACCAGACCAGGCTATTTTCAAAGAGCACTATTCAACCTCCAAATGAAAAATTGAGAGGATAATTTTCTGGAGAGGATAATGCTGTGGATGACAAAAATATAAGCACAACCTATCTTTTCAACCCTGAATGTAACCTAGCCTTTTTTGTAAATTGGGACTTGAGACCGGATATGACATTTTGGGAAAAACAATTGTGCAAGCACATTGTTGAACATGATTAAGATGACCATTCATTCCCACAGGAAATGCATACTTCTTAGTGGGCGACAAATTATTGCAGGGATAACTTAGTGTAGCAGAGCCCAATGTAAACTAAATTGTAAGTTTGTGCTTTCAGTTGTTTTATGAATTCTTGGAATTTTGCTTTCCAATGTAATGTTTATGAACATCATTAAGACAATGTGAATATTACTTTCTTTTGTGAATGCTTACTTGTCAGTTGGCAAGCAAAATAATACTAAACAATTGGCTTGGAGGTAAAGAAAATAAGATTTTTTAAAAATTGTAGCATATCCTAATCTAACCTTGCCGAGCCCAACCTAACCTCCATTTTAGAAGATGCCATATGGCCTCAGCTGCTGAGTGCATCGTAAAGCTACAATAAAATCCAATGCCTTTTAGGAAAAGAAGGTTATGAAAAATTTAAACCAAGTTTTTTTCCAAAAAATTTTCAAATGAAAGAACCTAACCTCTCGTGCTTTTCAAGATTTGTTTTTCAATTAAATAAATTCCCACCCCAAATTCAATTGAATAATTTCCCAACTTAAAAAACCTAACCTGACCTAACGAAACCTAGGGTCTAGGTTTGGTTAGGTCAGGTAAGGTTTTTTAAGTTGGAAAATTATTAAATTGAGTTTGGGGGTGGGAATTTATTTAATTGAAAACAATCTTGAAAAGCAGGTTAGGTTAGGTTTGTCTTTAATTTGGGATTTTTTTTAAGAAAAAAACTCGTTTATGGAGGGAAAATGTTTGTAAAACTTGTGTGATGAACACTTTAAAGCACAATAATACTAACTAAGCAAACGTAATGTAACCTAACCCAGCATTTTCTCTTCCTTTTACACCTAGCCTAGTCTGTCACCCATTCCTGAGGTTTCTAATATCAGCATTCTTCAAAAAGTAAAAAATATCCAGAATTCTACCCAAATTTCCCACAAGAATGAATGATCATGTAGTCTTAATCATATTAAGAAACATGAATCTACAATATTTTTTCTTCAAGTGCTATCAGGCTTGAAGCAAAAAAACACCAGATGGGTGTATGCTTTGTTAGAAATTACCATAATATTTTCCCTTCTGTTGCTGTGCATGAAAGTGTATACCTAGTGATCATTTTGAAAATGACAGCAAGGGTGTATGTAAATTGTTAATTTTAAACTTTAGGCCCAACATCGCAATTCAAGACAAAATTTAAAGGCATGTTTCTCAATGTGACTGATGTAATGTAAATATGATGTGACCATCCATTCACATGGGAAATGTGTAATTTTCAGTTGGCAACTATTGTCATACTTAACCAGATGTGCAGCCAAGTGGGCCTTCCCCTCTTAGCAAAAAATGTTTGCACCAGATCACACAAGATATTTTGGGATGTACATTGTTCACTATGCCACCAAGAGATTTGTGCATGCTTCAAGCACCAAAATTTGTCTATAAAACGTGATTTTGGAGGGTGCACCCCACCTTTCTTCAGAAGATCCTAACATAACCAGTAGCAGTTGATGCGCCCCTAAGCCCAAGCAATCAATCAATCAATCAATCAGAAGATCCTAGCTGAGGCACTATGCCTAACCTAACATAAGCTGAACTAGCTTTTTCTCATCTTTATTTAACCAAGTAAAAACTCACTTCTGATGTGGACTGATGTGCACCAATGCAAGCTGACCAATGGTGTTGTCTTTGGCAGGGTTAACCATGGCAAGTCGCAGTTTACCCAACATTCTTGTCACAGGTGAGTTCTAGCAAGATGAACGTGAATGGAGCAATGGAATGCCATGCTATATCTGGCTTATTTTCTTTGCTGGTGGCTTTGTTTTATATTCTTCTGTAGAAGATTACTTGCTCCTTGATTTATTGTATTTGAACATGCGGGGGTCGATGCCATTGATTCGATTTTTCAAAGCAACATGCAAATGCATTTTTACCCAAATAACATTATTCTTCAATCTTTGTTTTGAATGTAAAATAGTTATGTGACCGTTAAAAATTGCGCTGATATAGCCCATGTTAAAAAATGGGGATCCAAAATGTTTCACATGCTATTGGCCAATAAGCATGCGTCCATACCTGTCCAAAATTGTAGATTAAAAAATCATGATCAGCTCTTAGACCATTTCAGTGCTAACAATTTACTTCATTCAAAGCAATTTGGCTACCAGATAAACAGCACAACTGATATGCCCATGTTATTCTTCCAAAGTCTGATCACTAATGCATTTACAAGAGATGAAATTACTCTTCGTATTTATTTAGTCCTTCGGAAAGTCTTTGACACCTTGGGTCATGACTTTCTGTGCAATAATTATTCAAATATGACACCAAGGGCCCTGTTTATATATTTTCCAACCATAGCTCAATAAGAGACACCATGCTGTGAAGATAAATAATTGTCTCATTTTCGAAGCATTTCATTAGGTGTACCCCAGGGGTCCATCCTAGGGCCATTGCTGTTCTTAATCTATGTAAATATTTTCCTAGTATAAGTCGCAACTTGCATTTCTTTCTGTACGCTGGTCATACTGCTATTTTATGAAGCATGATGATCCCTCTGAGTTAAAATTAAATAATAGATGTTTCGCTGCCTCTGGTATCATCCTGGCTTAGATCAAATTGTTTATCTTTATACACTGATAAAACAGTCTGCAAGGTATATCACCGTCCAGAATGTCATTTTGAATTCAACATACAACTGAATGGTGTTAAAATTGAACAATAATTAACAGTTAAATACATTGTTGTATTCATTAAGAGTGATATGCAATTTTCGTCACATATTCATAGCACAGCAAAGACAATAAGAAACATTTGTGGCATTAGTCGTGTCAGGTATTATGTAACACAAAATAACATGACTGCTTTATATAACTAATTCTACCATACTTGAACTGCCAATGTCCTATATGGGGAATTAATTATGCATCAAAACTTCAACAGCTGAAAGTTTTGCAACAAAAGAGTGGTTAAACTGATTGAAGGAGTATATCCCCCAACTAGTGCAATCCCAAATTTTCATGACAATACAATTGTTTATTTTTTGGGGACAAATCTTAATAGTGATGCACCAATTAGCTTCGAAGCAACTGCCCCAAAATGTCGATGAATGTTACATCTACATAGAAGTGCACCTTACCAAACTCGAACAAGTGATCATTTCCATCAACCATTTACTTGTAGGAAATATAAAAAATTAACTCTTAGTTGCTATGGTCCCAAGCTATGGAATGAAGTTGTGAGAACAAACTTTCCATTTGAAGCAATACATGTGCCAAAATTTAAAATGAAATCTTGTGAGAAACGATTATCTTGGTTTATCAAAATTACATATGATATGATCATATGACTGTTATGCGGCGATCATCTGACAAGGTATGCTTTTTCTATGTATGCTTCTCTGATGTCTTTGCCTACAGTTGCAATGGCTTCTCAGTTTGTTGTCGATTTCTCATGTCTGCCTCTGGTTTTTTCTTCATCTTGCAATTTGTTTATGCTTTTAGTGCTCCTTTAAGTTTTCCTTTTCTTTTTTTTACTCATTTTTGCTCTGTCTCCATGTATTTTTGTTAACACCATCAGTGTTATGTTCCTTTAAATATGCACATGGAGTGCATACATGCCCTGCATACAAATTTGTGTAAGGATGTGTGTGGGAGTGTTTGTGTGTGTGTGTATATGTATATGTATGTGTATGTATGCATATGGATGTATGTATGTGTGTATATGTATGTGTGTATACGTATGTGTGTATACGTATGTGTGTGTATGTATATGTGTATATGTGTGTGTGCTTTACTAGATGGAAGTTGAGAAAAAAAACACCCAACCATGGTTCCTCCCACAATCCACTTAGCAACAAGCTTCTGGTTAGCTGGATGGAGTTATGGGAGGAGTCTCAGTAAAGTGCATGAATATCAGATTAGGAATGCCCACTACCACATTGTCATAAACCAGCTACTAACATGATTTTAGCCCTTAGCATTTTTTTGGGGACGGATCTAGGGCCAGTCATATGCCCCTTTGGACATACCTACTTACAGCATTCTTTATTGTTAGTTATATTGCTCTGACACTGGGTGCTTTGTATGCTGAAGTTTATTTGTTTTCCATCTCTTAGCTGGGAGTGCTGCAACTTTACTATTTATTTTGTGGTGTTAACGTAAGGTTCTTGCAGTCGTTGGGTAAGAGGAGAGGCACTACTGGTCACCTGATATTTGGTGGCAAACCTCAGAAGAAGAAAAGAACATAAGACCAATGGGCATTAACTAAAAAAGTGGCACATTCAGTTATGTCTTCAATGCAGATAATTTCCTGGTTCCTACACCCGTGTTCTCCTCCCGCACATGAATCAACCAGTCGAACCGCCAATGGAAACCTAGAATCCGGCGCCGATAACACGAGATTCAAATATTATGACATTAAAACAAATTCTTGAAATGGGGCCCCGCAAAAAATATCTGAAAATTCGGGTACTTTTTTACTTTCTGGTGTAGGTTGGGGCCCCTAAAATATATTAGACCCCCGTCACACTGTCCTAGTTGCGCCCCGAGTGTGCAAGTGTAGGCTGAATGTATCGGTTGTTGGTGTTTGTGCCGGCTGCAAAGCTGATGGTATTTCATGAAGCTGTTGTAGCATAGATCAGGTTAACGATCATGCATCTGAGATGTTCTGATTGGCCCCATCCGTTCACTTTCCTCACATTGTCTCCATATTCTGTCACTGTACAATGGCCAGGTAATCCAAGTGAATAATCATTTATGTAGTAGAGTCCGGTCCGTTTCTCCGGTTCGTTATAACTTAATCATACACTTGGTTAACAGACATATTTATAGGTAAGGTGAGCTTGATACGCGGTGTTAATGAGGAACGTATAATGCTTATAACTGAATGGTAGAAAACAATGAATCTGAAGAGTGTAACGAAAAGCAATCCCGCCAACTCTAGATTCATAATGTCTAGGCCTTGTGAATCAGTGGATGTGATGTTAATTGCATCTCCCAGACGTTGTGGTGACACGAACATTCCCTCGCTAATTTCTCAATTCTCATCTTTGGGAAGAGTCTGGGCCCTCCAACTATCTCTTCCCTCCTTCGAATAACTAGTCATGGTCAAGATTAGGAAGCAATTTGTATAGGCGTGTTTCACTGGGTGGTTGTTTTGTTGCGGCTCCCAATTGTCAGTGCAGTAGTCAGCAGCCTACCATGCCATGACCGCACGGTTTTCCGTTCAGCACCAGTGAGACCGTGACGTGCATGGTTCCCCGTCAGTTCGCGATAACATCATAAGACGTGCGTGCCCCCTGGCTAGTGAGACCGTCACGCGCACGTCTCCCTACCAGCTGCCTGCGTCAACCTGGCCCGATGTCCAGCGGGAGAGGGTGCGGTCGAGCCCCGGGACACTGCCGCCGGGCCGCGCGGCGCGCTTCGTCCAGCGTCCGTCAGAGAGTGCCGCCTGCACATTGGAGACTGCTTACCTTACCCATCACTGGCAGGCACCCCTGCCCAAGGCAGGTTCCACCACCCGTGATTGTTCGGCTGTTGTTGGCAGGCACCCCTGGTGTGGGCAAGTCGACCACCTGTGAACAGCTGGCTGCTGCCTCTGGCCTGCTCTGGCTCAACGTCGGCGACATCGCGAAGGAAAATGACTGTCTGGATGAATTTGACGAGGAGTTTGGCTGTCCAGTCCTCAACGAAGATAAGGTACAGTACCGGTGTTGTTGAGGACAGTACAACGCTAACCATTAGGAATGGTGTCAGTTGTAATGGTGAACTGTTCGCCAGGAATATGGCTGCAATATGGCTGCAATCATTGTCATCTGCATATCTGTCTTAGCCATTTTTGTTCCAACATCTGGCTACTGGGTAGCCGCATGAAAGTAACCATATTGCATGTGACTGTGCCAGACACTTTTTCTCACTGTATCACGTATCTCTGAAAGGTCATCTCTGCCACAGCCCTCGGATGTCAAGCCGTTTTCCACACCTATGATGCGCCCCTAAGCCCAAATAACCAACCAACAACCAACCATACCTCTTACAAGGCAACTTACGTTACGGCTTGGACTGCCTGTGATTGGTCGAGATAATGCGGTATGTGCGGAGCAAATTTCAATGCAAAACCTAAATATATGTTTAAAGGCCGTCGTGAACACCGTGCTGGCACTTAGAAGGGATTTGAATTATTTTATAAAGTTTAGTGTTCAGACCTAATAAGAGCCACAGGTGCCCGTCTGCGTTAAACCTGTAAAGAGACGATCCTATAAACCTGGACAAAAAGATCCTGAACATCCTAACCAATGCTACATCATGAATTCAGAAGAAGCTATCTACCAACCTCCTACCCTAATAAATAGTTGCTTTTTTGTATTTCGTTGCACTTGATATATTGCTAACGAATGGTGAGTTCGCGGGTGCAACGAATAGTGGGCACGTGCGAGTATGCCTTCACTACATATTCTGAGGCTCCCCTCGTGTGTGAAACGCTCCTGCGTGTCGTCTCCTGTGTGAGACGTTCCGACGTAGCGCTGCTCTGTTGTTGATTTGTTGATTGTTTGAGCGTAGGGGCGCACCGTGCCTGCCCCGTGCGAGGCACACTCGCGTGTTGTCAGCTCTCTCTCTCTCTCTCTCTCGCTCGCTCGCTCGCTCGCTCTCGCTCTCGCTCTCGCTCTCGCTCCGCCTCCGCTCTCGCTCAGGGACGTCGCGCGTGCTTTCAGCTGCTGGACGAGCTGGAGCCGCGCATGTCCGACGGCGGCTACATCGTGGACTACCACGGCTGTGACTTCTTCCCGCAGCGGTGGTTCGACATCGTGTTCGTGTTGCGAACGGACAACTCGCTGCTCTTCGACCGTCTTACCAAACGGTGACTGCCCAATACCTCTTACGTGCCCATTCCCTCACTTCGCGGGCAAGCCCTCCCGCGTTGGTAGTCTGAACCGTCTGAGCAATGATGGCTGAAGAAAAAGATGGACGACTGAAGTGAACCAAAACTGCACGTTTAACTAGTCTTGTTTGATGTATGCCACAGCAGGGGCGAATCCAGGAATTGTTTTACGGGATGGTGTTCCCTCGGAAAGGTGCCTTCGGCGGAAAAATTCGTTGAGCAGGAGGGATGCACTCGAGCATACTGAAGCCTTTCCCAACGGAAGGAGCATCACCTTTCCATGAGAGCACATGCCATCAGTACCTCCCACCCTGTACCAGCCGCTGTACTACATTGACTCGACTGACGTGGGTATACCACCACTTTCTTTTCGATCGGATAACCTAGGAACCGGGTTCTTGGTGATACCTAGCCGACATGAGTAGCCTACAGCGGGCTGATTTAGACATGGTCGCCATTAACCACGCTCATGTGGCGTCCGTGACCTCGACAGCTAACTCGCCTCATGCCTGCCGGCAGCGGCTACACGGGCAAGAAGCTGGAGCACAACCTGCAGTGCGAAATCTTCCAAACGCTGTTGGACGAGGCTCGCGACTCGTACAGCGGCGACATCGTGCACGAGCTGCCGAGCAACACGCCCGACCAGGTGGAGGACAACGTGGAGCGCATCTGCCAGTGGGTGGCCGCGTGGAAGGCGAACCACTCGCCGGCATAGTGTCTGCGAGGCGGCCGTGTGACGATAGAGGCGACCGGACCGTTACAGTCACCGTGGCGCGCCATGCGGCTCCACGCTGACGCCGGCCATGTGATTGCAGCGTGTGCTGTGCCGGACTTGTGTACACGGCGTGTGGACTTCAGTGGCCGGACGCCTGGCTCGACGCACGCCGCTGCCGGGCCGCAGCGTGGTGCGGGATCGGAGCGCAGCCCCGCCTCGTCACTGCATTAGTGCATGGTGCGGCCTTTTTTGTGGGGAGGGGGGTGAAGTTTGCCATCCATGGTGTCTGGGAACGGGAGGACATCGATGGTGTTGGTTGGCCCATGCAATAATTGCTGGGGCGTCCACAAATAACGGGCCTGCGGCCACCAACTGTGTACACCACATTCATGATATTTGCTTGGTGGTGTGTGTGTGTGTGGGGTGGGGGCAACAACGCATGGGTACGTTACGTCGAGACATATTGGAGGAGTGGTCCTTCAATGCGGCATATAATGCAATATCTGTTACCAATTTATAACGTACATTCAAGCTATGCTTCTTATATTTGTATTCTGACAACTTTGACTGTCCGATGGCAAACATTCATCGAACATCAACTGCTCCAAATGACCTTGGAAAAGTCGAATAGTGTGCCAGCCAATTCGTCAAAAATGTCTGAAGTGGCTGATGTTTTATGACGTAGATCCGTGGGCCAAAACTACTGCCTGGGGTTTACCACCAACTTCTGTGTCGAGAGGCAACGGATAACTGAGTCCGAGCGGTTCGGTAGTGTTTGAAGAGTGAGGGTCTGTGCGTTTCCTTCGCCTCCCCCGTAGGGCCGCGCCGCTGCGGTGTTGGTGACGGTCGTAAGCCAGTTGCATCGTTAATGGCTGGTGCGAATGGTGCAAGACGACTATTTCGTGCCTCGAGAGGAAATTGAGGGGCAGGTGTTTGTTTTTGTTTTTACAGAGAAAATACCTGATTTAATAAAGGAACCTTTCTCCATCAGATCCCTCATACAGGATGGATAATGGAGCAAACTGGCATTAATGGTCCCGGTCCGACCCCATACGACGCTTATTCCATTCAATGTCAATTAGTGTTTGGTGTTGGGCAAGGAGCGACGAATGGTGAATGAACGTTTTATAATCTTGCGCAACGCGCGTTCTTTCGGTCCATCGGGACGTCTTTACTTTAGTGGTTAAGCTAAGCGTCTGGCATGCCGGAAGTACGAAGTTCGATTCCCCGTGATGCCCGCCCTTCCTGTCCGGGTGAGAGGCAGGCGAAGCAGTATGGCCTCAGCTGCTGAGTGCGTCGTAAAGCCACACGCAACCAACAGAACTTCGGCCATCCTTGTTTAGTTCTCAGTGATGACAATTGAATTGGTTGTAATTGATGGCGAACAAACCAACCAGCCCTTTCCCAACATCTACCCCATCCCCTCTCTACTCTCTCTCTCTCTCTCTCTCTCTCTCTCTCTCTCTCACTACTACTACTACTCTACTACTCTCTACTCTCTCTCGACTACCAACAGATTCAGAACGCCTGTGGATATAGAGACATGCAACACCTTTGCGATACAGTACCGTGCTGGAAGGTGTGGCCGATCCGTCCAGCAGACCCAGACGGCCGACCGTGACCGGGCGAGGCGGAGAGCGCACTCAGTCACAGCTGGCTCAGTCCTCCGATACCGTGATACTGCAGCCGAGCGCAATGCATGCGGGGCCCCGGACATCGGATGGTGTTCACAAACGTTCATTTATGCTTACAAAAAAACTGTAAAGCTGACATACAATCCTCAAACATGGCGGCTCCCAAGGCTTCCTCGGTCTAGGCGGAATGACAATAAATACACATTGTGGCCGGTTATTCACCGTAGTCCGCGTTCACATCAACGGCGCCAGCACGTAATTGCATTCACGCGAACAGCCTATCACAACATTACACACGCATCGACAGCTCTAGACGCCATAAATTCGTATAAACAGACCCGGCGTGCATGCCATACATCCACAGTCGCAGCCATACAAATGCTGACGATAAACAGCCACTAACCTTACCTTTGCAAGACGCCTACTTTGCAAAAACTGCCACGATTCCCGGCACGCGAACACCCATTTTGACCACATGGCTGTTTTTTTTGGTGGAACTGGTTTTGTGCGTACCAATGCTGTACACGCAGAACAGTTAGCAGTTGAAATCCTGCACTGTGGTGTGCGTCCTCACTGTCCCCATTTCATCACGCGGTCGCGTGTCCTTCGTTCGCGTCTTGAGATTGCTACTGTTGGTCACGTCGCCTTCACGACGCCCTGTCGCTGTGCCCGCTCACATCACTCACTGGCCACCAGCCGGCGTCCATGAGCGTGCCTCAACGGCAGCCGTAGTCGGCGTGACTCCAGTCAGCCCGCCACCACGTGCACCGACGGACGACGACTGGCACCACTGGTCGCGGTGGGCGTGGCTCTCGTCGGAGGTAGGAGGCGGCACCACGTGCACCGACGATCGACGACCGGCACCACTGGTGGCGGTGGGTGTGGCTCTCGTCGGAGGTGGGGGCGGCACCGTAGCCACCAGCCGTGACTACGGGGCCCGCTGCTACCACACCGCCCCCTGGCCACTCGACTGGGAGGTCTCTGCGGTGGCGTCACTGTCACGGCGGATCGTAGCTAAATGATTGGATGATGACGAGCGTGACGTCATTCCGTACCCTCCGGCCGCCGTCGCTTGAAGAAGCCGAGCTGAAACGGATTGAGGAATCTCGAATGGCCAGAAGTGACACAAGCAACCCGGCTGTAAACATGTGATGAACAAGGAAGCCTAGAAGAATATCCACGAAGTGATTTCTATACAGCACGTGATAATATATACCAGGTTCAGCACTTCTACTTCGCGCTATAATTAGCTACTGACCGATACAACCACTATCATCCGCGTGCTGGGGCGCTGGCGCAGTCCCTAATTACCAACTGCAAGATGAGTCGCTGACTAAAGAACAAAACCAACCTCACTACAATCAGTACGTGAAGGCCACTGACCTTGTACAGTCCGTAGGTGATGGCGGCGAGCAGCAGCAGCGCGCCCAGCACGGTGACCACGATCACCCAGACGGGGAACGGCTGCAGTGATGACGGCAGCAGCACGGTGTGCACCTGGTAGACGTCGGGCCGGTGGCCGACCGGCTGCAGCGGGTACGGCACCGGCGCCACGTCCGCCATCCCGATGGTGGAAATCACCAGACTGTCGCGGCTGCCCACGTACGGCTCTGGAGGTCAGAGCGTCGGCAGCTCAGTGGTTAAGCTGAGCGTGTGAGAGACTGGAGGGAGTACGGGGTTTGAATTTCCCGCGATGGCCGCCTCCCTGTCAGGATGAGTAGGCGATGCCATATTCCTCAGCTGCTTAGCGCGTCGTAAAACCACGCACAAGATGGTCGGTGAGGGGCGACTCTGGTGACGAGACTGCAGGGGATCAGAGGGAAATGCCATCCGCCTGGACTAGATAGGGGGAAGCGGCAGGAAAAGGTGGAGTCGTACAGGCCGATTAGCCTGCTCAGCTGCATCGGGAATTTGTAAGCGTCCGGTCAACCGACGACTCGTATCTTCTGGAGGAGAGGAGCCTGCTGAACCCCTGCCAGGCTGGCTTCAGGGGAAACGGTCCACGGAAGACCAGATATTGTGGCTGACTCAGGCTACCGCGGGCGGCATGCAAGAGAAAAAGCGGACCGTGTCAGTGCTCGTGGATTTTTCGCGAGCCTTCGGTAAAGCATGGAGAACCGGCATCGTATACAAGATGACAAAGGTGAGCCTCCCCCGCTGCTACACCGCTTGGATCAAGGCGTTCCTGACCGATCGCCAGGGCTGCTTTCGACTCAACGGCGCGGAGCAAAGCCAGACTACAACGGGACGGTACACCGCAGGGCGTGGTAACGTCAACAGCGCTGATTAACATCATGATAAATGACACCACCGAGGAATTCCCAGCAGAGGTGGACACGTCACTCTTCGCCGACGACCTGGTGATCTACAGTCGCCACCAAGACAGCGTGTCCGAGGGCAAGCTGCAGGGGGCGCTGGAGAAGCTGGAGCGGTGGGCGTCAAGATGGAAGATGACTGTTAGCCTAAACAAGGCCGTTTCCATCGTATTCACGCTGGACCTAAGCGAGGCCAAGAATGGCTGGCCAAGAAGGAAGCGACCCTCTTCCGCCAGCAGCGACCGGTCAGCCATACACCTTCGCCCACCTTTCTGGAAGTCACTTTTGACCGCACCATGGCCTTCAACCACCACATCCAGATCATCAAGGGGCGGATGAAGCAGCTAAATAACATCCTGAGGGCTATCAGCGGGACCACGTGGAGATGCGCGGCTTCAGATCTGCGCAGCGTCTACGTGGCCTTCGCCAGGGCGTGCGAGAGGAGCCTGGATGCGGGGCGTCAGCAACACCAACATTAATGAACTGGAGATCGGACAGCGACAGGCCTGCCGCGCGGTAACAGGATGTCTAAGGTCCCCCACGGGCGCGCTCTCCAGAGAAGCCGGCCTGGAGCCCTTCACCTACCGGCGCAAACTACTGGCCGCGGTCGCAGTGGAGAAACACTCGTTATTCACCGGGGGATCCGATCCAGGACCTCCTCCGGCCCGAACACGGGCCACGAATCCGCCTCCGTTATGATCGAGGCTGGGCGAGAACGGGCCTGGAGACGACCGCAGCGGCAGGCCTCGACGTCTTCCCCAGGGAACCGCTGATGATCGCGGCCAACCCCTCCGTGGGAGTCTACACGAGCGAACGCCACCATCCACACCAGCCTGACAAGGACCGTGCCTCGGGACGGACTGGCAGAAGAGCGACGCATGACCGCCGAGGAAACCCTACGCCGGCTCCCGGAAGCCGACGTCCTGGTCTTCACGGATGACTCGGCCACTGCAGGATCAGAGGACGGCGGAGCCGGAATCATCGTGTGGGAGGGACCGGAGGAAACTCAGAGGATACGGACTCCCGCCAGCAAATACACCTCCAGTTATATCACTGAACTCCACGCCCTCAACGAAGCACTGAAACACCTGGAGCAGCGGAATCCCGCCTTCGAACCCCCCACTCCCCCCCCCCACAAACATCTTCATCTACACCGACTCCCAGTCTGCTCTCATACGCATGAAAATAGGTCCAGCAAGCCAGACGGGCCCGCTACCAGACGAGATCGGGACGGGCCCGCTACCAGACGAGATCGGGACGGGCCCGCTACCAGACGAGATCCCAGACGGGCCCGCTACCAGACGAGATCGGGACGGGCCCGCTACCAGACGAGATCCCAGACGGGCCCGCTACCAGACGAGATCGGGACGGGCCCGCTACCAAACGAGATCCCAGACGGGCCCGCTACCAGACGAGATCGGGACGGGCCCGCTACCAGACGAGATCCCAGACGGGCCCGCTACCAGACGAGATCGGGACGGGCCCGCTACCAGACGAGATCCCAGACGGGCCCGCTACCAGACGAGATCGGGACGGGCCCGCTACCAGACGAGATCCCAGACGGGCCCGCTACCAGACGAGATCGGGACGGGCCCGCTACCAGACGAGATCCCAGACGGGCCCGCTACCAGACGAGATCGGGACGCGCTTGAGGAGAGTCGGCCGCAGACATCGAACAGACGTGCAGTGGGTCCCGGGGCACGCCGGCATCCCGGGAAATGAAATAGCCGACGAAGTGGCAAGGGGGCGGCCACACAGCTAAGACCAGATACCCACCAACATCAATGCCGCGAAAACCCAGCTCAAGTTGCACCTGGGCCGAGAGCAACCGCGGGACGCGGCTCTTCAACATCGTGGGCCTAGGCAAGATCCGCCTAGGAGACGGGCTCGACCTCACCAGAACCGAGGGCGTGGCCCAGGCCGCTCCGCACTGGTGAGAGCGTACAGACACCGGATCGGCCTGGAGGATGACCCTGTCTGCACTGGATGGGACGACGGGGAGCCGGAAGACGTCGACTGCATGATGACGAAATGTCCAGCCACGGCGAGACTCCGACACGACCCGTCTGGCGGAGGCCTTCGCCGACGCAGACGCAGTGATGTCGTTCCTGAGGCGACTGGGGCGTCTGACGCCCCCGATATGGACACAGTCCAAGACCGGAAGGACAACAACAACAACGAAACTGCAGCCAGAGCCGTCCCAAATGAGACGACGTCCGTTGAGGTCGTTGGGCAGCTTTGGCGTCGGAGCCGTCCCTCACCGAACGTCGTCTCAGTGAGGGACGGCTCTGGATACAGTCTGGTCGCCAGACAGCACACATCAGGGATAGCTGAGACCGGGCGACAGTGAGTCAGAGACGGCCCTGGATACGTCTCTGACTGGCCGTGCAGGTACGAGGAAAGCTAAATTGCCTCCATGTTCCGCAAAATTGTACAAGTAACTGTTATTTTAACATTTTTTTTTGTATCATATGAGGACTCAGGTTTATCTCTCTTCGCTGTATACTGGTCAAGGATCTGGTGCCTCCGGCATCATAATCGTTATGACAGCTTCTGCTGTGTCTAGATGGGACGCTGCAGGCGAGGCCGACACGCACTCGGCCCACTGTAGCTAACGAGGTGGGGCGTCAGGCTCCCGGTCTCTCGCCCCGTCCCACGGAACGACCAATGACGAGCGCTCTGGCTCTCGGCCGCCGTCACCACCGCAGCCGATGCCGTGCTCACCTAGCTCGTGCAGTTTGACGCGCATGGAGAGTGTGACCACCATGCTGGTCTGGCGGCGGAGGAACGCCACGGTGGGACACTGCAGCAGCACGCAGTCGACGGCCGGCTGAGTGCAGTTGAACACCGTGCTGGCGTTGGCCGGCTGCGGCTGCTGGCCGGCGGCCAGCTGGTGGCGCTGCTCGGCCGTCAGCTCGTGTGCCGGCCGCCAGGTGCGCGGCGCCTCCACGTAGCTGTCTCCGTCCTGCGGTCGTCACGCACAGTGATGTCACCTATTGGTCGCGTCGCCGATCATGCGACAAACCTAGACGGTCACAACTCGCGTTCGGCTCCCAAACGTGGCGTGGACGTGGATTCAGTTATCAGTTAAGGATAGCTGCAGTGGCCATCTGGGTTGACAGGCGCGCCAGAGGGCGTCGCGCCTGTTCCCTCAAACCGGTAGAAAGGGGGCGGATTCCGCCTCCCCTGGGATCTAGGAAATTACCGAAGCTTTGAAACACGAAACGTGGAGGGAAGATTACGGCTGTATTGAACTGTGCAGTATAACTTCTACGACTCTAGGTCGATGTATTGAAGGTCAAATGAGGTCGACCCATCGTCCGCCGCACCGACGTGGCCTTTGTGACGGCCGGTCGGTAGACTTTGTACCGGCGCGGTTCCTATGGTTGCCAGCGGATTTCAAAGATTATTTTTACATACGATGCGCTTACTAGTTTGGAATAAAGCCACAATATGAGTTCTAAAGAAGCTACCTACCCATTGTGTTCCCCTGGCCAGTCTCATCAGCATCGCATATCCGAGTGAAGGTACTGGATCCATGACTGCCATGCACACCTGTTACTGTGTGGCTTAACGTGGGGCCTGTGGGCACGGACTGGAAATAATGGCATACAAATGGCATTTGCTACACAACCTTCGACTGCGATCCTCCACTCGTGGCTGCGACTGAACTGATACGTTGGTCAATGTTGATAGTGATGGTGGTGTGCTGCTCCATGTTCGTCCATGCCTGCCCGTGTGATAGGGGGCACGGGATCGATCAGAACATCCCAGATACATCCTCACCGTGGCCAAGTAGTAGCCGGTCTGTATTGTGCAGCTCACTGCCCGGCCGTCTATGGCAGCCTTGGGACGGTACAGGTCCAGGAACCGGACGTGGCGGCCGTCGCCGTAGGTGACGTTGACCGGCACCAGGAAGCTGACGTTGACGGCGTCCACGGGTGACGGCAGGTAGCGCAGCACCTGGTACCGGTGGCTGATGATGACGTAGTTCGGCTCGTTCCGCTCCGACTCGTCGCGGTCCTCCTGCTTGTCATAGTACAGCTCGCCCTGTTCCACCGCCTGCCTATCAGAGCAGGGGCGTGACGTTAGACTGACTGATCTCAGAAAACATAGTGTTCAGTCTGGCTGACATCAGGAGGCCGCGCTAAATCTGGCTGACCTCAGGAGGCATGGCGCTAAGTCTGGCTGACCTTAGGGGACATAGCGTTAAGTCTGGCTGACACCAGGAGGCATGTTGTTAGTCTGGATATGGTGTACAGGCACATAAATAACGAAACACATTTCGAAATAGCAATGCATGCATCATGATGGTATGTATTTTGATGAAGCAGAATATGCATGAAAAAAAACTTATTCTATTACGACGATCAGAAGTGCACAAATCAACATCAACCCACTTGATCAAGAATGGCCCTAATTTGACCACTCGGCAGTGGCCATTGGCCTATCGGTGATTGGCTCAGAGTTGCGAGGGGTAGAGGTAAACTTCAGGAAATTCTCAAATGGCACTAAACTACACTGAGTCAACGCCGATTTCTCTCAACTTTCTGCGGAGGGGAAGGAATTCCCCTCCACACAACCTGGTTTCAAACGATGCATTGACGTACCAACGTTTTCAAAAGTCGGTGGGAAAATATCCATATTGAATCCATCTGACCTGGAAAAGTTATTTTCACCAGATTATTTTCTCTAAGGTGCAAGCATGTATTGTTCAAAGAAAATCGTTCATGATGGACCTTAATCGGTGGCAGTCTAGCTGGTTCTGGCTGAGGGACAGCCAGCCAGGCGCCGGTTACGTGTTATGACGTCATGTAACGTGATCTGCGCGCCCCGAGGCCAGTCAGTCCGATGGATAGTGCCATGCAGATTGGTTACATACGGCGTAAACTGGGTGGGAAGACGTGGAACAAAAAGAGCCGTGACACGGTTCCTATGCTAATTGGACCATTCCGCATAGCGCACGTTTGCGATACGTTGATCATATTCGGCAGAGTTCTTCAGCTGGTGGCATCCCTCCAGGGATACACGAGAGTGTATCCCCCTCACTTGAAATGTTCATTCAGTGGTAACATCCGGGGAAATGGCGCCCCTCCACACAAGCACCCCGACTAAAATTCCTGGGTCCGCCCCCGAGCCGGACGGAGCGACGTATCAGCGTGACGTCAGGTTAGGCTCACCGAGTGACAGCCATTTCCCAGCATCAGTGGTGAGGCGTTATTTATTTGTGCTTCAGCACGCATCCGCTTCTCTGGCCACGCCGCGGACACCGGCCATGTAGAGCAGACTCACCCCGTGACGGCGATGTCGGCCTCGGTGCTGAGCGTCAGCGTGAAGTTGCGCACGTTGTCGGCGGCGACCAGCTCGTGTCCGGCCGACGTGACGTTCAGCTGGATGAGCAGACTGTCGGTGCCGGCCGACAGCTGGTCGACGCTGAGCACCAGCCGCAGCCGGCCCACGGCGCCGGCCGGGAACGGGTGCGGCCGCACGTGGCACGTGAGCAGCACGTGTCGCGCCGTCTCGCGCTCAGAGCACAGCTGAGGCACACGCACCAGACGCACCGGCTGCGGCAGCTGCACCTGCAGACACGCACGACTGGGTGACTGGGTGACACCACAGCGACGCCCGAATACGTGTGAAAGGAAGGCTCTTTTATGTCGATTTCCGATGTGACTCATACTGCTGGTGATGATGCATGCTGAAAACTTCATCCGATAATCCCGGGGAAAGATTTAGAGCAGAACAATAGCTAATGAGGAAATTAGGTGCGTTCCCCTCAATAACGGTTCAATTTCAGACTATCTGTCTTTGAGTCACACAAATTACGCTGGCCTGTCCACTTCAGCGTTATGAATGTCTCATTTAGCATATAAAAACGCCAACAGTCACACCGTACACCAACACATATACCAAACATACCGAACACAACCAACACAACCATAGCCACCCACCCACCCACACATACCGAACACAACCATAGCCGCCCACACACACATACCGAACACAACCACAGCCAAACACCCACCCACACACACATACCGAGCACAACCATAGCCAAACACCCACCCACACACACATACCGAACACAACCATAGCCACCCACCCACACACACATACCGAACACAACCATAGCCACACACATACCGAACACAACCATAGCCGCCCACACACACATACCGAACACAACCACAGCCAAACACCCACCCACACACACATACCGAGCACAACCATAGCCAAACACACACCCACACACACATACCGAACACAACCATAGCCACCCACCCACACACACATACCGAACACAACCATAGCCGCCCACACACACATACCGAACACAACCACAGCCAAACACCCACCCACACACACATACCGAGCACAACCATAGCCAAACACACACCCACACACACATACCGAACACAACCATAGCCAAACACCAACCCACACACACGACTCGCATCAGTGGAGGCTCGTGTACTTTTGGTATTGCCGGCGCAGTACCAATCTCATAATGATCACCGGACACTGACATTAACTTTCTCAATTTGCAGAGGACGCCTCGCTCGTTTCCACGAATGATACATATGTGGCTATATATTTCAAAATACACCAGGCCTTTTTCATCGGATGAGACTCCTAAATACAGTGTCCTGTCCTTGCAACACCAGTAAGCGTCACGATTTAGCATTACGATTACGCCATTGCATGAAAGGAATGTGGTTGAACCAGATGTTGGCAATGCCTATAATTCTGTGAAGCCTCCACCTATGCATATATGCATACTTGTGGACGGTGAAAACTGAGAACCATCTGACAAATCCCGCATATCTATCACTATTGAGTGCTACCCATGCAAACGCAACATCAAATGTGGCTGCCGTGCATGCAAATTGCCATCGAAGAACGGGGTGGGCTTTTCCATGCATGGAATGGTAAACCGAGGACCACCTGAAAATCGAAAAATCACACTCGGAAGCAATACAATGCCACACCGAAGAGAAATCATCGAGGCCCAGCTTTTTGCTTCCAACCGAACCAAGCAAACCGGATCTCCGTAGTCGTACTTATGCTCGACTCATGTTCTCGGTTTTCATAGCAAGTGCACAAGCCCACATCCACATCCCATTCAAACGTTAACGGACACCGGCAGATCTACACAAAAGCAAATGCACGACTGATAACAGCAAACAATACCACGATTAACGTCGGCGGAGTTCTTATGCATTGTATATTGCATACACAGCAGTGGCGTCGCCACGGAATTCTTCCAGGGGGGCAAGGTCGGAAGGGGGCCTCCTGTTCCCCGAAAGGGGGCCTCCATTGTGTTGGGGTCTCATATTGTTTTCAGGCTCTTACTATGGTACGAGAATGGGGAACATGATTTGATATTGGTGTTTTGTTTGTTCTTGGCATGGTGCATCATTTACTCAAAACGCAATAGCACTAATAATTTGTGCTGAAAACTGGGTCATACCAGGGTATAAATAAGTAATATTTGGATAAATACATAAGTGCCAAAACAAACCAACGTCTCAATGCTTTCTCGAATCTTCCCGCTGGCCTCTAGATTGCAGCGAGCTGGCGGGGCTGGTGCTAAGCATATCTTACAGATATCTGCCATTGATCAACCCACTTTTAAGTCCTCCAAGTCTAACTGAATATAGTCTAACTGAATATTCACCACTACTGTTATTTATTCCCACCAGCTTGATGTCATAAGCAAAGCTTGAACGATCATTTCTCAGTCATAGGACGACAATTTCGCAAAGGTGACAACGAGAAGTGGATTGCATTGGTTTTCTGAGCGCCATCTTAGGAATTTGTTTATTTTTATAACATTTGGTGCTGGCTGCAAGGCAACTGTCACACGAGCTAAAATATATCCTCAGCGAATAAATTCACGGCAAGAACAAGCATTGAACAGCAATGCATAAATGACAATGCAACAATGCAACAATGTCAGTGCATACATAATCCAAACCTTCAAAAATCCACGCCGTTACGCCCATCGTTTTCGCTGTGCTGTACCGTTTTGTAAATGACTGAGAAGGTATGGAAGCTGGGAAGCTCTAATCATGCAGGCTGTAATAACAGAAAAGAAGTTTGTTGGAAGAAAATGCATTTAAAAACATCATTCATCCCATTTTATATGGGGCATGGATGTTGTATTGTATGCTTGTGAGGGGTAATTTGTCCCCTCAATGTTGGTTTTGCCCCATGGGCGTGTGTTTCGGAAAATTATTGAGGGACCAGTGGAGTAGCTATATTTGCGTCAAGCAGGAGGGGGCAAACGGATTTGCAGGGGAGGGGGGGGGGAGGCACCTACGCCCATTAAAAAGCCCTTGGATTTCGACCGCTATTTTGTCAAAGGGGACATTTCGAAATAATATAATTAGTCATCAACTAAATTGTCAACTGAATTGGAGGGGCCTAATCTACCACTATGGTTTCTGATTGGTCGGATTTCAACCCTTACTCCACCACCCAGTTCTAAGGTTTTCTTTTGGTACCTTGATAAGTTACCTCACACTTATCCTCACTTATCACTGCTGAAATTACACCTATACCACAAAACCGGATCGGTATCCCAAAAATTCAAGCTGGAGCCCACCAAAAAAGGAGAGATTCCAACAAATAAATGTCCGGATCAGGAAAATGGCTCTGGAGCACCGGACATTTTTCTCCAGATGCCTTAAAAAATTGCGTATGGCACCGAAAAGCATGCCGGATCTCGAAAAATCGAGGTAGGATGCAAAAACATGGCGCCAGAGGCTCGAAAAATCAGGCCGGGATTCGGACATAAAACCCAGAAAAGATCCACAAAAAATCGCGTTGAGCACAGAAAGCTGGCGTTGGGTCCCCGGAACAACGCGCCTGGGCGCGATAAGTCGCGCGGGGACCCAGAAAAATCACACCGAAGCCCCAAAATCGTACTGGGACCCCACAAATGTGCATCAGAAGCCACAAATATACACAGCCGGACCCTAAGAGTACAACGGTGCCCGAAAATACAACTAACCTTCCAAAGCGCACTAAGTCTCCCAAAAAGCGATAGGGCCTTAAAACATGAGTTGCAGCCCTAAATAAACATGCCGGGAGCTCGAAAAAAATACACTGCAAGCTCGCAAGGCGCACAGGGACCATGAGAACGCACAAGGGCCTGAAAAAGAGGCTGGGCCACAAAAGACAACATGGTTCCAAAACGTACAAAACGACCGGGAGCTAAATAAACACATCAGGATCTTCGAAAACGCCCTGCCACGTAAAACATACTCGGTGCACAAAAAAGCAACAAAGCCCTAAAACGAGCAGTGTTTCGAAGATGTATTAGGCTCACAACTTCAATTTAAAATGTATTATCCACCACTTTAAAATACAAAATTTCACAATTTCAGGCATTCCAGTTCATAGCACCCGGTCGCCACGACGGCAACGTCAGTGCACGTGCACACCCATCTTTCGTATTCGGTGCATTCGCCACACTTCGTGCGATGCTACGGCCTCTGCGAGGCCTTCTGCGTTTTGCTAATTGCTGCCACATGGTACAATTGCGCCATATTTGACGTGATGGAATGCTTCGCATGGGCGTTCGCTGCGAAAAGTCGATTGATTAAATTCGATCATTAGTTTCCTACTTTCCACATTTTCTGGTAGTTATGAAATGCGGTTTCCGCTGAGGTTTGATGCACTTCATATCTTTGCTGCCATCCTCCCAGATTGGCTACCGAACCGAGGCCCTGCCTCAGCATTCTTTTTTGGACCCATTGCGTCTTTCTTGCTCTATGATTGTATGTTATGGCTCCAATCCATTTTTGTTAGGGGCCTAAAACATTTTCGAACCCCTGCTCGTTTTATGGTTTGTTGCATTTTTGCGCACCGGGTTTTTTTTAACGTCTCAGGGCGTTTTCGAAGACCCCGATGTGTTTATTTAGCGCCCGGTCTTTTTGTTTGTTTTGGAACCATGTTGCCTTTTGCGGCCTCAACCACTTATTCAGGTCCTGGTGCGATATCATGGCCCCTGTGTGCCTTGAGAGCTTCCGGTATATTTTTTAGACCTCCCGGTATGTATATTTATGGCTGCAACGCATGTGTTAAGGCCCTGTCGCTTTTTGTGAGACTCTGTGCGCTTTGGAGGGCCAGTTGTATTTTCGGCCCCCGTTGTGCTCTTAGGGTCCCGATGTGTCTATTTTGGGCTTCTGACGCACAGTTGTGGGGCCCCAGTACAATTTTGGGGCTCCGGTACGATGTTTCTAGGTCCCAGAGAGGCTTATCGCGCCTAGGCGCGTGGTTCCGGAGACCCAACCCCAGTTTTCTGGACTCAATACGATTTTTGTTAAGCCTTTCTGATTTTTTAAAAGTCCGAATCCCGGCCTGATTTCTCGAGCCCTTGGCGCCATGTTTTTGTATCCCACCTCGATTGTTCGAGATCCGGTTTGTTTTTCGGTGCCGTATGCAATTTGTGAAGGCATCTGATAATATGTTCGGTGCTCCAGAGCCATTTTTTTAACCTGGGCATTTAGTTGTTGGAATCCCTCCTTATTTTGGAGGGCTGCAGCTTGATTTTTTCGGATACCGATCCGGTGTTTGTGGTTACACTGTGCTTACGTGTGGCCCAAGACGCCAATTTTTTAGAGCCTCAACGGGACTACCGATGGGAATTGTGGGTCCCGAGCGCGATATTTGAGGTGCCTGGTTCGAGTTTGTGAGACGCGTTGTATTTAGCTGTGGCCCCAACGCGATTTTGGCGGTTCCTGTTGCAATTTTTCGGGCCTCGGAGCGAGTTTTCCGGGGCTCGCCGTATTTATTTGGAGACCCATCAGCGAATTCTGGTGGACCGACGCGAATTTTGGTGGTCACAGCGCGATTTTTGAGGCCCCGGCACGATTCTTGAGGCCCCGGCACGATTCTTGGGAGCTTATCCCTCTCAGGATGGAGGGGGCATTTGCCCCTTTGATATAGCACTGCGGCCACTGAAGGAGTTTTTTTTTGTCCCAGAGTGACATTCCGATTAAGGATTGATTTTTGGGGCAGCTGCAACTTTTGGGGCCCCGATGCGACCTTCTGGGCCTCCAGTGTGATTTTCAAGGGCTGCGACGCTACTTTTTTGAGTCCAATGTGATCTTTTGGGCCCCGACGTCATTCTCTTGGATCCCTAGCGCGAGCTATAGCGGCATCGACACTTTTTGGGGGTCCAATGCGCTTTGGGTGCTTTTGGCGTCATTGTTGGGCCCCCAAAGTTATTATCCATGTCCGGATTGTTTTTCGTTGCTCCGGCTTCATTTGTTTTGGTCCCAATCAGACCGTTGGGGCACGGTACGACCTGTCGTGCCCCTGGCATGATTGTGGTGGTCCGGGCGTGAATTTTCGGTACCCCAGGCTCAGCATAATTTGCGGGGGCCCCGCCGGATCTTTTGGGGCCCATATCGTGATTTTAAAGTACCCAGACACGACTCCTACTATTTCTTAATGGTTTCTTCTTGCAAATTATAGGCCTCCTGTCGCGTCTTAAGGGTCTCGTCTCATTTCATAGAGCCTTTTTACTGGTTTTCGACGTCTCCTTGTGTGTCCTACCTTCCTCCATATTCAATGGTCCTCCTCTCCCGTCTTGGAGGGCTTCCTCTTGCATTCTGGGGACCCTTTAACAAGGCATGGGGCTTCCTCTCATCTTCGAGGGGCATTCTCTGCCAAATTAGGGGCCTCCTGCCACGCCTCGTGGGCCTCTTCCTTTATCATGGCAAAGCCTTACCCGTTTTGAGGGATCTTTAATTTTGGAAACCTCACCTTTTCCATACCTGCTACCACTCCCATCTTAAGGGCCTCCTCTCATTTCCTGGGAACTCTTTCCGGTTTTCGGGGTCTCATTTGGTCCTGGAAACCTACTCCTTGAGGGACTCCTCTCGAGTCCGGCAGATGCCTCATTTCTCTTCCAGAGGCCTTCTTTTTCAAATTAGGGGCCTCCTCTCACGTCTTCGGGCCTCCTGCTCTGCGTGTGGATTCGATCTTTACCCATCTTAGGGGTGGTCTCTTATCTCCTGGTGGACTCCTCTTCTCTTCCAGGCGCCTCCTCTGCTAAATTACTGGCAACCTTTCCTATCTTATTGGCCTTGTTATTTCCCGGGGACCTTCTTAGCCGTCTTCGAGCCTTCTTTTCCGCCTGGGAGCCATTTCTCTTATCCAATGGCCTTTCTCTCCTATTTTAGGGGCCTCCTCGTTCATCATGGTGTCTCATTTCCAATCTTGTGTCGTTCTCTTCCCAATTAGGTGCATCTTGCCACGTCTCTGGATCGTCTTTTTCTATCTCGGTGGAACCTCACCTGTTTGGGGCCTGCTTTTGCGTCTCCGAAACCTCATCTCATATCCACTGGCTTCCTTTTCCGTCTTAGGGCCTCCTCTCATATTATGTGGCCTCCTTTCCGGTGTTAGGGCCTCCTTTGCAATCCTGGTTTCCTCCGTGCCATTTTTGACACTCTCTTGATTTATGGGGACTCCTACCCTCTCCTAGGTGACCCCTTTTTTAAATTAGGGGCCTCCTCTCACGTCATGGGGGCCTCCTTATCTGTGTTTGGAGCCCCATTATCCTCTTAGCAGGGTGCTTTTGCGTCCTAGTCCTAGATTTTCTCTTCTAGGGTCCTCCTCTTCCAAAATATGGGCCTCATCTGGCTGGTCTCGGTGGCCTTCTCTCATTCCTGCGGAGACCTTCTTACCCGTCTTGGGGCCCCTATTGCGTCCGGAGAAATCTCCCCTATCTTGTCTTAATTGTATATTGCAGGGGCATCCTCTTCCGTCTTGGGGGCCTCGTTTTCCAAATTAAAACTATCCTGCCACCCATCGGAAGCCTTTTCGTCTAACCTGGGTGGCTTCTTGCCCGTATCCGTGGCATCCTTTCCGTCCTGAGGGCCTCCTTTTCGTACTGGGGGCCTCCTTTTCGTCCCGGGGCCTCCTTTTAGACCTACGGGCCTCCTCCCAATCTCTGTTCTACGTCTTGGGTGCTTCCTTTGCGTCCTGGGGCATTCTTTTCGTCCTGGGGGCTCCTTTTCGTCCTGGGGGCCACCTCACAATCTTTGTTCTACGTCTTAGGGGCCTCTTTTTCGTCCTGGCTGCCTCCTTTTCGTCCTGGGGCCTCATTTTCGTCCAGGGGGCCTCCTCCCAATCTCTGTTCTACGTCTTGGGTGCTTCCTTTGCGTCCTGGGGCATCCTTTTCGTCCTGGGGGCCTCCTTTTCGTCCTGGGGGCCACCTCACAATCTCTGTTCTACGTCTTGGGGCCTCCTTTTCGTCCTGGGGGCCTCCTTTTCGTCCTGGGGACCTCATCCCAATCCCTGTTCTACGTCTTAAGAGCATCCTTTTCGTCCTTGGGTGCATCCTTTTCGTTCTGGGGGCCTCCTTTTCGTCCTGGGGGCATCCTTTTCGTCCTGAGTGCCCCCTTTTCGCCCTGGGGGCCTCCTCCAAATCTCTGTTCTGCGTCTTGGGTCTTCCTCTTCGTCCTGGGGGCCTCCTCTTCGTCCTGGTGGCCCCCTTTTCGTCCTGGGAGCCTCCTCCCAATCTCTGTTCTACGCCTTGGGGCCTCCTTTTTCGTCCTGGGGCCCACCTCCCAATCTCTGTTCTACGTCTTGGGGCCTCCTTTTCATCCTGGGGGCCTCCTCCCAATCTCTGTTCTACGTCTTGGGGGCCTCCTTTTCGTCCTTGGGTGCATCCTTTTCGTTCTGGGGGCCTCCTTTTCGTCCTGGGGGCCTCCTTTTTAGTCCTGGGGGCCTTCTCCCAGTCTCTGTTCTACGTCTTGGGGGCCTCCTTTGCGTCATGGAGGCATCCTTTTCGTCCTGGTGGCCTCCTTTTAGTCCTGGGGGCTTCTTTTTCGTCCTGGGGACCTCCTTTTCGTCTTGGGGGCCTCCTTTTCGTTCTGGGTGCCTCCTTTTCGTCCTTGGGGCCTCCTTTTCGTCCTGGGGACCTCATCCCAATCTCTGTTCTACGTCTTGGGGGCCTCCTTTTTGTCCTTGGGTGCATCCCTTTCGTTCTGGGGGCCTCCTTTCGTCCTGGGGGCCTCATTTTAGTCATGGGGGCCTCCTCCCAATCTCTGTTCTACGTCTTGGGTGCCTCCTTTGCGTCCTGGGGGCATCCTTTTCGTCCTGGGGGCCTCCTTTTCGTCCTGGGGCCCACCTCCCAATCTCTGTTCTACGTCTTAGGGGACTCCTTTTCATCCTGGGGGCCTCCTTTTTGTCCTGGGGACCTCATCCCAATATCTGTTCTACGTCTTGGGGGCCTCCTTTTTGTCCTTAGGTGCATTCCTTTCGTCCTGGGGGCCTCCTTTTCGTCATGGGGCCTCCTTTTCGTCCTGGGGCCTCCTTCCAATCACTGTTCTACGTCTTAGGGGCCTCCTTTTCGTCCTGGGGGCCTCCTTTTTCGTCCTGGGGACCTCATCCCAATCTCTGTTCTACGTCTTGGGGGCCTCCTTTTTGTCCTTGGGTGCATTCCTTTCGTCCTGGGGGCCTCCTTTTCGTCCTGGGGGCCTCCTCCCAACCTCTGTTCTATGTATTGGGGCCTCCTTTTCGTCCTGGGGCCTCCTTTTCGGCCTGGGGGCCTACTTTTCGTCCTGGGGGGCCTCCTTTTCTTCCTGGGGGCCTCCTCCTAATCTCTGTTCTAGGTCTTGGGGCCTCCTTTTCGTCATGGGTGCCTCCGTTTCGTCATAGGGGCCTCCTTTTTCGTCATGGGGCCTCCTTTTCGTCCTGGGGGCCTCCTTTTTAGTCCTGGGGGCCTCCTCCCAATCTCTGTTCTACGTCTTGGGGGCCTCCTTTGCGGCATGGGGGCATCCTTTTCGTCCTGGTGGCCTCCTTTTAGTCCTGGGGGCCTCCTTTTCGTCCTGGGGACCTCCTTTTCGTCTTGGGGGCCTCCTTTTCGTTCTGGGTGCCTCTTTTTCGTCCTGGGGGCCTCCTTTTCGTCCAGGGGACCTCATCCCAATCTCTGTTCTACGTCTTGGGGCCTCCTTTTTGTCCTTGGGTGCATCCCTTTCGTTCTGGGGGGCCTCCTTTCGTCCTGGGGGCCTCCTTTTAGTCATGGGGGCCTCCTCCCAATCTCTGTTCTACGTCTTGGGTGCCTCCTTTGCGTCCTGGGGGCATCCTTTTCGTCCTGGGGGCATCCTTTTCGTCCTGGGGGCCTCCTTTTCGTCCTGGGGCCCACCTCCCAATCTCTGTTCTACGTCTTAGGGGCCTCCTTTTCGTCCTGGGGGCCTCCTTTTCGTCCTGGGGACCTCATCCCAATATCTGTTCTACGTCTTGGGGGCCTCCTTTTTGTCCTTGGGTGCATTCCTTTCGTCCTGGGGGCGTCCTTTTCGTCATGGGGCCTCCTTTTCGTCCTGGGGGCCTCCTTCCAATCTCTGTTCTACGTCTTAAGGTCCTCCTTTTCGTCCTGGGGGCCTCCTTTTCGTTCTGGGGACCTCATCCCAATCTCTGTTCTACGTCTTGGGGGCCTCCTTTTTGTCCTTGGGTGCATTCCTTTCGTCCTGGGGGCCTCCTTTTCGTCCTGGGGGCCTCCTCCCAACCTCTGTTCTACGTATTGGGGCCTCCTTTTCGTCCTGGGGGCCTCCTTTTCGTCCTGGGGGCCTCCTTTTCGTCCTGGGGGCCTCCTTTTCTTCCTGGGGGCCTCCTCCTAATCTCTGTTCTACGTCTTGGGGCCTCCTTTTCGTCATGGGTGCCTCCGTTTCGTCATAGGGGCCTCCTTTTCGTCATGCGGCCTCCTTTTCGTCCTGGAGGGCCTCCTTCCAATCTCTGTTCTACGTCTCTTATAGAGACCTGATTATATTTCCTGGGTGCCTCGTCAGTCTTGAGGCCTCATTGACAGTATGATCCTCTGTCCCGTCGGCCTCCTTGCTCACCTTTTTTGCTGTGCATTTGCGGATGGGGGCCTCCTCAAATTTCAGGGGGGGCGGCGCCCCCCAGTTTCACGGCAGGGGGCGACTGCCCCCTGCCCCCGGTGGCGACGCCCTTGATACACAGGTATACGCATGAACGTATATGTACATATAAATAAATGTATATATATATAGATATATATATAACCATGTCATGCTGAAAATCGGTTGTCAATCGAAGCTGTGTCGGGCACCTTAGATTAGGAACAACTAAGTAACAACGCATCTATTAATCTAATAAGCGAATCAATGATAAAACTACCACATGCCAACACGCGTGGTAAAATACATATAATGAGGATACAATGTTCGCTTGAACGCTGTATCCTCCCCTCACACCCTCTGGATGTTATTGCGCCCCACAAGGTCCAATCGAGGGAGACAAATCATCGTTTAAAAAACCCTGACGGCCTCAACCACAGATCAGGCACGCACACTCAACTATCCACCACACTTACATACGCGAGATATTCCCACACAACCATGGACCAGAACATCACGGACTAGAAACACACGCACATGTACGCACACCATGGTGTGTCGAGTGGTGCTGCTGCCCACGTCGTGCCAGCGGACCACACCGGGCCTTGCGCCATCCGCCGCGTCCCGACGTTGGCCGTGTGGTGACATGCTAATGGTGAAATTCCCACTATGTTTGACTGACGGGAAAGGCTTGAATGCTTGCCTCACAAAAGAACAGATAATCCTCCAGAGTACAGCCTTCGTCACCACGCTGCATACCTCACATTCTGTCGCAAAATTGAACTGACCAGTTCACTTATTGCCTAACGATGGCTTCAATGTGTCGCTGATTACGCCAGGACAAACACGAGATGAATCCATGTCCATAATAACTTCTCGTACCATAGAACTACTACTTTTACTTGGTGCTTTCCTTCACCTGTCTATTTCTTGCGCCATAATTGTACCTGTGGCATTGGGGGGAATATCACGTAAACATCAGTGGTGCAAACAAATTATACCTGGAGTTTCGGATTATACGCCACAATACCGTGACGAATGCAGTGTTTTTTTTTATAAACGAAGAATGTGATGGCTATAATGGCACGCTATTCAAAGCTGGTGCTAAGTATATCAAAATGTAAAAATACACTTTCTTGGTTCGACTGATCTTTTTTTGCGGCTGTATTTTGTGATGTGACAATTTCGAGAAAATATATTCCCTCGGCATTCTAAGCAATAAAGCAAATGTTTTTCGTCTCTTTAAAATATATATGTTAAAAAACACTTTGCCGCAGCTCATGCTACTTTTGTTGTGACAGCAGCAGACAATAATTACTCCTTTGGTAAATTGGTATCGTGCTAAATCTAACGTTGACCCTGGAAATACTGAGTGGGTAATTCCAATCGTTGAAAAGTATGGTGCGGAAAATTAATGGACCACTTGAAAAATCGTCTTCCGTGCAAATCAGACAAAATTAAAACCTAGTAAGTTTCATCACTGAACAGCACGATGCTGAAGTGCTACGGTCCAACACCGCTATACTGCAACACTGGGACTGTCCATATCACAACGGCTGAACACGTCCGGATAATCCCCCAGCTCCAGACGCTGACCGCTGCTTAGCCGGTGCGGTTGCACAGGCCGATTTCAACAGTCGTGTTAATATTGCGACCAGACGTCGAAGCTCGCCGACGCGGTCTGGGTGCGCCAAGCGCGCCTCCGGCACTGGTCCTGCATACTGATCCTCGCCGTGGGGTCGACAGGTCCACCACAACAACACTAACGCCACTGCAACCCGATACACGGCCACACAACAGTCAGCACGGACGCACGGCCACAGTCAGTACCGACACACGGCCACACGAGACACGGCCACAGTCAGTACCGACACACGGCCACAGTCAGTACCGACACACAGCCACAGTCAGTACCGACACACGGCCACAGTCAGTACCGACACAAGTCAGTACCGACACAAGGCCACAGTCAGTACCGACACACGGCCACAGTCAGTACCGACACACGGCCACAGTCAGTACCGACACATGGTCACAGTCAGTACCGACACACGGCCACAGTCAGTACCGACTCACGGCCACAGTCAGTACCGACTCACGGCCCCAGTCAACACCGACACACAGCCACAGTCAGTACCGACACACGGCTACAGTCAGTACCGACACACGGCCACAGTCAGTACCGACACACGGCCACAGTCAGTACCGACACACGGCCACACGACACACGGCCACAGTCAGTACCGACACACGGCCACAGTCAGTACCGACACATGGTCACAGTCAGTACCGACACACGGCCACAGTCAGTACCGACTCACGGCCACAGTCAACACCGACACACAGCCACAGTCAGTACCGACACACGGCCACAGTCAGTACCGACACAAGGCCACAGTCAGTACCGACACACGGCCACAGTCAGTACCGACACACGGCCACAGTCAGTACCGACACACGGCCACAGTCAGTACCGACACACAGCCACAGTCAGTACCGACACACGGCCACAGTCAGTACCGACACACGGCCACAGTCAGTACCGACACACGGCCACAGTCAGTATCGACACATGGTCACAGTCAGTACCGACACACGGCCACAGTCAGTACCGACACACGGCCACAGTCAGTATCGACACACGGCCACAGTCAGTACCGACACACGGCCACAGTCAGTACCGACACACGGCCACAGTCAGTACCGACACACGGCCACAGTCAGTACCGACACACGGCCACAGTCAGTACCGACACACGGCCACACGACACACGGCCACAGTCAGTACCGACACACAGCCACAGTCAGTACCGACACACAGCCACAGTCAGTACCGACACACGGCCACAGTCAGTACCGACACACGGCCACACGACACGGCCACAGTCAGTACCGACACACGGCCACAGTCAGTACCGACACACAGCCACAGTCAGTACCGACACACGGCCACAGTCAGTACCGACACACGGCCACAGTCAGTACCGACACACGGCCACAGTCAGTACCGACTCACGGCCACAGTCAGTACCGACACACGGTCACGGTCAACACCGACACACTGCCACAGTCAGTACCGACACACGGCCACAGTCAACACCGACACACGGTCACAGTCAGTACCGACACACAGCCACAGTCAGTACCGACACACAGCCACAGTCAGTACCGACACACGGCCACAGTCAACACCGACACATGGTAACAGTCAGTACCGACACACAGCCACAGTCAGTACCGACACACGGCCACAGTCAGTACCGACACACGGCCACAGTCAGTACCGACACACGGCCACAGTCAGTACCGACACACGGCCACAGTCAGTACCGACACACGGCCACAGTCAGTACCGACACATGGTCACAGTCAGTACCGACACACGGCCACAGTCAGTATCGACACATGGTCACAGTCAGTACCGACACACGGCCACAGTCAGTACCGACACACAGCCACAGTCAGTACCGACACACAGCCACAGTCAGTACCGACACACGGCCACAGTCAGTACCGACACACGGCCACAGTCAGTACCGACACACAGCCACAGTCAGTACCGACACACGGCCACAGTCAACACCGACACACGGTCACAGTCAGTACCGACACACAGCCACAGTCAGTACCGACACACAGCCACAGTCAGTACCGACACACAGCCAGTCAACACCGACACACGGCCACAGTCAGTACCGACACACGGCCACAGTCAGTACCGACACATGTTCACAGTCAGTACCGACACACGGTCACAGTCAGTACCGACACACGGCCACAGTCAGTACCGACACACAGCCACAGTCAGTACCGACACACGGCCACAGTCAGTACCGACACATGGTCACAGTCAGTACCGACACACGGCCACAGTCAGTACCGACACACAGCCACAGTCAGTACCGACACACAGCCACAGTCAGTACCGACACACGGCCACAGTCAGTACCGACACACAGCCACAGTCAGTACCGACACACAGCCACAGTCAGTACCGACACACGGCCACAGTCAGTACCGACACACGGCCACAGTCAGTACCGACACACGGCCACAGTCAGTACCGACACACGGCCACAGTCAGTACCGACACACGGCCACAGTCAGTACCGACACACGGCCACAGTCAGTACCGACACACGGCCACAGTCACTACCGACACATGGTCACACGACCTATCGCGAGGAAAATCATGGTGAACACTGCCACACCTCGACAACCAGCACTTACAACCCCGACACTGACCACAAGACACGTTCCAGCCCTGACATTGACCACAGTGACCCCGTTACAGTCCCGACACTGATGACAGGGACGCCGTTATAGTCCCGACACTGACCACAGGGACTCCGATAGTCTCAACAGTAACCACAGTGACCATGTTATAGTCCCGACACTGACCACAGGGACCCTGCTACAGTCCCGACACTGACCACGGTGACCCAGTTACAGTCTCGACACTGACCACAGGGACTTCGTTACAGTCCCGATACTGACCACAGGGACCCCGTTTCGATCCAGCCACTGACCACAGGGACCATGCTACAGTCCCGACACTGACCACAGTGACCTCGTTACAGTCCCGACACTGACCGCAGGGACTCCGCTACAGTCTCGACAGTGACCACAGTGACCCTATTATAGTCCCGACACTGACCACAGGGAATCCGCTACAGTACCGACACTGACCACAGTGACCCCGTTACAGTCACCCCGTTACAGTCCCGACACTAACCACAGGGACCTTGTTACAGTCCCGACACTGACCACAGTGACCCTGTTACAGTCCCGACACTGACCACAGTGACCCCGTTACAGTACCGACACTGACCACAGGGACCTCGTTACAGTCCCGACACTGACAGCAGGGACCCCGTTATCCAGCCACTGACCACAGGGACTCCGTTACAGTCCCGACACTGACCATAGGGACCTCGTTACAGTCCCGACACTGACAGCAGGGACCCCGTTACAGTCCCGACACTGACCACAGGGACCCCGTTACGATCCAGCCACTGACCACAGGGACTCCGTTACAGTCCAGACACTGACCGTAGGGACCCCGTTATAGTCCCGACACTGACCACAGGGACCCTGCTACAGTCCCGACACTGACCACAGGGACCTTGTTACAGTTCCGACACTGAACGCAGGGACCCAGTTACATTCCCGACACTGACCACAGGGACCTTGTTACAGTCCCGACACTGACCACAGGAACTCCGCTACAGTCTCGACAGTGACCCTATTATAGTCCCGACACTGACCACAGGGACTCCGCTACAGTCCCGACACTGACCACAGGGACACCGTTACGATCCAGCCACTGACCACAGGGACCCTGCTACAGTCCCGACACTGACCACAGTGACCCCGTTACAGTCCCGACACTGACCACAGGGACCTCGTTACTGTCCCGACACTGACAGCAGGGACCCCGTTACAGTCTCGACACTGGCCACAGGGACCCCGTTACGATCCAGCCACTGACCACAGGGACCCTGATACAGTCCCGACACTGATCACAGGGACCTCGTTACTGTCCTGACACTGACCACAGGGACCCTGATACAGTCCCGACACTGACCACAGGGACTCCGCTACAGTCCCGGCACTGACCACAGTGACCCTTCTACAGCCCCAACACTGACCGCAGGTATCCTGACAGTGCCGACACTGCCAACAGGGACGTCGCGCCCCGGTAGAGCGCTACGGTGTGACGCCCACTCGAGGGCCGAATGGCGGCCTAGTTAGTGAACAGTTAGTGAGTAATCGGCGAGTGTGATCCCTCTCTACATCAGCGCATATGCCCTCTCACTCTCACTTTTGGCAGTCAGTGAGCTGTCGGCAGTCTCTCTATCTCAGCTAGTATGCTCTCTCACTGCCGACAGTCAGTGAGCAGTCGGCGAGTGTGTTTCTCTCTCTCTCTCTCTCTCTCTCTCTCTCTTTTTTTTTTTTTTTTTTTTTTTTTTTTTTTTTTTTTTTTTTTTTTTTTTTTTTTTTTTTTTTTTTTTTTTTCTCTCTCTCTCTCTCTCTCTCTCTCTCTCTCTCTCTCTCTCTCTCTCTCTCTCTCTCTCTCTCTCTCTCTCTCTCTCTCTCTCTCTCTCTCTCTCTCTCTCTCTCTCTCTCTCTCTCTCTCTCTCTCTCTCTCTCTCTCTCTCTCTCTCTCTCTCTCTCTCTCTTTCTCTTTCTCTTTCTCTTTCTCTCTCTCTCTCACATTGTCTCCGCCTTGTTAGCATCCGCAGATTGTGCTCACCTGCACACTGGGCAGGGACGCCGGCTCGCCGACGTTGGTGACGTTGACGTCGAGTTCGATGGTGGGCGCGGCGCCGATCACGAAGTGGTCGCCGTCGAGGCCGACGACGGCGGCGGAGATTCTGAGGTCCGACTGGCAGACTGCGTCAGCGCCGCAGCCGATTGAGAACGGCACGCTGGCCGTCACCTGTGTCTGGCCGGCCGCGCGACCGTTCACCACCGGGCAGGTGGCGCAGAACTCAGTCACGTCACCGGACAGCAGCGGCGACACTGCCCAACCACGCCGCCGGTCAGCTGGACACGTGACGACAGCGGACGGGGGGAGGGGGTCATTGACGGGTCAATGGTCAGTGGTGCTCAGAAAAGAAGAGTTAGGGGAGCACGATCGCTTCGGGTCCATTCTTCCCATGCAGCGCCCATAGGAATACTGCTCAGCTTCACTACGTGCGGGAGTCACGTCCCGGCAGTACTCCCCCCCCCCCATTCCATCTTTGGCGCCGCCCCTGGTAAGTAGCCAGTGTATAACTAGTGCTATAACTATGGTAAGCTGTAGTATCCTGTTTGATTTTTCGGAAGTTTTGTTTTTCTAGTGTGTTAAACCTCACTTATAATGTGGAGGCCTTCCCACAGACGGTCGTTTTCGTTGGAGCTGTGACACGTGTGTCACATAGCCTATATAGTATGCCAAGCGGTGTTCGGCCGGCTACTTAATCGGCGCAATGCAGTTTTGCAATCAGCATGCAATCAGTGCAAAATTGCAATCATCATGTTTTGTTGGGTGGATTGTATTAACTGCGTCTTAAAACGATGCAGTCAAAATAATTATTTGATAACGAACATTCGACCTGATGTCTGAAAGAAGTACAATTCGTTGACATTTGTTTTAACGTTAAAATGTGCCCAGCACAAATAATTCCACTTGTTATTTCATGTATTCAAATGCACCTTTACGTCACGATGACGTCGGAAAGGAGCTCAAAATAAGGAACAAGTAACTAATTATGGTGCTATAAGCCTGAGACGATAGAAGTGAAATTGACCTTTTCCTCGTCGATTGGTCATGGTTTCAAATGACACCGCATATTTGGCCATAGGAATTTGTCGAATACTCCCAGAACATGGCAGTTTGCATATAGGTCGTTATCGGGCTAATGTTCTGAGCAGGGATGAATCCAATGAGCAGAGAATAACAGGGCGATACGCAAATGGTAAGACATTAACAGAGGTGCAGTTTCTGCTATGCTCTTCAATTCTAGAAGCATTTTAAACGCACATAGTTGGTTTAATTCAGAATTACTATCGTATCGTTCCGAACCAGGGAGTTTTCGACATTAGGTACAATGTAAATACAATATGGGGTAGAATACAATGCAATGCAAACATTGTCCTATGTTTGAGCCCATAGGCCAACCAGGCTAGGTCGGCCTGGCGTTATGGCCCGGTAGTTCGTTCTCACAAATTGCGAACATCGAATAGGTACAAGCATGCGGCCAACAAAAAGAGCCGTCGCATAAGTCGGTTGCTCGCTACATGATTCGCTTTTCTCACACATTGAAATTTAGGTTGTATTTTTGACTGACGTGGGCAGTTCTGTATTTTTCAAAGATACTAGTTCGGCTGCGCAAATGACTACCCGATGACGTTATTGACGTAATCTACGCGTCGGTGACCCTAAAGAAAAGTGCAAGGTTTCGCTACAAAGACTGAAAGCCTACCTAGATTGTAGGAAGCGCGCCAATTACGCGGATTTTGTACGATTGTTTACGTCGCTACTAGGGCGTGTTTATTTCGCAGACGTATCGGAGTTGTCGAAGGCGAACCGCCGTAATCACCGCAGTACAAAGACTGAGGATATTTCTATTTTTCTCCCCAGCCAGTGGTATACTCACTATACTACCCCAGCCCACTCTCAAGAGCTGAACAGCCACACCGACAGAGTACAACTCGACCAGCTCTCTATCAGCCCGCCCCTGGTTTAGATTCCAGTGCTCACTTCACCACGAGGTGTGACTTCAGTTGTGTGCACTATATTACGAACATTAGAGCATTTATATTCTACAACCATGTGTGTTGTACATTACATGCTTGTATTAAATATAGCGTTCAGGCATTAGCTAGAAGCTGTGTACTTCACAGCTTATCATAATTGTGTTTGCATGGTGTCGATTATTGACATATGTGTTGTAGCCATTTTTGTGATTTTACATAGGCCACTTCATCGGTAATTGGGCTCTCATACCCGTTGATGACGAGATTGAAGACACAAAAGTTAGACAAGACGTCTTCACCGTCCCATGTGCCAAGTGTGACTAGGTGCCTTCACCGTGCCAGCTGCCAAACGGTATTCTAGGACCCATGAAATCAGGTAACATGATTGTATGGAGAAATGCAACATAAACATCAATTGAGCTTTTTCTGTTTGTTTCAGCACGCAATTATAGAATCGTCGATCCAGCGTATACCACACTGCGTGCTCTCGAGGACCTAGCCAATGCATTATACATGCAGCCTCACGTGATGTGTCCCCTAGCATTCTATTCTTCTCTCTGTCGCCGAGTTACCCTTGGGCGAAAAGGTCTAGAAGCAGGGATGTTACTTTGTATGCGCTAGTTTGGTGCGGGCAAACTGACCCTCCCCAATCATTGATTGTTCATTGTTGTTTCGGAAATCTTAGCAGGCGTGATACGCCGCCTTCCTCTCCGGGCTTGCGGTACATGAGAGGTGCGTGCTAATGGTGTAATATTAACTAAATCTTCATTGTGAGTTTCTAATGTTCTATGCTGACAGCAACTTAAGATCAAGGCGATATTCAGGCGACTTACTTGCGGGAGGGGACACATCCGCTAAGCGTAGGTACGTCAACGCGCGGTGGAAGAGCGCCACCGGCCAATCAGTTTTCCACACAGCCAGTCTGCTATCTGGCTTCATTGCGACAGTGACCTGTCGAGCGGGTGATTTCCGGACGGCCACCCCGTCGAGCCAACTATAAAACACGCCACCACCGCTGACTCGTCACTCACCTGCCGTGGACTGACAGTGTCACCTCTCAGGAGCACCTGCACACAGCACCATGAACCCGGTGAGTCAAGCCGAATGTTATTGTCATCCATTGTGGGAAAAAAAACACACAAAAAGCTCCACAACACACCAATGAATTGCAGGGGTGCAATCTTCAGAAGTTTACTGGCGGGCGAGTCATTGGATTGGGCCAAGAGGAAAAATAACTGGGGAAGGTCCATAAGCACTTGTGTCAAGCTATGAAAGCGATTGGGGACGGAACCAGCAAGGCTTCGGAGGGCGCTCAAAGAGGCATAAACAATCACCGGTGCTTTCGGTTCCAGGCGCTAATTTTTTTAAAGGCCTCAAGCAATCGCCTAGAGTACGCATTTTATTCCGCATTGGTGACAATGTACTGCACTCGTCATGGCAGCCCGCACACACAAACACACATTACACACCCATATATATGTGTGTGTGTATGTATATATAAATATGTATCTATATGCATGTATATATCTTGCAAACTTCAGGAGCGTTTGGCAGCGTCGTTTTCTGTGAAACATAGCCTTTGCAATGCTGAGGTTCGTCGCGTCGTCACCACCGTTCAACAGAACAACGCGTCTCGCGTTCGTCTTCTGGCAGGCAGTTTGAGCTTCCCGATACATTTCCTTCGCTCAGTTTAAGCGTCATGAAAAGCTTAACCAACATACACAATGGTTACTTCAAATTATGAGACAACGATAAGCTTGATGATACGCTAAACTTGAGGATACGTTAAGCGGTATGGCTACAATGTGGTTTGTTGGTTGATGATTAGGTTACGGATTCTTCGGCCAGTTGTGACCATTTCGAGACTCGAGGATGAAGGAGATGGAGGAAACAATCCGAGTTAAAGTCAACTAGGATACATATTACTGTTTGTGACTACGGTATGTAAAATTACGATGGAAGCTAGTGCCAGCGCGTAGTCAAAGATGGTTCTGAGGTAAACTGGTTCCTTCATATTGAATCCTACCCAAATAAAGTGAACTGATGACGATCCTGAGGTGGAATTGAAGCCGATTTTCCCCACACCATCTTTGACTACGAGCTTTGACTAGCCACGATCGTAATAACTAGGATAGGGTGATATTTTTCCCTTCCCGATCAACACCGAAAATGAGGACACTTCTTGTTATCTTGAATATCACCTTCAACAGTGACCAGGACGGTTCACTTGACATGCCAAACTTCTAGCAAGTACCAGAAAGTACGTGGCACGTTCAGCCCCTCCCTTATTCCTACACTCTGACGTCATGTACGCCTCCTAACACGTTGCGCTTCATGCCTCTTCACAGATCGTGTTCGCCGCCGTTCTTGCCGTGGTCGCCGCTGCACCACAACAGCAATTCCAACAGCAGTTTATCCAGACCAATTACGAGCAGCCAGAGGTGCGCATCTTGAGTCAGAGGTTCGAGCAGGACCAAAATGGTAATTACGAGTACGGCTACGAGCAGGACAATGGCCAGATCGTGGAGGAGGTGGGCCGCGTGTTCCCTGGCGATGAGCCGGAGAAGGGCAGCATCAGCCAGCAGGGCAGCTACCAGTTCGTCTCCACCGACGGACAGACGTACCAGGTGGCGTACGTGGCCGACGAGAACGGCTTCCAGCCGCAGGGTCTCCACCTGCCTGTGGGACCGCAGCAGATCCCCGAGTACGCCCAGCTGAGGATCGAGTACCCGCAGCTGTTCTGGGCAGAAAGCCAACTCAACTAGAACGGCTCAACTATCGCAATGTTATATCTCTGTTGTCGCATTGATGGTGTTACTTGATTTTGTACAATACATGGCCATGTCTTCTCGTGAAAGTTGTATGACTGTTCCACAATAGAAACATGCCGACAATGGAAACACCGCTACCAGGGGTAAGATAACAGCTGTGGTAGGGATTTCAGGAGATGAAAACGGTAGTTAGCGAATCCTATGCTATCGTTTTCATGATTGTGTTACGAATTCGCACTTGGTTACACAACATTAGGAATTTGCCAACATACCTACAACCATGATTCCAGGAACTGATGGAATCTTTGATCAGCGTAAGCAATTGTGCCTCCAAAATACGCTAATTTTACCATTAATCCCATGGCGTGCCATGGTAAAAAACGGGCACAAATGAGTGATTCCCCCACCTGGCAACGCAAAGTGCCACCACCCATTCTAACTACCAAAATTCCGTGTTGACGCCGTGCATATTAAGGTGATGATAACTGGCCCATGGCGAACCGGGTGCGATGGGCGGCGGGATACATATATGGTGGGAGAACAAGTAGGCATCAGGACACATCACATGCGTTACGAAGAGCATGCGCATCAACACAGAAGCTCCTAGATGCCGAAAGGAGTCAATTCGAATCAACTTCCATCAGAGCCATCCCAATGTTAGCGGAAGAAACTTGCAATATCGCACACCTCGCTAGAAAATCTACAGTACGCGTATACAAACCCTCGAGCTCGCTGCAACCGGCAAAAAGTCCTGCACTTGATCAGAATAAATTCAGAATCGTTGGCAATGAATGGCTTAAGGAAAACCTACATGGGACAGGATTTCAAGGACATGAGAACGGATGCAGGGATCACATACCAACCTTTCGATAATCTTAACCATTAATCACGTGCTGATTGCATAGGAAAAGCGACTGACGACGTGGTGTAGCCAGGTGAAACCATCCTACTGGGATGCGTACACTATTCTGTATTGCGTCGTCGATCAACCCATTAATGCCGAACAGCAAGTAAGGTTTATAGGGCGGGAATGGCCCAGGGGTTAAATTGTTGAGCTATCGGTACTAAAGGTCCCGGGTTCAACACCCACACCACTCGTGACATTTTCCAATCCCGCGGCTCCCGGCTAAACAGTGTGGGCGGCGCCATTAGCCGTGATCGTGCATGGAGTGCGTTGAGAACCACCTAATAAACAAACAAGTAAGGTTTACACGACACAAAAAGTTGCTTGTTATTATTCTGCTTAAGGCGCGGACGGTAAAGAAATTTTGCACCGGCTAGTTCCATGATCCTCTGCCCACGTTCATCTCAATTGCCCGTGCTGACGAGACAAACATTGGCCAAAGAGACTTGTCTTCTCGTAATGACGGCGGACATCATTCGGTTCCTACGTAATCAAAAACATTACATACGAATTGTGTCCCGATTTGAAACGATTCGCATGCATTTTCATTGATGGCATCTCAGCAACGCATTCCCCGAAATCAATTTTAAAGGGAAATGAGTGAAAATAATAGGCAGCAGGAGGGAAGTTTTTGTTAATAGTCGCTGCGTGGAAGAACTGGTTACAAAAGGGCGCCAATACTGAGGAAAAAGGTCATCATTAACCTGAATAATAGGGAAATCGGTAGGGGCATGACGAACAGGGCACACCGAGTGGGCTGCGTTTGACCCGCACAACGACTGGGCAGCAGTTAGCACCGGCACTGATGAGAAGGTGTATAATTTGGTCACCTTCGAGATCAGACACATCCTATCTAAGGGTGGCGGTGGGGATGACGAGACCTGGGGAATAAGCTGGAAACATGTTTATCTGAAATGAAAAAAAGCCTGCCTAGATTGTATCATCGGGTCTGTCTATTTCTTACCCAATTCATCGATAGGACAGTGGCTTCTTACATAAGAAGTAAGAAGCGTCAAAGCGGAACAAGTGTTATAGGATCCGTATATACTGAGAAGATCAGCACCTTGTAAACATTCGCGTCGTCTCAGTGAGAAATTACACACAGATATAATCTAAGTTTTCGTTTGATGGCCTATCGAAGCATTCTGAGAAGCAAAACTAATGGTTATACCATGTAAGGAACCTATGCCTTTGTTGATTTATGAATTCCAGCATATTCCAGTATTCTGGTGAAACATTGAGGTTCTGAGACAATTTCTACGTTACTTGTTCACACAATTTGGCGAAATTTGCCAATGCTTTACTTTTCTGATACACCCTCATAGATAGACTCCCAAACTACGAAAGGTATACGCGATGTCCAGCTAAAATAGCACGTGAGCTCATTTGTACAACCACGGGTGCAAAACTGCGGGGGACACACGAGTTCCGTGAGGGACAAACGTGACCAGACAGCGATGTTGGCAATGGGACGATGCTGAAATATGCATTTACCCAGGAAAATAGAGGGGAGGTGATACACTGACTTGGGATGACATCCTCCTGTGGTCCCGCTCCCGGTGGGTGCACCCAGGTGTGATCTCGCCACACATATTACCGGCCGTACCGCAAACCACCAGCCTCCTGCGGAACAGCATGCAACCGACCGGCCTGCATAGCATCTGAACACTATCTAAAGGGTGTTGAGGGTGGCGGTCACTTCCTTTAGCAATCGACAAGTTGCGCTTTCCCACGGTAACTCTCTAGCTCCCGGTTGAAAGCTGTTCGAAATGCAGTCTGTTCCTTCTCTCACATAATGCCTCGATGCGCCTCTGCATGCGCTGCGGTACAAGCTATAGACGGGACCAAAAGGCATGTGGCATGCCTTTAGCTATAAGTGGGACCAAAAGGCGTGTGGCATGCCTTTAGGCATAGGCGGGACCAACATGCATGAGGGGGACAACATCCGGTGGTGCGTGGCAAATCACCGGCCAGAAAGTGCACGGCCGTTATATGCCAAGTACTGATGGGTTTCGGGAGAACGGTGTGATTAGTCTCAAAATCCAATGAAACGGTGTACCCGGAGTACATGATCGCGTACCATGGGCGTAATATACATGAAATACTGGAAATAGCGAAAGTGAGTGTAGGTGTCTTCACCGCCTCATGTGCAAAAGTGGCATTCTGTGATTTAGAAAAGGATTCGCGACTATTGAGGAACCACAATGGATAAGTACTATGCGAGCACGGATGGAAGTTCTTGTGTTTTCGGATCTGCCCTTTTTGATTATTGGGTAGTAGATCCGGAGAAATCCTGACCGTGGAGTCAGAGGATCTAGCCAATGCATTATGCATACCACCTGATTTGACGTATCCTTTAGCCTCCTTCCCCCTTCTTCCCTTCTTCCCCTTCTTCCCCCGCGGCTTAGTAACTCCTGCGGTGAACAATTCTGGAAACGCTCAGATGCTCAACCAAAATGATTCTCCTCTATTTGTTTTACCACATGCTTAGAAAAGCTCCCCTAATATGTGGAGTTGTGATCATATTATCTTATTGATATGGCCCAAGTAGTCGGCTCTCATTATCATGAGAGTCAACTACTACATCATAAATCACCGCATGCGTGTTAGAACACAGTGCTGAATGTTGTAATTGTTCTTTCCCAAGCTATTTACGGCTGGTACCACTAGGTGCCAGACCGGAACCCACTATTCCTGGTAGAGTAACGTCGATGAAGCTGTGTTCCTATCATACAAGCCAGTTCTCCTCCGATGAAATCCCCAAGTGGCTTGCCCAAGTAGTCGGCCCGCCCTAAAGCGCCAACCCACCGACGCCACCATGTGTCGCGTGTCTGGAATTCAAGGGAAACGTTTTTCGCGTTAACTGTTTACTAATCAATCAGATTTACACGTCCGTTTAAAATGTGTTGCATTGAAGGGAAACTAAGATATACACGATATTGACATCACTGTCTCGCGGGTGGAGAATGGAGAATGCCATGAGGCAGGCGTGGCCTATTCTACACCAATGTTGCTGAGATTTAACATCGGGTCAATGCGCATCGACTGCAACGAATGACATCAAATGACTTTTGCCAAATCACGTTTGACCGCGAGCCTTACCTCATGGGTGCAGACACCACCGGCTAGTAATTTTCCCACACAAGCAGCCTGTTTCATTGCGACAGTGACCTGTCCAGCAGGTGATTTCCGGGCGGCCACCCCGTCGAGCCAACTATAAAACACGCCACCACCGCTGACTCGTCACTCACCTGCCGTGGACTGACAGTGTCACCTCTCAGGAGCAACTGCACACAGCATCATGAACCCGGTGAGTCAAGCCGAATGTTATTGTCATCCATTGTGGGAAAAAAGCTACACAAAAAGCTCCACAACACACCAAGGAATTGCATGGGTGCAATCTGCAGAAGTTTACTGGCGGGCGAGTCATTGGATTGGGCTAAGAAGAAAAATAACTGTTGAAGGTCCATAACCACTTGTGTCGAGCTATGAAAGTTAAGCGTTACGTTAAGCTATATGTTAAGCGGTAGGACTACAATGTGGTTTGTTAGTTGGTGATTAGGTTAGGGATTCTTCGGCCAGTTGTGACCATTTCGAGACTCGAGGATGAAGGAGATGGAGGAAACAATCCCAGTAGAAGACAACTAGGATACATCTTACTGTTTGTGATTACGGTATATAAAATTACGATGGAAGCTAGTGCAAGCGCGTAGTCAAAGAGGTTCTGAGGTAAACTGGTTCCTTCATATTGAATCCTACCCAAATAAAGTGAACTGATGACGATCCTGAGGTTGAATTGAAGCCGGTTTTCCCCACATCATCTTTGACTACGAGCTTTGACTAGCCAAAGATCGTAATAACTAGGATAGGGTGATATTTTTCCCTTTCCGATAAACACCGAAAATGAGGACACTTCGTGTTATCTTGAATATCACCTTCAACAGTGACCAGGACGGTTCACTTGACATGCCAAACTTCTAGCAAGTACCAGAAAGTACGTGGCACGTTCAGCCCCTCCCTTATTCCTACACTCTGACGTCATGTACGCCTCCTAACACGTTGCGCTTCATGCCTCTTCACAGATCGTGTTCGCCGCCGTTCTTGCCGTGGTCGCCGCTGCACCACAACAGCAATTCCAACAGCAGTTTATCCAGACCAATTACGAGCAGCCAGAGGTGCGCATCCTGAGTCAGAGGTTCGAGCAGGACCAAAATGGTAATTACGAGTACGGCTACGAGCAGGACAATGGCCAGATCGTGGAGGAGGTGGGCCGCGTGTTCCCTGGCGATGAGCCGGAGAAGGGCAGCATCAGCCAGCAGGGCAGCTACCAGTTCGTCTCCACCGACGGACAGACGTACCAGGTGGCGTACGTGGCCGACGAGAACGGCTTCCAGCCGCAGGGTCTCCACCTGCCTGTGGGACCGCCGCAGATCCCCGAGTACGCCCAGCTGAGGATCGAGTACCCGCAGCTGTTCTGGGCAGAGAGCCAACTCAACTAGAACGGCTCAACTATCGCAATGTTATATCTCTGTTGTCGCATTGATTGTGTTACTTGATTTTGTACAATACATGGCCATGTCTTCTCGTCAAAGTTGTATGACTGTTCCACAATAGAAACATGCCGACAATGGAAACACCGCTACCAGGGGTAAGATAACAGCTGTGGTAGGGATTTCAGGAGATGAAAACGGTAGTTAGCGAATCCTATGCTATCGTTTTCATGATTGTGTTACGAATTCGCACTTGGTTACACAACATTAGGAATTTGCCAACATACCTACAACCATGATTCCAGGAACTGATGGAATCTTTGATCAGCGTAAGCAATTGTGCCTCCAAAATACGCTAATTTTACCATTAATCCCATGGCGTGCCATGGTAAAAAACGGGCACGAATGAGTGATTCCCCACCTGGCAACGCAAGGTGCCACCACCCATTCTAACTACCAAAATTCCGTGTTGACGCCGTGCATATTAAGGTGATGATAACTGGCCCATGGCGAACCGGGTGCGATGGGCGGCGGGATACATATATGGTGGGAGAACAAGTAGGCATCAGGACACATCACATGCGTTACGAAGAGCATGCGCATCAACACAGAAGCTCCTAGATGCCGAAAGGAGTCAATTCGAATCAACTTCCATCAGAGCCATCCCAATGTTAGCGGAAGAAACTTGCAATATCGCACACCTCGCTAGAGAATCTACAGTACGCGTATACAAACCCTCGAGCTCGCTGCAACCGGCAAAAAGTCCTGCACTTGATCAGAATAAATTCAGAATCGTTGGCAATGAATGGCTTAAGGAAAACCTACATGGGACAGGATTTCAAGGACATGAGAACGGATGCAGGGATCACATACCAACCTTTCGAGAATCTTAACCATTAATCACGTGCTGATTGCATAGGAAAAGCGACTGACGACGTGGTGTGGCCAGGTGAAACCATCATACTGGGATGCGTACACTATTTTGTATTGCGTCGTCGATCAACCCATTAATGCCGAACAGCAAGTAAGGTTTATAGGGCGAGAATGGCCCAGGGGTTAAATTGTTGAGCTATCGGTACTAAAGGTCCCGGGTTCAACACCCACACCACTCGTGACATTTTCCAATCCCGCGGCTGCCGGCTAAACAGTGTGGGCGGCGCTATTAGCCGTCATCGTGCATGAAGTGCGTTGAGAACCACCTAATAAACAAACAAGTAAGGTTTACACGACATCAAAAGTTGCTTGTTATTATTCTGCTTAAGGCGCGGACGGTAAAGAAATTTTGCACCGGCTAGTTCCATGATCCTCTGCCCACGTTCATCTCAATTGCCCGTGCTAACGAGAAAAACATTGGCCAAAGAGACTTGTCTTCTCGTAATGACGGCGGACATCATTCGGTTCCTACGTAATCAAAAACATTACATACGAATTATGTCCCGATTTGAAACGATTCGCATGCATTTTCATTGATGGCATCTCGGCAACGCATTCCCCGAAATCAATTTTAAAGGGAAATGAGTGAAAATAGTAGGCAGCAGGAGGGAAGTTTTTGTTTATAGTCGCTGCGTGGAACAACTGGTTACAAAAGGGCGCCAATACTGAGGAAAAGGTCATCATTAACCTGAATAATAGGGAAATCGGTAGGGGCATGACGAACAGGGCACACCGAGTGGGCTGCGTTTGACCCGCACAACGACTGGGCAGCAGTTAGCACCGGCACTGATGAGAAGGTGTATAATTTGGTCACCTTCGAGATCAGACACATCCTATCTAAGGGTGGCGGTGGGGATGACGAGACCTGGGGAATAAGCTGGAAACATGTTTATCTGAAATGAAAAAAGCCTGCCTAGATTGTATCATCGGGTCTGTCTATTTCTTACCCAATTCATCGATAGGACAGTGGCTTCTTACATAAGAAGTAAGAAGCGTCAAAGCGGAACAAGTGTTATAGGATCCGTATATACTGAGAGGATCAGCACCTTGTAAACATTCGCGTCGTCTCAGTGAGAAATTACACACAGATATAACCTAAGTTTTCGTTTGATGGCCTATCGAAGCATTCTGAGAAGCAAAACTAATGGTTATGCCATGTAAGGAACCTATGCCCTTGTTGATTTAGGAATTCCAGCACATTCCAGTATTCTGGTGAAACATTGAGGTTCTGAGACAATTTCTACGTTACTTGTTCACACAAATTGGCGAAATTTGCCAATGCTTTACTTTTCTGATACACCCTCATAGATAGACTCCCAAACTACGAAAGGTATACGCGATGTCCAGCTAAAATAGCACGTGAGCTCATTTGTACAACCACGGGTGCAAAACTGCGGGGGACACACGAGTTCCGTGAGGGACAAACGTGACCAGACAGCGATGTTGGCAATGGGACAATGCTGAAATATGCATTTACCCAGGAAAATAGAGGGGAGGTGATACACTGACTTGGGATGACATCCTCCTGTAGTCCCGCTCCCGGTGGGTGCACCCAGGTGTGATCTCGCCACACATATTACCGGCCGTACCGCAAACCACCTGCTTCCTGCGGAACAGCATGCAACCGACCGGCCTGCATAGCATCTGAACACTATCTAAAGGGTGTTGAGGGTGGCGGTCACTTCCTTTAGCAATCGACAAGTTGCGCTTTCCCACGGTAACTCTCTAGCTCCCGGTTGAAAGCTGTTCGAAATGCAGTCTGTTCCTTCTCTCACATAATGCCTGGATGCGCCTCTGCATGCGCTGCGATACAAGCTATAGACGGGACCAAAAGGCATGTGGCATGCCTTTAGCTATAAGTGGGACCAAAAGGCGTGTGGCATGCCTTTAGGCATAGGCGGGACCAACATGCATGAGGGGGACAACATCCGGTGGTGCGTGGCAAATCACCGGCCAGAAAGTGCACGGCCGATATATGCCAAGTACTGATGGGTTTCGGGAGAACGGTGTGATTAATCTCAAAATCCAATGAAACGGTGTGCCCGGAGTACATGATCGCGTACCATGGGCGTAATATACATGAAATACTGCAAATAGCGAAAGTGAGTGTAGGTGTCTTCACCGCCTCATGTGCAAAAGTGGCATTCTGTGATTTAGAAAAGGAGTCGCGACTATTGAGGAACCACAATGGATAAGTACTATGCGAGCACGGATGGAAGTTCTTGTGTTTTCGGATCTGCCCTTTTTGATTATTGGGTAGTAGATCCGGAGAAATCCTGACCGTGGAGTCAGAGGATCTAGCCAATGCATTATGCATACCACCTGATTTGACGTATCCTTTAGCCTCCTTCCCCCTTCTTCCCTTCTTCCCCTTCTTCCCCCGCGGCTTAGTAACTCCTGCGGTGAACAATTCTGGAAACGCTCAGATGCTCAACCAAAATGATTCTCCTCTATTTGTTTTACCACATGCTTAGAAAAGGCTCCCCTAATATGTGGAGTTGTGATCATATTATCTTATTGATATGGCCCAAGAAGTCGTATCTCATTATCATGAGAGTCAACTACTACATCATAAATCACCGCATGCGTGTTAGAACACAGTGCTGAATGCTGCAATTGTTCTTTCCCAAGCTATTTACGGCTGGTACCACTAGTTGCCAGACCGGAACCCACTATTCCTGGTAGAGTAACGTCGATGAAGCTGTGTTCCTATCATACAAGCCAGTTCTCCTCTGATGAAATCCCCAAGTGGCTTGCCCAAGTAGTCGGCCCGGCCTAAAGCGCCAACCCACCGACGCCACCATGTGTCGCGTGTCTGGAATTCAAGGGAAACGTTTTTCGCGTTAACTGTTTACTAATAAATCAGATTTACACGTCCGTTTAAAATGTGTTGCATTGAAGGGAAACTAAGATATACACGATATTGACATCACTGTCTCGCGGGTGGAGAATGGAGAATGCCATGAGGCAGGTGTGGCCTATTCTACACCAATGTTGCTGAGATTTAACATCGGGTCAATGCGCATCGACTGCAACGAATGACATCAAATGACTTTTGCCAAACCACGTTTGACCGCGAGCCTTACCTCATGGGTGCAGACATCACCGGCTAGTAATTTTTCCAAACAAGCAGCCTGTTTCATTGCGACAGTGACTTGTCCAGCAGGTGATTTCCGGACGGCCACCCCGTCGAGCCAACTATAAAACACGCCACCACCGCTGACTCGTCACTCACCTGCCGTGGACTGACAGTGTCACCTCTCAGGAGCAACTGCACACAGCATCATGAACCCGGTGAGTCAAGCCGAATGTTATTGTCATCCATTGTGGGAAAAAAACTATACAAAAAGCTCCACAACACACCAAGGAATTGCAGAGGTGCAATCCGCAGAAGTTTACTGGCGGGCGAGTCATTGGATTGGGCTAAGAGGAAAAATAACTGGGGAAGGTCCATAACCACTTGTGTCAAGCTATGAAAGTTCAGCGTTACGTTAAGTTATACGTTAAGCGATAGGCCTACAATGTGGTTTGTTAGTTGGTGATTAGGTTAGGGATTCTTCGGCCAGTTGTGACCATTTCGAGACTCGAGGATGAAGGAGATTGAGGAAACAATCCGAGTAAAAGACAACTAGGATGCATCTTACTATTTGCGACTACGGTATATAAAATTACGATGGAAGCTAGTGCAATCGCGTAGTCAAAGATGGTTCTGAGGTAAACTGGCTCATTCATGTTTAAACCTACTCAAATAAAGTGAACTGATGACGATCCTGAGGTGGAATTGAAGCCGGTTTTCCCCAAACCATCTTTGACTACGAGCTTCGACTAGCCAAGATCGTAATAACTAGGATAGGGTGATATTTTTCCCTTCCCGATAAACACCGAAAATGAGGACACTTCGTGTTATCTTGAATATCACCTTCAACAGTGACCAGGACGGTTCACTTGACATGCCAAACTTCTAGCAAGTACCAGAAAGGACGTGACACGTTCAGCCCCTCCCTTATTCCTACACTCTGACGTCATGTACACCTACTAACACGTTGCGCTTCATGCCTATTCACAGATCGTGTTCGCCGCCGTTCTTGCCGTGGTCGCCGCTGCACCACAACAGCAATTCCAACAGCAGTTTATCCAGACCAATTACGAGCAGCCAGAGGTGCGCATCCTGAGTCAGAGGTTCGAGCAGGACCAAAATGGTAATTACGAGTACGGCTACGAGCAGGACAATGGCCAGATCGTGGAGGAGGTGGGCCGCGTGTTCCCTGGCGATGAGCCGGAGAAGGGCAGCATCAGCCAGCAGGGCAGCTACCAGTTCGTCTCCACCGACGGACAGACGTACCAGGTGGCGTACGTGGCCGACGAGAACGGCTTCCAGCCGCAGGGTCTCCACCTGCCTGTGGGGCCGCAGCAGATCCCCGAGTACGCCCAGCTGAGGATCGAGTACCCGCAGCTGTTCTGGGCAGAGAGCCAACTCAACTAGAACGGCTCAACTATTGCAATGTTATATCTCTGTTGTCGCATTGATGGTGTTACTTGATTTTGTACAATATATGGCCATGTCTTCTCGTCAAAGTTGCATGACTGTTCCACAATAGAAACATACCGACAATAGAAACACCGCTACCTGGGGTAAGATAACAGCTGCAGTAGGGACTTCCGGTGATGAGAACGGTAGTTAGCGAATCCTATGAACCCTAATTCGTTACACCATCCTCAAAACGATAGTACTATCGTTTTGAGGATGGTGTAACGAATTCGCACTTGGTTTCACAACATTAGGTATTTGCTAACATACCCACAATCATGATTCCAGGAACTGATGCAACTTTTGATCGGCGTTGATTGGTGCTTGGAGCATGGTCGAGTGATGTATTACTAACGAACTAAGAATGTCCTCCGTAATACAACGGTCGGGTTATCAACGCAATATTGAGCGCATGGTCCTCTTGTGACACCAAGTGGCTCTCACGGCCATATAACTTTGAATCGTAGAATCGTAGGAAAGGCATAATATCCCTGCAATGTTACCGTTCGGACCATCCTCGCGACTTACATTTAATTATTGTACATCTGAAGAATTTGCGTATTGATTGAGTTGGATGAAGCGGGATTATGGACAAAATGGTTCTCTAAAGTTATCCGTAAGCACACTTCTGGTTCGGTTATTTGCGCAGTGGGGCTCGTGAAGTCTTCAGTGAGGTGCACAGGGAAGACGGCCCAAGAGACGGCCTTCAGTGACGGCCAAAAATGAGGGGCGGAAAAAATAAGAAATAATTGAATCTGAATAGATCTGAATTGACTACATGAAAAGATGCAATGCAGCTTTTGATGCGTCTGCCTTGAACCCATCTTCTGCTATTCAGACACCTCTGCACCATCTGCATTGAACTGTCCACCTCTGCGGTGTCCTGCACTCTACCCTTCCCCTCTTATTTATCTGAGGCACTCAGGTCTGTTTCACCACAAATAAGAACTACGATTATAAGACGGTCGTAGAAAAAGTGCGATGGGTCCAAATTGTACGTGGCTACGCAAAACATGCTACACCAACGTCGTGCTATTTGTCGTATAATTTCATGCCCTCGTAAGGTGTTCTAGGTAATAACGTCATACATTTGTAAAAACAGCTTACACATTAATTAGCACTGTGGCTGTGATTGAAACAGTCAGTGATACCAAATATATCCAACATCATTGTAGTTCAATAAGTATGTGATAGGCGCTCGACATTTATGGATTTTAAAAGCCGTATTATATTCTAATGTTCATCCACCACAGCACTTCATCCCGGCGAATCAAAGACGAAGCGATATTCTAGCGCATACCCACGGCGGTGTCTTTTAGTGGTTGGCTAGTTTTGTGATTTTTGGACAATATCCATCTGAAACATGATGTACTAAATGTGAAACATAAAAAAGCATTCCAACCATGCGTGTGGCTTCATATTATACACACAAGAAGGCATCATAGACGCATTGGTATTTCCATATTGGAAATGAAACAGTGACAATACTGCAGAATTATTAGTTTAGATGAACTAACAAAGTGTATACATATTCAAAATATTTTGATTCATCGTGAGTGATAAGACATCAATAACTAAGTACGTACCTACCCAATAAGGCCGTATCAATTAATTCATATAGGGAGGGGGCACCCGTCTAGAGGACGACTTCGGCTCAACATTTAAAATCCGTTGAAGGGGGATGCATCCGTTGACGCTGGATGCATTCCAGCGTCCCCGTGAGAGGGTCCTTCCCGTCAGAAGGGGAACCAGCTTTCCATGAGTGTGGGGCATTCATCCCCAACGCCCTCCCTGTACCCGCCCCTGCGAATTAACCATCCAACACTGAATGACCTCGCAAACCATTATGAAGCAAAACATACAATTCGGCATTTTTAACACACAAAAACAGGTTGGTACGCAGATAGGTACTGCTTAGGTGCATACCTAAGTGAATTTGGCCACGGATCACAATTATTCCATATTAATTATTGACCTGAAACCCACGGTCTTCGCGGTCGGCCGGCTTACCTGGCATTCCCTTTCAACCTCACTAAGTCATCATCTTTAATAAAAATAGGCCTTCCATAATACAATATAATACAGTTGACAGAATACAATTCATCACAGAACTGCAATACTTATTCTGTGGAAAAACGGAACACCACGCCTTAGCAGTATTTCTGCATTAAAAGCAGGCACCTACACAATTTTGGCGCAGACGTAGCGGGCTATCGGAACTATTTCGCTCAAAGTTTTGGGCGCTAACGCCGATGCCAGTCCCTGGGTACTTGCTGGTGTGTGCAGTCCCAATTTAACTCACACTGACCCACACCGACTGGCTTCGGTCCGAGGTATCGGGCACATCCGAGCTACCAACGTACCGAACAGCCACCTGCTGGATGCTTCACTAGCCCTAGGACTCTAGAACGGCCACGTGTCGTGGCGTGAGGTCGGCCACTGACCTTGTCGTCGGTTTCGGCGGCCAGCCCTCTTGGTCACGTCTGTTGTGACCCAGACGGGCCGGGTCGGGTGGCTGTGGGCGGCCACATCGGCTCCGTCCGAGATGCTGTAGCTCATGCTCAGCTGGATAGGCTGTGTGAAGTCGTAGATATCCGACTGACAGAAACAAGCTCAAGGTCATCACGCAATCAGAGGCGGCCCACCGACATGGCAACATTCGAAACAAGACACCAGTGTGTCTAAGGAAATGAGGAAGCTTCGTACACAGGGAACAGGACAGCGTGACATTGGTGCTACGTGCACAGGCAGCAGGACAGCGTGACATTGGTGCTACGTACACAGGGAACAGGACAGCGTGACATTGGTGCTACGTACACAGGGAACAGGACAGCGTGACATTGGTGCTACGTACACAGGGAACAGGACAGCGTGACATTGGTGCTACGCTTTTTTCCCGCGAATGACTCCACATTAAAGTGCAACCCTCTAAAGTATTTTGATCATCCCTGATGAACCACGATGCTTGTCGTGGAAGAATAGGACGCAAGCGAAGCTTGAAATGGCAGCAAGGACAAAAACTGGATGTCATTCTCAGGTGACCATTCGTCTACTTTGTTTCCGCAGTACACACGTCAAGGCTATACATTTCAGTAGGGTGCCATTTGGAAACAAATAATCACTTATCTGTGGGAAATACCCAACATCACCATCATAATTTGCGATGTAAGTTCTTAACCAGTCACCAAATATGACGAAAATATTCAACTTACAGCTTCCCAAGTCACCTTACAGCTTCCCATGTCACCTAACAGCTTCCCAAGTCACCTTACAGCTTCCCAAGGGTAGAAACAATTTTAATGTCTGTGAAGGACATGGCTGCACCAAGTCGAGCGAAGCTGCGTCAATGTTATCGACATCACTCACTGGCGGTGAGTACAACACAATCTATTAGTACCTGTATAAGAACGGTGAAATCGTCACAGGTGTAGCTCTCGAACTGGAGCTCCCTGGTGTATGTGAAATTGTCACGTGACTCGCCCAACACGTCAAAGGCACACGTCACGTGGCGCGACTCGACCTTCATGAGCACGTCAGCCGCTGCCGAAGAAGCACACAAACACAACCGAGTTATCAGCAGACATGGAAAAAAAAGTTGAGATGTCGGAGAATCCCAAAAATACTTTTACGAACGTAAAATAAATGACTTCATGATCAGGATTCGATAAATAAGCTGTTCCTGGATTCTTGTCATCCAGGACATTATCCTCCCCAGAAGATTACACTTTCACTTTTCTTCTTTGGATATTAAATGATGCTGTTTGACAATGAATTGCTCTGTGATAAAGTGCTCAAGATTGACTGGAAAGTGCAAGCCGAGATTCTGATGTCACAGGTTGGAAGAAAAAATATCCTCTCCATATTCTACCACCCCGATATTTTCCTCTCCACATCCATGATTACAAACACAAAATCAATCCTGCTCATGATCCTGTAGCGATAATGCGCGCAGTTCTCTTAGGAGGGTACGTCATCGACAGACCAGACCACACCAGACCACACCACACCAGACCAGACCACACCACACCAGACCAGACCAGACCACACCAGACCAGACCAGACCACACCAGACCAGACCAGACCACACCAGACCACACCACACCAGACCACACCACACCAGACCACACCACACCAGACCACACCACACCAGACCACACCACACCAGACCACACCACACCAGACCACACCACACCAGACCACACCACACCAGACCACACCACACCAGACCAGATCAGATCAGACCAGACAGACCACACACCAGACAGACAGACAGACAGACAGACAGACAGACAGACAGACAGACAGACAGACAGACAGACAGACAGACAGACAGACAGACAGACAGACAGACAGACAGACAGACAGACAGACAGACAGACAGACAGACAGACAGACAGACATACAGACAGACATAGACAGACAGACAGGGATAGACGATCTGACAGACGAACAGAGACAGATGGAAAGACAGATATGGAGACAGGCATCTGACAGACAGATAGAGACAGACTATCTGACAGGCAATCTGACAGACAGAGACAGAGACATACAGATATAGACAGACCGACAGACAGGCAGGCAGGCAGGCAGAGGCAGACAGACAGAGACAGACAGACAGGCAGCCGATTTGACAGACAGACATGCAGACGGTCTGACAGACGGACGGACGCCGACTCACGTATGCGGTCGGGTAGGTGACGGCCGAAGTACTTGAGGCAGGCGCGCACGGTGAACCGTCTGTCGGTCGGCTGCAGCTTGTCTGTGCTGGGTCGCAGGTGGGCGTGGAAGCGCAGCACCGGCTGGCCGCGCAGCAGCACCGCCTCTCCGCTCAGGTACGAACCGACGGCCACGTCTGCACGCCAACGTCACACCCGGTCAGGTAGACACCAGCACGGAGACACAAGCATAGCCATACCGTGCGAGGTGAAATCGCACGACTGTGAAGACACAGCTTCTGCCGGAATTTTATGTTATAGTTGGGTGGTCTCCGTTTCAGAATCGTAATAACGGTAGTAGATGAGTAACTATAGGCGCTAGGACTTGAGAAACTGCATTCGCTAGCAACTGCACAGTCAGAATTTCTCGAAGAGAGGGGCGGGCATGTCGATCATGAACAAGGGGCAATGTTTGATGGCAAGCAGCTCTCAATGTTTCCTCAACTTCAAAGTCTGCTGTTTCAATGTTTTTAATGAGATAGAAATTATATGACGATGTGAGCAACTATTCTCTTTAGCCCTCCGCTGAGACAACTGTTTTCCACTTCTCTGGGAGGGTTCTTCCCTTGGCTACACCATCGGCCTTTAATACCTGAGTAATTATTGTTGTCCATATCCAGGCCGTGAGAAATACTGATGCCAAAGCCACGCATGGCATCATTCAGGGTAGATGCCAATATTTTCTGGCTGTAAGTGGGGCTCAGCCCACTAGCGCCACCAAGGTAGACATAGATGGCGCCACGCTGGTCATCTTCATAAGGCGCGCCTACGACGACATCTGTGGGCGGCAGCAACAGTCAGTGATGTGAGCAGCCGCCGCCTCCATACTGGACACCTCACACGCATGAGGCGTGACGCTGAGCGGAGCAGCCGATACAGGCTGACCGCTGACCCATCGCCCACCGCTTCAGCACCCTCATGGTGTAGCGAACACCTCCGATACAGGTCCGTGCTCGTGATAGCATCCGTTGTCGATTCCCGTTCAGCCCTACCCACCTACCGAAATGGTTAAATGTTTTATATCTATTCACGTCATTATACACATTTTGCATAGAATACGAGAATGTATTCCAATCTCGTGAACTACATTTCTGGTTGAAATGCAGTTGCACGCACCAGAAAAATACCACTCGCGTACTGTGGTAGCCGAGACATAAACGAGACTCCATCTACCGGCCACTGTAGCGGCGCATGGGTCGAGGCATACCGTGCACCAGTCGCTCACCGCTGTATCCGTCCAGGTCGAGGTCGCCGACGCTGGTCAGCGCCGAGCCGAACCTGGCGCGGGAGGCACGGTCGCCGGTCAGCACCAGCGGCTGCTGGCTCAGCTGGCCGCGGCCCAGGCTGTGGTAGACGCAGACGCGGCCCTCCTCGATGCCGCCCGTCTGCTGTGAGAAGAGCGGCGCGCCCACCAGCAGCTCGGGCCGGCCGTCGCCGGTCACGTCGGCCGCCGCCACGGCGCCGCCGAAGTACTCGCCCACCTGGGAGCCCGTGCGCTCCAGCAGCACCGACACCCCCACCAGGTCATTGGGCGGGAAGTCGAACACCAGCACCTGACGGCAAGGAGAGCCGCTGCTACGGATGTCGAACACCAGCACCTGACGGCAAGGGTAGCCGCTGCTACGGATGTCGAACACCAGCACCTGACGGCAAGGAGAGCCGCTGCTACGGATGTCGAACACCAGCACCTGACGGCAAGGGTAGCCGCTGCTACGGATGTCGAACACCAGCACCTGACGGCAAGGGCAGCTGCTGCTACGGATGTCGAACACCAGCACCTGACGGCAAGGAGAGCCGCTGCTACGGATGTCGAACACCAGCACCTGACGGCAAGGATAGCCGCTGCTACGGATGTCGAACACCAGCACCTGACGGCAAGGAGAGCCGCTGCTACGGATGTCGAACACGAGCACCTGACGACAAGGATAGCCGCTGCTACGGATGTCGAACACCAGCACCTGACGGCAAGGAAAGCCGCTGCTACGGATGTAGAACACCAGCACCTGACGGCAAGGAGAACCGCTGCTACGGATGTCGAACACCATCACCTGAAGGCAAAGCATGCTACGGGTAGCGAACACCAGCACCTGACGGCAAAAAAGAGAGCCGCTGCTACGGATGTCGAACACCAGCACCTGACTGCAAGGAGAGCCGCTGCTACGGATGTCGAACACCACCACCTGACGGCAAGGGTAGCCGCTGCTACGGATGTCGATACCAGCACCTGACGGCAAGGAGAGCCGCTGCTACGGATGCCGAACACCAGCATCTGATGGCAAGGAGAACTGCTGTTAAGGATGCTGAACACCAGCGCCTGATGGCAAGGGCAGCCGCTGCTACGGATGTAAAACACAGGCACCTGACGGCAAGGAGAGCTGTTGCTATGGTTGTCGAACACCAGCACCTAACGACAAGGGCAGTCTTGGTTGCTACGGATTACTTGGCGTTGACTCAAGCCTGGGGTCCTACGCGCATTGCAGTCTCCCACACCGTGGTACAACAGCGACTGGTGTGTAACACCAAACATTCCGCGGTCGAGGAAGACACTCGTTATTCGTCACTGAGACTTACCCTGGCAACCGAGTGGTCTCCACATGTTTTATTTTAACATTGCAGTAATGAAGTTATACTTCATGCATGGCCAATGAGAATTCCCACACGCTGCCTATTCACTTAAACCATGTGAATCTTGACATTAAAAAAAACAACCTGTAACACAGACTAGTGGTGTTGCAAGATAAAATGCTGCCTTTCTGGACTTGGCTCACAGTATCGCGGAGGGTAGGAATCATTTTATTTGTTTGCTATTGTAGTTCCCTTGTGCTCAACAAATGTCGGATTATAACATAATTTTAACTATCGAGTCCTCAGATTTACACGACCGCAGCATGTCGCCCACACATGCTGTACCGAGCGCATCAAAAACAGCAGCCGGCAACTCGATGCAGGCTCATTTGCCGCTCGATTTTGCTACCTTTCCGTGTCCGAATTCGGCGCGTGGCGCCCCAGCAACGTAATATGTGCGGCCGTCTTCCAAAAATTCCCCTGAAGCCACAGCATAGCCTGAAATCAAACAGCGACGTATTATTTCACCACCCCAGCACAAAAGAAAACGGTGACATACGTACGCTACACAGTCTTACAGGCTCATACGGGCGGGCTCCCGTTCTAACCAATCCAAGGAGTGTTAACTGTCGTCGACATAGCTGGTGCATGTCATGAGTCAAGCCGACTGAGCAGAAGCAAAGTCAAGAACAATGTGGACGGTTCATTCTTGTAGCGGTTTGATTATAGTCCTCGATAATTATTCCAATCAGCAAGCTGTGGTAATCTGACTTATTATTTCACAATAATTTGTTGAGAAGAATATACATGTCGAAAAAAAGAACGCTTGATAATGGTGAACACCGGCATACACGGCTTGAAGATGCGATCCGTGAATGCGACTTGAATGTGCCAATCCCCGTGTTCTTCTGAAATGGTTCTAAATAGTTACGGACATTTCATACTTGAATTTTGTGGGAAGGATAGTTTGAAGATATATTGTTAGACTAGTGAAGGGCATCTTAATTTATATCATGTGGATCATTATCCGCAAAACTGGACTAAACTCACGCAGTTCATACCAGCAAGATTAGACCAAACTCACGCAGTTCATACCAGCAAGGTTGGACCAAACCGACGCAGTTTACACCGGCAAGGTTAGACCAAACCCATGCAGCTCGTACCAGCAATGTTAGACCAAACTCATGCAGTTCATACCAGCAAGGTTAGACTATTATTATTATTATTATTATTATTGGTTTTTACGACACGTCAACCGTTGAGTCATGTAGCGTCGCCAATCTCTCACGCCGATTGGTCGCGGGCAAAGAGTAGCGACAGGTGAGACCCGAACCCGCGATCTTTCGATTGCGAGACGGGAAACTTACCCCTAGACTACTCGTCCCCAGCAAGGTTAGGCTAAACCCATGCAGCTCATACCAGCAATGTTAGACCAAACCCACGCAGTTCATACCAGCGAGGTTAGACCAAACCGACGTAGTTCATGCCAAGTGATGCACAATGGCTCAGTGACGTTCTTAGGGGAGGGATCACCGCGAGGTTTTCAAACTGCGGCTTTTCTCAAAGCCGCGTCATTGATGCGGTGCAATATTGAGACCTTGGCCAGACGGCAGAGTAGGCTGGATGTCAGGATGGGTGCAATATTGAGACCTGACCTTGACCAGACGGCAGAGTAGGCTGGATGTCAGGATGGGTGCAATATTGAGACCTTGACCAGACGGCAGAGTAGGCTGGATGTCAGGATGGGTGTACTGTGAACACTTTTCACACAAATGTCGATGCAAATTTCGACCACCATGCGAGGGAAAAAGAATGACTGCGGAGGAAATTACCCCCGCCCCCCTAGCTGCTAAAATAGGCACTGAGATGGCTGGGAAAACAACACTAAAATTACTTTTACATTTAGTACTGGAACAAAACTGGTCGCTGGATTCAAATTCAGATCGCAAAATGACGTTGAATTCACTTCAGGTAGAACACAGAGTACCGCCACCAAGAAATAGCAGCAGGCCACTTCATTGATCTATAATTCATCGGGGTAGAACACAGAGTAGCGCCGCCCGGAGATGACAGCAGACCGCCTCAGCGATGCAGGAGCCGGCCGGCTCACCGAAGTAGTCGTTCTCGTTGACGGCGTCGGTGAAATACGGGTTGGGTATTTGCGACACACTGAGCGTTTGGGCGTAGTCGACCTGGCGCCGACGCCGCCGCCGCTGGTTGCTGTCCACGTTGAGGTCAGTGTAGCCGGACAGTCGCACCACGGTGCCCTTCCAGTTGTAGACGCCGGGGGCGCCCATCAGCAGCTCGGAGCCGCTCTGCGGACGTCGACAGTGTCAGGGGCGCCGGCCGAGGCTGTCGGTGGTGTCAGCCGGCGACGGGCTCAGTCGTGTCAGCCGGCGACGGGCTCAGTCGTGTTCGCCGGCGACGGGTCAGTCGTGTTAGCCGGGGACGGGTCAGTCGTGTTAGCCGACGACGGGCTCAGTCGTGTTAGCCGGCGACGGGCTCAGTCGTGTTAGCCGGGGACGGGTCAGTCGTGTTAGCCGGGGACGGGTCAGTCGTGGTAGCCGGGGACGGGGTATTTCAGTGGTGTTAGCATGTCAGTCGTGCTAGCCGGGAACGGGGAGTATGCCAATCGTGCCACCCGGGGACGGGGAGTATGCCAGTGGTGTTAGCATGGGGCGGGAACCATGTCAGTCGTGCTAGCCGGGGGAAGAGTGCATGTCGTGTTAGCCGGGGACAGGGAATATGTCAATCGTGTCAGCTGAGAACGGAAAGTATGTCAGTCGTGTTAGCGGAGGACGGGAGTATGCCAGTCATACTGGCTGGGGTCGGATAATCTGTCAATCACGTCGGCTGTCAATGGGAAGTAGTCAGCCACTCTGGACGAGAATGGGGACTCTGTCAGTCGTGCCCACAAGATATGGGAAGCTGTCACTTGTGCCGACTGGAAACGGAGAGTCTGTGGTTTGTGTTTGGTACAGACGAGAGGAACCCATGAAAAAGTAGGCCAAGTAGACCAGAGTATCACACTGGGTGTCACTGGGTATCGTAAGTGGAACACATCTCTGGTGAAGACGGTGTTTTCACAGCTGGGTATGCTGGGGATGGCTCAGCGGAGTCTCGTCGGATGGTCTGGAGAGAGTCGGGAATGTGTGAACGCGGGAGACCGACCCACAAATACTCCACCATTTATGGCGGTGTCATCGCCAAAGAGCACAGCGGGAGGGAAATTGCTGCCAGATTCTGGCTGACCGAACGATCGGAGCGCTGTTATCGCTAGCAGCCGGCAATAGATTGGCGGGAGTTGTTGGTGGGAGTTGATTAATGTCATGCATGTGATAACTGCTGATACCGGGTAATGGCCTCGCTGGCAGAGTAGGACGTCCCTATTATACAACGGTCTCCTTTGTTTGTTCACTGTTCCCCAAGGACCTCGAGGCGGACAGCTGATTTACAGTTCCTTCCGGTCAATAGTAAGGAGAAAGATCCACGCTCCTCACTGAGGGACACGAACGTCAGCCAGTGCGTGAGGTTAGTGCTATGCCCCAGCATTGACACCGCCGCATGGGGAACAAGGATCACGTGGGCACACATTTTTACATTCAAATTAGGTCAATGGGCATTGCACGGGCCGAATCGACCCTAAAATCAAAACGCCCGATACTTCGTCCTGCCAAACTGTGTGCTGGATTGGCAACGGACGTGCTGTTTGTGATGCGACTGATCGTGACGGAACGCAGGCCCCGGCCCACCGTCCTAGTCACGGGCGGCCAATGCCAGTGGCGGTTGACCTCCACAGAGCACCGCACCTGCCAGGCCGTGAACGTCCCGTCACGTCCCAGCCTACACCCACTAGGACAGTGGGCGAGGTGGAAGGGCCTGAGAAATCGGAGCTCACGAGTTTGGCCAATACTCGCCATCCAATGCGACCACCAACCAGTTCGTCCTTAATCTGACCGCCGTGCCTCCTCTTGCCGCCATGACGGTTGTGTTGGGCCGGCCTATTCACACCAACTGCGCCCACGCCCTCGTACGCGTTTGATCCAGTTCGGTCTCGTGTGTGGGTTCAGGGCAGCAGGGCAGCAGGGCGGTCAGATTAAGCAGGGCAGCAGGGCAGCAGGGCAGTCAGATTAAGCTCAGGTTAAGCTGAATATATCAGATTAAGATAACAGGGTGTAGCTGGTGGCCGTATTGGGTGGCGAGTCTACCAAGTTCGTCAGCTCCGATTTCTCCGGCACTGCTACCTCGCCCACTGTCCTAGTGTGTGTAGGCTGGGAGGTGACGGATGGGAGTTCACGGCCTGGCAGGTGCCGTACTCGGTGGAGTTCAACAGCCACTGGCATTGCCTGTCGGCCGGTCCTATTCAGACTGGTTGGAATGAATTTGATCGGGTTCGGTTGGCTGTACCCAGAGAGGTCCGACCGAGTCGGGCGAGGTCTTGACATAAACCATGCTGATCGCTTGTCTGGTCCGGGCCAATTCACTGGGGCTTGGTGAGGCCGAGTCAGTCGGGTTAAGTCGGATCGCATTGGGACATTCTCATCTCCTTCGATGCATTAGTGTGATTGGCCTATTCAGAGGCGGATCAAGGGGAGCAGTGACGGGCCACGTCGCAAAAGTGATCAATTGCTAGGCAACATAAATTCCGACAATTTCTCCTACACTGATCGATTCCTAGGGAACACAAATTTCCACAATTTTCTTAACTCGTAAAGACGTTTAACATGGACGATCTGGTTTAAACACCTCCGAATTCCCACCTCGTTCTGAATTGGGAGATTTCCGGAATTCGGTACAATCTTTGACCCCACTCAGCACTTGGCCAGTACTCAAGATTGTTTGCCCCCCCCCCCCACCTGCCCTTCCTTCGTCCCTCCAAGGTGGTTCGTTGATTCACTTTTGAGTTCAATGGAGCCGCTTTGGTTCATCAGGATTTCGTTGGTTCAAGTCAGCTAGTTAGTTATTGTAGCTTAGGGGCGTATCGATTGCATAGGTCATAGAGCGCCCATTTGGTTCAAGTCAGGTATTCAAATAAACGATGTTTACATTTAAACCAAATCGCACTTTGCTGCACCAGACGGAACCCGTAGGTACCGTAAACCATCTGTACCAGTGGCATACCTAGGACTTGGAGAGGGCCCACCTACCCCCATGTTTTAAAACGTTCTCGGATTTCAACCAATATTTTCCAAATCGGTCATTGGCTACCAAAATAATTAGTGGCCAGCTTAATTTTCCTGAGTGGGCCCAATCTACCACCATCAGTTTTAAGTCACCGAATTTACCCCCCCTCCTGCTCAAACGTTTCTTCTGATATTCCTTGATAATTCATTTCACACCGCTGAAATCACACCTGTGTAATACACCTCATAAACGCCAAATTTTATACTTAACGCATTTCAGTTCATAACGCCGGTCGCTACAACGCCAACGTTCGTGCCCGTGCCCACCCGCCCGCCTTAGAACATATGCGAAGGTCATGTGCCGGCTAAAAATGTGCCTCATATGTGTAACTTGTGACAGGTGATGCTTTCTAATTGGAAATTCATGATGCAAACTGAGAGGATGGCACCTTTAACTTTAACGAAAACGACTGTCCTTCGTTATCAGCTTTCCCTTCGAAAACCTACAACATTTGGTAACATAGGCATTACTGTTCGTATCCGGAGTAGGGTGTACCTGATCAAGCTGATCAATTCGAAATACATGGAAGGAATTGTCCTGGAGGCTCCAATATTAAAAAGTGTAATTATTGAAGGAATCAGCCAAACAACATGGAGGGGCACGAGCCCCTCCACAGTGGCCGGGCGCTCTATTTGTACTGTGTGCAAATGTGTCACCATCAGTGTATATCTCGCAATCACGGCACAGACAGGAATAACAATGATATGGAGCCTACTAAATATACATCAATATATCTACAAATGCATGAAGCTAGTTTGGCGCAAAAAGTATTCACCAACAGCCATGTTATCTCATGAAATTCAAAACAAACGCATGCTTCATGATAAGAGAACCAAAATAAAACATCAAGACGGAAGCAATGTCAATAGCACAGCTCAGCACCCACCTTCGCAAAATGGACGGATATTCCCGCCTCACCATACGCGTACATGAAAGCATCATCTCCGTGCCGCCGCTTCAGCATCTGTTTACCTGGAGAAAAATCGCAACGCCATGTCAAGCTTACCGATTGTACTCCAGTCCAAGTCTGAGCTGAAGTCACCATAGCTCTTCCGAGAATGAACACCAGCGACCGCCGATCGGACAGTCACTCGGAACTTTGGAGATAACCGACCGGACAGTCACCACGTGCTCTGGCGACGGCCGACCGGACAGTCACCACGAGCTCTGGCGACGGCCGACCGGACAGTCACCACGAGCTCTGGTGACAGCCAACCTAACAGCACCACGAACTCTGGTGACAGCCGACCGGACAGTCACCACGAGCTCTGGTGACAGCCGACCGGACAGTGACCACGAGCTCTGGCGACGGCCGACCGGACAGTCACCACGAGCTCTGGTGACAGCCGACCGGACTGTCACCACGAGCTCTGGCGACGGCCGACCGGACAGTCACCACGAGCTCTGGTGACAGCCGACCGGACAGTCACCACGAGCTCTGGACACGGCGATCGGACAGTCACCACGAGCTCTGGCGACGGCCGACCGGACAGTCACCACGAGCTCTGGCGACGGCCGACCGGACAGTCACCACGAGCTCTGGGGACAGCCGACCGGACAGTCACCACGAGCTCTGGCGACGGCCGATCGGACAGTCACCACGAGCTCTGGGGACAGCCGACCGGACAGTCACCACGAGCTCTGGCGACGGCTGATCGGACAGTCACCACGAGCTCTGGCGACGGCCGATCGGACAGTCACCACGAGCTCTGGCGACGGCCGATCGGACAGTCACCACGAGCTCTGGGGACAGCCGACCGGACAGTCACCACGAGCTCTGGCGACGGCCGATCGGACAGTCACCACGAGCTCTGGCGACGGCCGACCGGACAGTCACCACGAGCTCTGGCGACGGCCGACCGGACAGTCACCACGAGCTCTGGCGACGGCCGATCGGACAGTAACCAGGAGCTCTGGAGATGCTTGCACTGCGTCAAGTGACCATTGCAAAATCCATGAACCGGATACGCATAAGCCCATGTTAAACTAGTAAGACAACTTGCTAAGCGGACCACGAGCGAGGTCAGGGAAGTTGCAGCTACCTGTGGCGAAAGATAGAACATTTACATGAAGTTGTTGATTATGACTCAAGGTTACGTAACACATATGCAGCGTTTGTAGAAACGCAAAGTGCAGTGGCAGTAAAGGAGCGCGCTGGTCAAAGTCAGTACTAAACAGGCTCATGTCCATCGAAGTGTGCAAAAGCGCAATATCCTTCAGCATCGGCATGGAATTTTCCAAGTTTGTTTTTCAACTTAAGGAACGAAATATTTTTCCCAGCTGGATTAGACGGCAAGAAACCATTCATTCCACAACAAACTGAATAAGAAATCCCGTTGTATCACATCGCAGCGAAATTGTAAATACTGCGCGGCTAAAAAAATATCGCGGGATAAAAATGCAAAAAAAAAGTGTCAACGTCAAGAACTATAACAAAAGAATGAACCTATGGAGGTCTCAAGACCTTCACAGTAAGATCGAATCAGGTAGGGTAGGGTAGGGTAGGGTAGGGTAGGGTAGGGTAGGGTAGGGTAGGGTAGGGTAGGGTAGGGTAGGGTAGGGTAGGGTAGGGTAGGGTAGGGTAGGGTAGGGTAGGGTAGGGTAGAGTAGGGTAGGGTAGGGTAGGGTGGGGTAGGGTGGGGTGGGGTGGGGTCGGGTAGGGTAGGGTAGGGTCGGGTCGGGTCGGGTCGGGTCGGGTCGGGTCGGGTCGGAACTGTGACCGTGCCTCTCGCCCACACTGCACAACACTGCCGTTACGCTGTGTGTCCGAAGCATACAGCGGCCACAATAATGCCAGTAACACAGAGGCAGTAACATCAGTGACACAAAACAGACGCAGTTGCACCAGTCCGGTCGGCTGTATGATCGTGTATAACATATATAGTACACCAGTAACATAGAAGGACCGCAGTAACATCAGGAACACGAAACAGCTGCAGTAGCACCAGTAGCACAGAGCGGTTCGGTAACGCTCCTAACACGGCGTGGTCGCGGTAACACTCGCATCACGAAGCGGCCGTGGTGGTCTCAGTTACGTGACGTAACTGATCCTGTCCGGCGTAGCCGTTCACTCACTGCTCTCCACCAGCGGGGCCACCTTGGTGGCGTTGTAGTCGGCCACCCCGCCCTCCATCCAGTAGCAGACGCCGTTGCCGTAGTGGTTGCCGGGCGACAGTTGGTTCATCCACCTGTGGCCGCACACCTGAACACAGCGTCACTGGGTCAGTGTCGCCCGGTCAGTGTCACCGCGTCATACAGTGTCATCTTGTTCAGACGGTGTCACTCGGTCAGTGCCATTCTATCAGACGGTGCGACTCGGTCAATGGAACCCTGCCAAGACATTATCAATATACCAACGGTACTCTGTCAGACAATGTACTACGATGTTAAATATGAAACGGGGAAAACGTTTCAGTGCCAATAGCTCAAAATTCATATTCATTGTGGCGCTGCTTTCGTGAACGCAAATACGTTCTCTGGATTGGCGACGTGACGGTAGGGAAGTACTTCGCTGGCACACACTAGGTAAGAACATCACCGGTACACACTAGGTAAGTACTTCACCGGTACACACTAGGAAGTGCTTCACCGGTACATACCAGGCAAGTACTTCGCCGGTACACACTTGGTAAGTACTTCACCGTTATTGAAAACGCTTTCGAAATGAATCTAATTAAACTTTTGCAGCTTTGTAACATCTTTTCTGTGTGCTGGTCATATGTATTCCGCTTTCGACAAACATCTGTGGCTATGGTAGGAATTTTTTTAAACAATAATTTGGCGAGGCGTGTGTTTGTTGGAAGCTCCCATTTTTGTACACGCTTGGTCGAAACGTGGCAGTGTGCGGTCTAGGTGGAATGGACATAATTGCACGAGGAAAGGTTGTGACAGTAATACACTCGGTCGCAATGCTAATCCCATGGTGGACAAGGTAAATATGTGAACGCACGCGTCTGCTGATTAGGCAGTTATACTGGAAGCAGCTTCCGCGTGTTGTCTTTCTGGTGCTAATGAGGAAGTGACATTGGAAACAGCTTCTGTGTTGTATTTCTGGTGCCAATAAGGCAGTAGCACTGGAAACAGCTTCTGTGTGTTGTATTTCTGGAGTTGAGGATAGCATGACGTACAACGCCTTAAATTATCTCTGGAATTGTGAAAAATACAAGCGGCAGCAAAAGGAGAAAAGCAGCAGTACTAACCTACACGTGAGTCATGACCAGCTGGCATATAGCATCAGAAACCTCTTAACAACATAGCCATTAATTACGGCCATCGTCTCCAACAATTATATATTGTAATCTACGGGAACCTGCGCTTTACATATCCTCTACACCACTCATATATCGGGTCAGGTATTTCAAGTAAAAGGGGCTTACCACCCCCGGGAGAAGCTTGAGTGAACGTCATGACCCATTATTTCCATCTACTATTTAAATTTATACCGCGGTATTTGCATTGGCCGTTCGCCGGGTTCGTGGTGTTGCGTCTGCGGCGTGGTGTAAGACTCCGTTGACGATGCACGTCTCCACCTACACCTGCCACAGCGTCGTGTGGACTGGCGTTAGCGTCCCCAGCGGCTGGCAACTGGTGGCCCATGCGCGACACACCACTAACGAGCTGGGACGAGCGCCGACTCGGCTGACCTCGGCCAACAGTCGCGGCTCTTCCGAGGTTATTGTATTTACTGCCGGGCGGTCCGCGTGACCGGCCCGATCAGATTTCGCCGGCGTTACCAATGTGCGGGCCGCTTACTGCCGGCGCGTCGGGCGCCGTTGAAAGACGCAGGCGTCCGGCGTAAACAACTCCACACACACGGCACCACACACGCGGCACACTCTCCGGCGGCCAGAATGAAGCCTCGATGTGGGCTTTCCCTTCACAGGCGGAGATTGATCGGCGCTGTGCCGGGGTCACAGCGAATGACCTCGGTATAAGCGAACGAATGACTTCAGCCGGCGGAGCGTCAGCACAGTCGCGCGCTTCGTCAACAAGCGCGTGACAGATGCGCCAGCAGGTCAACATGTCACGATGATCGCAGTCACCACGGCTGTGGAACGTCACGAGTATCTGGAGTTGTGACACCAGTAGTGATGCGGCGCACTGTAAGTGGTGACATGCCCAAACGTTTTTCGGAAACGACAAGGACTACATTACAGCTTTGTGCTGTTCCAAAATGTGTGAGCAACGTCGGCAAAAACAAGATCAGCAAGGTCTGTACTCGCGCCAACCGATCGATGTTTTGCTACCGACACCCTAAAGGTCAACGATACCCCCCCCTGTCACCCCAGGTGCATAACCGGCAGCTTTTCAAGGTGTGCACACAGGCCACTGTTCTGCACGTAGGCATTAGGTCATATCTTCGGCGTCTCATGAAGGAGACGCACTTCTGTTCTGCTTCCCTCAGCTTTGAGCAGGCTCCATGTGAATGCTGATGACTTTTTTGCCGTCCGACCTGGGAGTACGCACTAAAGGTGACCAGCTGGCATACGTGACGACCTGCGAGTACCAACTGAAGGTGACCAGCTGGTATACGTGGCGACCTACCAATACCAACTGAAGGTGACCAGCTGGCATACGTGGCGACCTACCAATACCAGCTGAAGGTGACCAGCTGGCATACCAGTGACGACCTGCGAGCACCAACTGAAGGTGACCAGCTGGCATACGTGACGACATACCAATACCAGATGAAGGTGACCAGCTGGCATACGTGGCGACATACCAATACGAACTGAAGGTGGCCAGCTGGCATACGTGGCGACCTTCCAATACCAACTGAAGGTGACCAGCTGGCATACGTTGCGTCCGACCTGCGAGTACGAACTGAAGGTGACTAGCCGGCATACCAGTGAAGTTAGGTGTGACCACCACACCGCCCAAAGACAGCATGGGCTGGACGACGTGCGGCGCCGGCGAGGTAAAAACGCGATGCCACAGTGAGAACGATGATAGATGGCTGGCGGAGTGCCTATAACGCCGGCAGCGTGTGATCGGCGGCAACCCACCCGGAGAAGGCCAGCAGCCTCTCTCCATCGCCCGGTTCACACACCAACAGTTGGTATTGGTGCTCGCCTATCTTCCCTCCTCGAGAAAATTAGTTGGATTTCCGTTACATAGCCAGCTGTAGAAAGCAAGCAGTGAAGTCTTAACATAAGCGACAACACTTGTGAGATGAGCACAGAAGGACGCCTTCGTCCGTATCAGACTGAAGCATCCACGGCTTGTCAATCAAGTGTTGAGCAGAGTTTGTTGAGTGAAGCCGACCCAAACACCCAATCTGGGTGTTTCCAGCTCCACGGAAGAATTTAACCCCCGGGTTTAATGTATCGCCAGTGCCTCGACCTGGCCTGACCTGGCCGCCTCGTTGTCAGGTCCTCGACCTGGCCGCCTCGTTGTCCGGTCCCCGACCTGACCGCCTCGTTGTCCCGTCCTCGACCTGGCCGCCTCCTTGTCCTGTACCCGACCTGGCCGCCTCCTTGTCCGGTCCCCGACCTGGCTGTCTCAAGTCTTGTCCCTGACCTGGCCGCCTCGTTGTCTGGTCCTCGACCTGGCCGCCTCGTTGTCCGGCCCCCGACCTGGCCGCCTCCTTGTCCCGTCCCTGACCTGACCGCTTCGCTGTCCCGTCCTCGACCTGGCCGCCTCGTTGTCCGGTCCCCGACCTGACCGCCTCGTTGTCCTGTCCCCGATCTTACCGGGTCAGTTGCTAGCTGGCCTCCTCAGCGGGGGGGGGGGGAGTAACTGTGGTGGTGGTGGTGGATTTGTGCTTTAGGGCGCGTCGACTGCATTGGTCACTTTGCGCCCGGGAGGGGGGGTAACTGTGAGTGACAGTTGCCGGTCGACCCCTGTCTTGCCAGGACGGGAGAGACCAATGCAGTCGAACGCTCCACGAACTGAAGGATAAAAGTGGTCACCAGTAGAACCAAACATGCCAACCATCCCAAACATTTGAAAATTTTCACCCGAGCATCTCGAACGACTGAATAGCCCGCGGCACTGCAATAACACACCGGCTGGCTGCGACCCACCGTGTCTCCGTGCTAGCGCTCTAATCTGTGCTCTGTTGATGCAGTGGGAGGGGGTAGCACCGCTCTCAGCAGCCTCGGCCCGCCCTTCACACTCACAGTCCGAGCTAGTCGGAGTTGGAAGCCGTGGTAGGCGACGATGCTGAATTCCCTACCTCACGCCGCTGGTGGCGATCTGTGACTGTCCCGGACTGCTATGATGTGACATGTGACGGCTGCAGGCTGCCGTGACGTGACATGTTGCAGGCTGCTGTGATGTGATATGTGACGGTTGCAGGCTGCCGTGACGTGACGTGTGACGGTTGCAGGCTGCTGTGATGTGATATGTGACGGCTGCAGGCTGCCGTGACGTGACATGTGACGGTTGCAGGCTGCCGTGACGTGACGTGTGACGGTTGAGGGCTGCCGTGACGTGACGTGTGACGGCTGCAGGCTGCCGTGACGTGACGTGTGACGGCTACAGGCTGCCGTGACGTGACGTGTGACGGCTGCAGGCTGCCGTGACGTGACGTGTGACGGCTGCAGGCTGCCGTGACGTGACGTGTGACGGTTGCAGGCTGCCGTGACGTGACGTGTGACGGTTGCAGACTGCTGTGACGTGACGTGTGAAAGCATCAGACTATTGTGACGTGTTGTGTGACGGCTGCAGGCTGTCGTGACGTGATGTTTGACAGTTGCAAACTGCTGTGACGTGACGCGTGACGGCTGCAGGCTGCTGTGACGTTTACAAGAGCCGGCCGGCGGTGCGGCACAGTGCCGGACACAACAATGCTGCACATTCCTTTCACACCGCTCATCGACATAAAAAGCTGTGCTGGCCTTCCTGTATAGCCACGCCGGGCGTCAGATACGGCTGCGCCGAAACTGCCTGTATCTCGTGTTGATTTCGGATGGTCGGCGGTGCTTTATAGAGCCACAAACAGCAACCTTTTCACACATAGACAAAGAGTCGACCTGCGCTGGTATGCCCTCCAATGGTGGCCTCCTGTCGGTGACGCATAGTCTATCAATAAGCACTGTTTTTACTCACCCTGGAAGACAAAGCGGCGCGCGGCGGCATTGACCCTATTGAGAAGCGACTCGACCGGTACTCGGACTTCCGCATGACACAATCTTGCTGCTGTCCCCTAAGCCGTCGTGATTCGCCGCTTGCATTGTATTTCAGCAATAAAAAGCCTCACACTCGGTCTAGTCAAGGTGATGGTCGGCAGAAAAACAGTCTGGCACGGACTCGGCCCCGACCCCGACAGGCCAGGGTTGGCAGGACTGGCTCACAGACTGGTCTCTGCACGGTCCGGGCTGGACAGACCGAGACACGGACTGGCCTGGCCAGGGTCTGCAGGGTCTGAGCTGACCAGACCGGGACACGGACTGGCCTGGCCATGGTCTGCAGGGTCTGAGCTGGACAGACTGGGACACGGACTGGCCTGGCCATGGTCTGCAGGGTCTGAGCTGGACAGACCGGGACACGGACTGGCCTGGCCATGGTCTGCAGGGTCTGAGCTGGACAGACCGGGACACGGACTGGCCTGGCCAGGGTCTGCAGGGTCTGAGCTGACCAGACCGGGGCACCGACTGGCCTGGCCAGGGTCCGCAGGGTCTGAGCTGGACAGACCGAGACACGGACTGGCCTGGCCAGGGTCTGCAGGGTCTGAGCTGGACAGACCGAGACACGGACTGGCCTAGCCATGGTCTGCAGGGTCTGAGCTGGACAGACCGGGACACGGACTGGCCTGGCCATGGTCTGCAGGGTCTGAGCTGGACAGACCGGGACACGGACTGGCCTGGCCATGGACTGCAAGGTCTGAGCTGGACAGACCGGGACACGGACTGGCCTGGCCATGGTCTGCAGGGTCTGAGCTGGACAGACCGGGACACGGACTGGCCTGGCCATGGTCTGCAGGGTCTGAGCTGGACAGACCGGGACACGGACTGGCCTGGCCAGGGTCTGCAGGGTCTGAGCTGGACAGACCGGGACACGGACTGGCCTGGCCATGGTCTGCAGGGTCTGAGCTGGACAGACCGGGGCACCGACTGGCCCGGCCATGGTCTGCAGGGCCTGAGCTGACCAGACCGGGGCACCGACTGGCCTGGCCAGGGTCCGCAGGGTCTGGGTTGGCCAAATCAGACAGGACAACGGCTCTCAGACTCAGGCCGGGCTCTCAGAACCCTCATTTATGGAATTCCAGATCGGGATCTCTCTCCAAAATGTCTACTCTCGGCTATATTCCATATGTGTCCCGGGTAGCTGTCTGATGTAGGTTCTTGGCTTAGCTGTTCAGTTATTGGTAGCTGTCTGGTGTAGGCTCTTTGCTTAGCTGTGCAGTGTAGCTGTTCGTCCAGTGTATCCTTCTCAGGTAGATGCCTCTCCACTGTATTCGTCTGGTGCATCTAGCTGTCAGGTTTAACTGCCCGGTGAAGCTGTCCGGCATAGCGGTCTGCTTTGTGCAGCTGTACCGTGTAGCTGTGTGTCTGATGCAGCTGTTCCGGTGCAGCTGTCGAACTTAACTGCTCTGCTTTAGATGTCCAGCGTCGCGGGCCAGTGTAGCTGTTAGGTGTAGCTGCACAGTGCGTCTGTCCGAGAGATTGTAGTTGTCCGGGACCTTGTAGCTGTCCGGAACACTGTGGCTGTCCAATGTAACTGGCTGGCTTACGTGTCTGGTACAGCTGTTCAGTGTAGCCGTCTGGGTAGCTGTGAGGTGTAGCTGTCCGGTGTAGCTGTCCGGTGTGCCTGTCTGTTGTAGTTGTGTGCTGCAGGTGTTCGGTGTAGCTGTTCAGTATAGCTGTCCCGTGTAGCTGTCCAGTGTAGCTGTCCAGTGTAGCTGTCCAGTATAGCTGTCCGGTGTAGCTGTCCGGTGTAGCTGTCCGGCTTGGCTGCTTGTCCGGCTTTCCGGCAGACAGTTCCAAGCGGCTGCAGGCTCTGGTATCCTAGCCGGCACAATATAGCAGAAAGACGAGCGGCGCATTTTTAGCTTTTTACACCCATGGTACCTGCTCACGTAGCATGCAAAATATCGGTATATGCGAGCCATACTCACAGCCAAGAACGGCCGATCCAGGCTGGGTGAAGGCTGCAACAATAGCTGACTGAAGGCTGCAACAGTAGCTGACTGAAGGCTGCAACAATAACTGACTGATGGCTGCAACAATAACTGACTGAAAGCTGCAGCAACAACTGACTGGAGGTTGTAGAAATGACTGGTTGAGGTTGCAGCAATGGCTGGCTGAAGGTCGTAGCAATAACTGATTGAAGGTTGCAGCAATGACTACCTGAAGGTTTCAGCAATGACTGGCTGAGGTTGCAGCAATTCATGACTAAGGTTGCAGCAGTGACTGGTCTGAGACTGAAGTAATGTCTGATTGAGCGCTATGAATCGGCGCTTCGGGCCCTGACGCCTTCCAATTCCGCCGAGCGATTTCACCTGGTTCCAGGCTGGCCCGCGGGTGTGGTCACGCACAAGCGGTGGTGCGGTGCTCGTGTCCAGCTACCGAGAGCCGAGGTCCGGCCGTGACCGGTTAGAGCACTGTGGCACGAGTCCGCTTTCTCCGAACAACTGCAGACACCGTTTCGCGCGACCTATGCGGTGCAGTGCGCTCCACAAGGCCCACCACTCGTTGCTCATATCCATCTTCAGTATGGCTCAGTTACCCCCATGATCGATGGAAGTTCACCATGCAACGGTTGCAAGCGATATAAATATTACTCTCACACCTGTCACCCGTCAACAATCTTCCTGTTTCATTGTCAATTTTGTTTGGCAATCGTTCACCAAAAACTAGCAGAAGTAATGTTTCACCAAGGACATAGGCGGCGAAACAGGGGAGGGTTACGCGAACAGGTGCCCGCCCCCTTAAATCCGGAAATTTAACATTGACCGTATAGCTTTGCGTGGAAAGAATGACCCAAAAACTGCCGGTAGCTCCCTTCCCTTGCCTTAAACTCGGACGTTTCGCCATATGTGGCCAGGAAGCAAGGGTTTAATAAACAGTACCACATAACATTCTTATCAACTATTTTGGGGTTTCCGAGGGCGTAGATTAATGTAATTTTCATGCATCACAGTTGTTAATTTGTAATTACAAATCATATTTAACTTTTGACACGTTGGTTGGTGAAAGTTCCAGTGTTTAGCCCATCCGAAAAAAAAGACTGCATGAGTGCTTTTGTTGTCGGAGTGTAAACCTTCACAGCGAATATGGACAAGTTTATTACGAATGTGACATTAAGCTGAAGTCTAATGAACATTTTCTGCAATACCAGGTAAAAATCACGTTCTTTTGGACTTTTTTACATTTCCCCAAAAATCAATCTGCGAACCACAAACTTAATTTGCATAATTCTACACCTATCTAGGTTCAACTAACTCCAATTAAAGTTCTTGGACTTCACAACGTAATTTTTAAGAGCATTATTTGCAACATATGATATTTTCCAGAAAACTCGTCATGAGGAGAACTTAATCAGCAATCATATATTTGTCCTCTATAACTCACTAGGATCGCGTACGTTTCGTTTTCGAATTTCATGCATTACGAATCTGCGCTTACGCGACCCCTTTTGCTGACGAACTGTTTGAAATACGAATATTTGCCTTCGAATCCTGTGAACATTTGGCTACACGAAGATTTCGTCTTACCAACCTTGTCCTTGCGAACCTTCTTATTCACGACCATTTTCCGAGCATTTTCCGAGCATTGTATTAACACGACCCTTTCGATAAGAACTTCATACAACACAAATCTATCTGCCTACGAATCCATGGTCAAACTCTTTCTATGACAAAACAAATATACGAAAGTCTCACTGGAAGAGGCTTGGTACAACAGTACGTTCCTGGAATGTTGTCATCCAGAACCTTATTCCTTCCCGAAAAGTATCATCTCCTTTTCCACGCTGGAAGTTTGAATGGCGCTGTTTGACAATTACTGGAAACTTCCTGTTCGTTGATAGGATGTTCAAAACTCACCGAAAAGCACCAAAGGGGACTTCTGTAAATCCAACCCAGACCCTGGTCACAGTGGCTCATTGGCACAGCGGCTCCCGGACCCTGGCCACAGCGGCTCCCGGACCCTGACCACAGCGGTTCCCGGACCATGGCCACAGCGGCTCCCGGACCATGGCCACAGCGGCTCCCGGACCATGGCCACAGCGGCTCCCGGACAATGGCCACAGCGGCTCCCGGACCCTGACCACAGCGGCTCCCGGACCCTGACCACAGGGGCTCCCGGACCATGGCCACAGCGGCTCCCGGACCCTGACCACAGCGGCTCCCGGACCATGGTAACAGCGGCTCCCGGACCATGGTCACAGCGGCTCCCGGACTATGGTCACAGTGGCTCCCGGACTATGGTCACAGTGGCTCCCGGACCATGGTAACAGTGGCTCCCGGACCATGGTCACAGTGGCTCCCGGACCATGGTAACAGTGGCTCCCGGACCATGGTCACAGTGGCTCCCGGACCATGGTAACGGTGGCTCCCGGACCATGGTCACAGTGGCTCCCGGACCATGGTCACAGTGGCTCCCGGACCATGGTCACAGTGGCTCCCGGACCATGGTAACAGTGGCTCCCGGACCATGGTCACAGTGGCTCCCGGACCATGGTCACAGTGGCTCCCGGACCATGGTAACAGTGGCTCCCGGACCATGGTAACGGTGGCTCCCGGACCATGGTAACAGTGGCTCCCGGACCATGGTAACGGTGGCTCCCGGACCATGGTAACAGTGGCTCCCGGACCATGGTAACGGTGGCTCCCGGACCATGGTAACAGTGGCTCCCGGACCATGGCCATAGCGGCTCCCGGACCATGGTAACAGTGGCTCCCGGACCATGGTCACAGTGGCTCCCGGACCATGGTCACAGTGGCTCCCGGACCATGGTAACAGTGGCTCCCGGACCATGGTCACAGCGGCTCCCGGACCATGGTCACAATGGCTCCCGGACCATGGTAACAGTGGCTCCCGGACCATGGTCACAGTGTGCCGCGTCACCCGCAACGCGTCACACAGGGTGGCTGTCCCACCGCATAGGGTGGTTGCTTCTCCACAGGTGGCTATCCCACCACACGCGATAGCTGTCCCACCACACAGGGATGGCAGACGCACCACACAGGGTGACAGCCCCACCACACAGGGATGGCTGTCCCACCACACGGGGTGTCCCACCCGTCGCCACATCTGTTCGCGCCCTCACCCGTCTCGCAGCCTGGTCCAGAATCTGCTGCCGCTCTCCGTTTCGCCCAGAGCGGCCGGCCTGACGCGGGCACGCAGGCGGCGGATCTAATTACGGCGGCAGATGTGACGGGCCGGCGGCGGTGACGGTCAGACGCGGCGTCACGACACCGCGCCGCCGCTGATTAATCAGAACACGGCCGCCCAGAGACAGGCGGCAGCACGGCCACGGGCGCGCCCAGTCAGCGCCACCTCGGCACCACCTGCACCAGCCCCAGCACCACGTGCGTCAACCCCAGCACCACCTGCACCAGTCCCGACACCACGTGCGCCAATCCCGACACCACCTGCACCAGCCCCGGCACCACGTGCGTCAGTACCGGCACCACCTGCACCAGTACCGGCACCACGTGCGCCAGTCCCGGCACCACGTGGGCCAACCTCGACACCATCCACGACGGGGACGAGTGGTCTAGGGGTAAGATGCTCGTCTCGTAATCGAAAGATTGTGGGTTCGAATCTCACCTGTCGCTACTCTTCGCCCGCGACCAATCGGCGTGAGAGATTGGCGACGCTATATGACTCAATGGTCGACGTGTCGTAAAACCAATAACCAACCGACACCATCCACGACATCACCCACAACAACCTCGGCGCCATCTGCACCAACCCCGATACCTGCTACAACAATCTCTGCAGAAGGATGCGTTCTCGTTATGGATGGCGAGGTAGGTGAGGCTGATAAAGGGAAAGGAATGGTCGACCTATGGCACATTAGCGTTGGTATATATATATATATATATATATATATATATATATATATATATATATATATATATATATATAGGGTCAGACATGTGCAAGAGATATACTGGTCGGAGCGTGGAATGCCATACTGGGAGGATTGAGCATTCACAGCATTCGGGAGAGTCTGATCAATACCCCGACGAAACCGCTGGAATGAGTCACCGGCACGTTTACGACTGATGATTCACATAATTCACACACTCGGCGTCGCACCTTCCACCAACTACGCTGAGGAGAGGACGAGACAATTGTCGGACGGAAGGCGTCCGACAGAGGAGCCGCCGTCGGGCGTGCCGCCCGTGTGACGTCACAGAGAGGTGGCGGTGTGCGTCACTGTGCATCACCGAGCGTGTCCGTCTGCGGCCGGCGGCCTGGTGTAGCGGCACGGCTGACACGCCGCTCGCCGTCGCCACCAACACGGCCCCTATTGACACGGAAACTGCAGAGCGGCGCCGACAGACTTTGTCCAAATTGGCAGCGTTGCCTGCACAGGTGGTGCGGCCGGCGCGATGTCCAGGTGTGGCCACCTCCTCGGAGGCGTTCCTGCCCGGCCCAACCCGGCCATAACGCCTTTAAAAATCGCAATTTTGCAGTAACGTACTCTAGAATCACGGCGTAAGCACGGACATGCAGCACCATGCCATAAAAGTTTACTTTACAAAGTTTCAACCTGCATACTTTTCCCCCTGCACCACTTTATGTGGGGCGATATCCTAGAGTTGCGTGTCTTATATTCAGCATGTCTTTTAAGCAGCGCAGCATTTACCGGCATCATATGATTCTGCTAATCTCATAGCCGAATTCTAATTCGCATCGAGGATTATGAATTATTAGTTACTTAATTATTTGGGCTTTAGTCTCAACCAGGATTATACTGAATATTTATGTTGAATGCGGAATGCTGTGATGATCTTGGATTTATCGTGCAGTATGATTAAAAGCGTATATTGTGCCTGTCACAGAAGAATTTGCTTCCATATCCGAAATAAATAACTGCACTGGGTGCAAGCCGTCGCAATACAAAGAATGCACCGATAAATGTTCAAATACAACTTGGCAACTGCATAGATCTGCTCCCGACCTCATCAAAACGGCGTCTTACTGGTGGATGGTTGTACATCACCAGGTCACATTCAATACACCAAGCACTGAATTTCACACCACATACCTCTGTCTCCCACCGCACGCCACTGCTTCGCGACCCATGACTTTTCAATTCTCCCGCTACTCTGCTCGCGACCCCAACCCTCTCCCTCCTATCTCACCCCACTGCCCTCCACTCTGAACCTCTGCTTTCTCTGCCCGATCTCCCACAAGTATGGCACACAAGGCAGCTTCACTCCGCTAAGTACATAATCCTGGGGCGAGTTGCGCCATGACAACTTGATGAATAATGCAAATAATGCGTCGTTTAAGAAGATATTTTTCGATCGAATACCAGTAAGTGGACAAAGATGCACAAACACAAAACCACAACCACAAGATGCACAAAAACGACATCATTAGATACAATATAAATAAATAGAATGTAAATTCAAGAAACTGAAGATCGAGGTGGTAGATGCGAGGAGCTGATCAAGGTCAAAACTTCGAAATCCGCTTGGTGTTTCTAGTCCACACGATTCGTTAATGACCTAATCTAGAGTATCACAGGTGTGTCGCAGGTGTACTCCTGGTGCAGTACAAGGTGCTACGGATCTGTACAGGCTACGAGTCCGCGGAGGTTATCAGCCTCTGGGAGTTATCAGCCTGTGGGGGTTGTGAGCTGTGGAACCTGCGACAGGTGGCAGATGTGGCCGGGACGTCAACACCGACACGGACCGGGAGCCGTGGCGCGCCGTGGTTTGTTTCAGCGGCGGCGGACGGCCGGACTCGTCTGACGTGTGATCCACCGCGTGGCGCGGTGGATCACACGCCGTTCAGCCTTCTCCGCACAGTGAACAAGGTCCGCCAGGGAATCCTTGGTATTGTGTCCACAAATCCTCTCCAAGACTGACATCCTGCCACCTCGACCAAGGAGATTGTGGTGCGCATCAGTATTCGAACAAACGAGCGGAGCAGTAACGGTTATGTGGAGGGGGAGGAAACTTCCTGAATGTGTGCTTATTTTCACCTTCGATTTCACCTTCCTTCGGGCTGCTGTGCTGATAGACTGATAGAAGTGCTGCTGTCGCACTGTTACACAGTTTAAATTGAAGAAGCATTGTTTCGTGACGAACGTGAATGGAGTCTTGGTCATAGACCCCAGTTAATTTCGTCACGGGAACATCGATAAAACAGATTCCTATTCAGCTATTCATCCTGTAATCACTTTAATTCCGTAATATCACAAGAAATATAGGCGAGGTGAAGGGCATGGCAAGGTGCACACGTTTGATGATGACTACTAATCACTAAATTATTCAAACGTTTACATTTCATCTGACCTGGGACTCCTTTGAATGAAATGAGATGACTACAAATATACAGAAATCCGGTCACCGACAATATACAAGACAATGATGCGGTCACAATAATTCACTCACACGCACACATACGATACCTGTCACACAACCTTTCGTCAAACCGTCGTCGTCATACCTCACATGTTTACAAGGTGGTAATTTCCCGTGCTGTTCAGAACGCCTCTCAGGATTTGTTCTGCCCCCACCCAACGTTTCAATTATTCCAACATTGGCAAGGAACACCTTACAGCTATTTACATTTACATTTACACCTGAGCGCCACCCAAACACCTCACAACTCGCAATGATTGAAGAGTGCCCCAGCTGATGCATTAATTATCCCGAAGTCCATTTTGTCGCAGTACGTGTTCGGTGCGGGCGCATCACGCACCGCACGGTGTCCCGCCAGCGTCGTCCAATTCGGGCCGGCCCCTCGCCACACGCGACGCCCGCCGGGCACGTGCGCCACCAGCGCGGGCGGCTGCGGCCCCACTCACCGAGACCTTGCCCTGGGACGTGGCGTCGGCGTGCAGTGCGCCACCGATCCAGGCGCCCTCCTTGAGGTCCTGGTAGGAGAACGGCGGCTGACCCTGCCGCTTGGAGTCGCCTGCCAGCCAACGCAGACTCGGTCAGGTCAGGTGAAGGTCAGGTGACGACGGTCAGACGAAGGTCGGACGACGGTCAGGCGACGTGTCGGTAGAGCCGTGCTTGCGAGCGGCGCGCGGAGGTTCAGGTTGGACGTGCAGGTCAGGACCGGGGTGGAAGGGCGGGCGGAGCCTCCACACAGACGGCTGTTTGGTTCAGACTGGACACCCCCGACACTGGAGGGTCAAACGGCGGGCGGAGCCTCCACACAGACGGGACACCCCTGACACTGGAGGGTCAGACGGCGGGCGGAGCCGCCACATAGACGGCTCTTTGGTACAGGCGGGACACCTCTGACACTGGAGGGTCAGACGAGGGCCAGGCGACAGACGACTGCTCGGCCAGGGTGATATTTGAAGATGTGCCCAGCCGCCACGGACTGGGAGGTAATGAAGCTGTCTGCAGGTTTCACGGGCGCGTCTAATTCTGTGCCATTTTGTGCCAAAGTGTGTCATGCTTGCCGGCACAGTGTGAAGTGAAGGGCACACCTGGGTCCCACTCGTGGCTTCCCGAGGACTGACTTCCCGTTTGCCGTCCACGCGGGTGAGAGAAATGGTATTGCGCCACTTGTGCACTGCGTTGTGTGCAATCTAGATTACCGCTACTGAACAGCAAATGAGCTCATAAAATGCCTTTAGCTCAGAATGAGCTACCATAATGGGCTCAGAATAGCAGAAACATGCAACAATTACTGACACATTAAACCTTACTAGTTAAGAAAGATGACCCATAACTAACAAAGACACCCATACCAGAACAAGAAGGTAATAAAATATCCCCTACGTTCACGTGCAAAATATGTGGAACTTCAACTACGATAATATTTACTTTGAAGAGCACGGGAGCGAGAGAGTAAGATAGAAAATAGCGAGGGAGCAAGGAAGGAGCGAGGCAGCAAGGGAGAAAGGGTGCAGGGAGAGAGGAAAAGAGGAAAAGAGACGAGGATCGTTGAAACTAATTCGGATCTACTAACAATTGGCCCATGCTATAGGCATAGTATATGCAAGTATACGCTCTACGATACTGGTACTAAAATATGCTCGATATGTAATTTATACATGTGACATCATGCTGGAAATGACGAGCTCAACATCAACGGCATGCCCATAGAAGGCCATGATGGCACAACCAGTGGCGCAGCCGAGATTTTCATAAGGGCCCGAGCCCCCAAAAAATGTGATGAAATAGAGAAAGGTACCTGCACGCGCAGCACGGCAAACATTTAGTTTTTTGCGTGATGAAAATATCAAAATTTATCGTTTTATCTAGTATATTTTTGGGTGCTAAGGAGGAGAGGAGGATGGGGGCCACCGTCCCCTCCCCTTAGCTGCGCCTCTGAACACAACACTGGGATAGGTAGGAATTGAACAGCCATCAACAGGGGCGCAACCAAGATCTTGTTAAGGGGGGCGACTAAAAAAAATATGTGATGAAACAGAAACAGCTTTCGACGCGAGAACCGCGCCGAAAATGTATCGTGTTGAGCCACAACCATCGGCTGCGCCTCTGGCCATCAATCAGCTTCAAATATGAGTACTGCGTACACATGCACAAACAATGGCGCGAGCTATACTTCCCTGGCTACGGACGAAGGTCTGAGTATAAATTGCACGAAATGACAGCAATAATTGCCAACAGAATGACCTTGCAGCTGCCACATTAAGAAGAACGTGTGCTGTGTCGAAGTAATTTTCACAAGCGGATTTAATCCCTAGTCGCTCTACATGTTATGTACATCCAAATCTTAGATAGATCAATCAGGATTGCATTCTCGAAACGGCTTGAAGCGGATCAATTAATGCAAAGCCATGCTAGGCGTTCGTCGGTGGAACTAGGTAGTCGCTTTGTGGTGGGGTGCGAAGGCCTGCGCAGCCAAGCGGTTGCCCCGAACACGGATACGTTGCCCACTGCCCACTGCCCACTGCCCCTACTCAGAGACCCGGAGCAGTGTGATGCTGAGGTGCCCGGTCAGGGTGGTACTGGAGTTTTGAGGCGTGCCGGATCTTACTTTACGCCGCCCGTTAGGCTTCTATTGCAAGTACTGAAAGCAAGGACAAAGTAAGTACATTAACGTCACGGAATTATTAAGTTATCAGTATTTTTATGAACTTAGTACGAATATGTGATGGGATGGTTTTACGGGAACAGAAGCAGGGTGTATGCTAAACGGAGTTTGTTTCTAAATGATTACCTTCTGTAGAGAATGCTTGTGTTCCCTTTGCATTGTTATTACACAAGTTTTGAAGAAAGTGATGTACATTACTTATACAACCCTGCACAGGAAGTAATGGTATTGGTACATCATTGCAATACAATGTGCTACAATGCAAGCCTTATGTGATGTACATTTTGGCCTGGTCACAACCGTATTCTACTGTCTAATATCTGGTGAAACCAACCGACATTTTGGCTTTGTTGCATTTGCAAGTCTTACTTTTGAAAGCTGTATATCATGAGCATGTTTGATCAATCATCCACTATCATTGATAATCTTTTGTTTTCGGCAATTAGAATACCAAAAATCTTTGAAATACTTACTGATTTTCATCAAATTGTTCAATGTGTATGACAAACTTGCTGCTGGAATGTTCAAATGTACCTCACAAGATGCATGATGATTATAATTATTAGGGTGTTTTAATCAAATTTGCATTGATTTAAAAATCAAAACATAATTAACCGAAAGACTGATTGAAAGACCAGCATATATTCCAAGACCGGTCAAAAAGCCCGCCTATCCTAACCGGGCTGTCTGACCGGGCTTTCGGTCCTTACATTTGCTACCTCTATAATACACCATGCATCACAACTGCGTCACAGCAGCTTCACGGGCACTTAATACCACATCTAGTATACATGTCTTATCAAACGCGAACAATACCACGATTTTGTCCAGAGGAAACATTACAATCGGTATCACATTACAACACACGCCCAAGATCACCTGGAACAGCGCTGCTGGGCAAATTGCTGGCAAATTGACAAGAGACGACTTGACCACAAACTCGCTTCATTTAGCACTCCAAAGGTCAAGAGTCGGATACACCTGAACCTCATCACGTCAACCATGGCAGCTCCACCTGGATATACACCGGCCAGTACGCTATGCTATGTTGCGGGAAACACCCCAACAAAAACTGGTATTCGCGGAAAGGTCAAGGCGTGATGATAAAGCAGGCATGGACATCACTGAGACAGGTTCGGAGGGGGACGAGTAGTCTAGGGGTAAGATGCTCGTCTCGCAATCGAAAGATTGTGGGTTCGAATCTCACCTGTCGCTACTCTTCGCCCGCGACCAATCGGCGTGAGAGATTGGCGACGCTATATGACTCAACGGTCGACGTGTCGTAAAACCAATAACCAACTAACCAACCAGACAGGTTCGGAGCTCGCCAAGTCTCAAACGGACAAAACTTCATTGACTTTTTATAGCCCACAGCTGAAGAAATGACCATTCCGGTTGGTGTCGGACGGCTCATCAGACACATAAAGGCTAATGTAATCATCTGTTCCGACTCGGGACCACTCGTCCACTCAATTAACAACGCTGTAAACTGCAGCCACCATCGCACAGGTTGGGTCCAAACAGCTGTGGCTCCGAACGTAACAGTATCCTTCCCGCTTAATTCTGGATCATGCCGACATTGAGGGCAGCGAGTGCAGAGAAGGGCAGCGAGGGCAACGAGGGCAGCAAGGGCAGCGACCGCCCAGACCGGCTTGCTAAGGGAGATTTTGCTTCATATTTCAATACATAGACCACCACAGCATATCGGTAGACGAATGAAAAGTCTACAGCGGCAAATTCATAATCATCACCAGAGCAGATGGACTAAGCACCACTCAGATCGCATGCACTGCATCAAACCAGAACTGGCGCATAAAGCACATCGAATCAATAAAATGAGCACCGCGAAATTATCCTCACTATGGCAGTAGCAGGATGGACAAGGCTAGCCCAACAATGCTCGATGATGACCTATACACAACGCAGTGCTGTCGGTCATGCAACAATGCACAAATATACGGAATCCCCTGCTGGATTAGAGAGGATCTGTCATACACAGACGGCTCGGCCGAACTCACTGGCAAACAGGAGGCACGGGTCTGTCGCTTGTCTGGGTTCTGGACGATACACACTCATATCATCAGATTTGATTTGTTATGTCTATGTTAGCCGGCTGACAGGATCACACCCAATGGGCAACACACATCAGGCCATACATACACCGCGTGCGCCCAGCCACCCATCACGCTAGATTTAATTAGTTAGGCTTTCGGGCGCCTGGACTGCTACGGTCATAGTGCTCCCAGCCACCTGTCACTTCACTTTGTAAAGTAAGTACATGCTCTGGAGCAACGTCGAACAGACACGAACGCATTTACCTTTCCACTTACAGTAGGTAGTTAGCTGGCTAGTTATTTGGACTTTCCGGTACATCGGCCGTCATTTGGACTGTCCGGTACATCGGCTGTCATTTGGACTGTCCGGTACATCGGCTGTCATTTGGACTGTCCGGTACATCGGCTGTCATTTGGACTGTCCGGTACATCGGCTGTCATTTGGACTGTCCGGTACATCGGCTGTCATTTGGACTGTCCGGTACATCGGCTGTCATTTGGACTGCCCGGTACATCGGCTGTCATTTGGACTGTCCGGTACATCGGCTGTCACTGCTAATCATGTGGCGCCCACAACTGAACTATTTACACACTATGCAAGTGTCGCACTACATCGGAGCGAATGTAATAAGTCAGAGCGAACACAATAATATCACTCTACTAATCCAGCTCATCAGTCAGTCTAGATTACTGAAAAGGTCACTCCCGAGAGAAAATCGCCCAGTCGTCCGGACGCAACAATGGGAGATTCTTCAACTAGAACTCCCTGAAGAGTAAGCGAGTGTTGACGTCCGAAAATCCGTCTGCACTCGTCGACATGCCCCGGGCAGGAGCAAGTAATTGGCTATTTGGTGGTATCATCGGACGCGGATTTTCCAATTTAAATTAGAAACGGTAGTAAACAGATGAAGTCAATGGTCACCCCGCAAAACATGGACTGCAGATGAGCCGATTTGCACTTGCACAAACCTCCACTGACTACCACACAACCTCGCATGATCCTCCTGTGCTGCTAGCAGGCGGTGGCCGGCTTCAGAGGCGGTTTGGGCAGTGTCCCAGATCCCACTGTGACGGTTCCTTGGTGGCCGGCTTTAGCGGCGGTTTGGGCAGTGTCCAGATCCCACTGTGACGGTTCCTCGGTGGCTGGTTTTAGAGGCGGTTTGGGCAGTGTCCTAGTTCCCACTTTGACGGTTCCTCGGTGGCTGGTTTTAGGGGCGGTTTGGGCAGTGTCCCAGATCTCACTGTGACGGTTCCTCGGTGGCTAGTTTAGAGGCGGTTTGGGCAGAGTCCCAGATCCCACTGTGACGGTTCCTCGGTGGCCGGCTTTAGAGGCGGTGTGGGCAGTATCCTAGATCCCACCGTGACGGTTCCTCGGTGACAGGTTTTGGAGGCGGTGTAGACAGTGTCCTATTTCCCCCTGTGGCAGTACCTCGGAGTGCCCAGTTCCCACTGTGACAGTTCCTCGGAACTTCTCGTGAGAAGTACGTCATGCGTTGGCACCCTAGCGCAGCATCCTCATCATTATCCCATCCCTTATAAAAAGTTATGTCGAAAACAGCTGATTCCTGTCACCACGGTCGTCTGGCCGTCTGTGGGGCGGCCAACCATCCCCCGCGGGTGAGATGTCGCCCCTCCTCCCCCGCGGGCCAGATGCGCCCCCACGGGTGAGATGCCCGGCGGGTGAGCAGTACAGCATGCCCCCCCCGCGGGTGACATGCTGTATTGACGCAGACAAAACACAAATAAACGCAATCACCTCCGAATGTCAATATGCATTTGCGCCGCCCTTTGCTTGCAGAGCTTGACCACTAAGCTTTACAGCTGGTGCTAATTATTTATATAGTTGGACACGCCTAAGCAATCATTTATCACAAATTATTTTATCAAATAATTATTATAATTATTTTCAAATTATATAACAAATAATCACTCACCCACGCCTTCTACCGAGGATCGGTCCGTTTAGAATGATGCACAGCGGGAGATATCGTGGTGGCAGCGCGTGGGGATCGATGTCCATGTTATCCAGTGTATACTCTGGCGGACAATTTTAGGCCAGAATAAAATTAAGGGACTCCGAGCAGCCATTTATTGGAGAGCCTGTTCAATGCGGGTATAGGGGTGACCATTTATTAGATCAACGCAGGTGTAGGGGTGTCCATTTATTTGATAGCCTGTTCAATGCAGGCGTAGGAGTAGCCATTACTTATATTTACGCGGGTACCAGAGCTCAACATGGAACCCATGCAAGTGTTTGCAAAGAATGTATCGATATGTAAACAAAAACATCATCTGCTCCTCGGGAGTAGTTCAACTTTTACCAAATGAGACCAACACAGGATACACTTTTTAAGGCTGTTACACCCTGCACCGGCGCGCCTGTCCTCCGGCCTCACACTATGCGCACGAGAACACATAGGTCGTGACTGAGACTTCCTTCGGTCTGGTCGAGACGGCAGGCACGGCCCCGAAGCCAGTAGATCCTGAACCACGACCTCCCGTTGCCTCCCTCAAATGGTGTGCTGCAGGAGGTCAGTGGCCAAGGGCGCTCAGTGGCCAGAACAGCCGGTCGCGGTCTACTACACCATGCGAGGCGCACTGGTGAGCCAAGCGTGTCGAAACATAAAGGATGCATTTTGGGTTGAAGGGTGCTTCCAACCACCTGAACATGCAGCATTCGATGAAATATGTGGCATAAAAATGCATCTGCGCCAGCAATCAACTGGTAGCGTGACCCATAGCTGCGCTACAGCGATTTAACTGTCAGGGGAGCGTCAGGAAGCATGTTCATTTGCAGCGTTCACCTGAGCCAAAGAGACGGCCGTTTTATGACTATCTCGGCGGGAAATGGACGGGGAAAGCCTGTGTTTAGAAGCCGGAGCCAGCTCACTGGCGGTTTATTGAGACTACTAATCGTAGTTTGGGGTGATTTTGAGAGCCGATACCAGCCTTGAGCCCTTTCCGATCTTGACCCCAGGTTTTGTCCCCTCCCGACCCAAGAATTAGTCCCTTTCTGTCCCCACCTAAGGCTTCGGCCCTACCCGTCCCGAATCCGTTCTTCAGACGCTCCCCCCACCCCCGATCCGTGCCTTCAGGTCCTCCACACCCTCGAGTCCGACCTCGGCTCCTAACTAGTATAAATTGATGACGCTACAATGAACATTACAACACTACAAACTTAGTTTGTGACCGAAACAGTCCATTCTAGGTCCGGCAAAGCCCAATTGGGTCTCGCAAAGTCCAATATCGGCTCAGTGAATGGCTACCGGAACAGATGCTGCCATCAACATTCGATATATTTGCGTAGCGGCTGTGGCTTCCGATTCTCCGCGAGTGCTTAGGTAACCGCAATAGTGTTGAGGGGGGGGGGGGCATTTTGGCTTAGGGGCGCAACGACTGCTTCTGTCATACAGCAACAAAACCAAGCAAATAGTGTGTGAGTATCTGGAACAACACGTCCGCACAGGTCGGTGTGGTCTCGTTTCAACACGGAAGGGAGGGAGGAGCTGCCAGATTTCGAGGGACGGACACAATGTTCGACAGAAAAAGTGGGGTAGCAAAACCAGGATTTGAATCACCAGGAAAAAGGATGTCTAATGAAACATTGAAGAAGCACCACAACCATGCACATATTGCGCCAGGGCAGGACATGATTCTCGGCCCTCGGAAGGTACACCCATGCGCGGATGTGTACCCACAGCCCTAATACATAATAATACATGCACGAGTAACACACACAAATGAAGTGCTACAGTAAGCTTAATCACTGGCGCATGGAGACATACCAGGTGTTTAAAAGATAAGCCCCACCCCTTCAGCAACAACCGTTGAGAGACCACACTTTTCAATGATAATGATGGTCCGACCAGTAGTACACCCGACAGCATTATGCATTCACAAAATGACGCAACCACGACAGTCTGTCCAGATACGACGTGCCTGGCTGCTACTCAGATCAGCGTCCCGGACCTGGTGTGGTGCAGCGGGGTCAGCGGGGTCAGCGACCGGCACCTGACGTGAGTTGTGAGCACCATGCGCAGCGTCTTCACCACCATACGGATCGTTAGCACTGCACAAAACAACAGCGGGCAGCGTCAGCCAGTCAGGCGGATATTTGCCACATCAATTAGCCGACAAAAACGCGAGCAAAACACGGCCCCGTCAGCTCCACCGACCAGGCACAGACCGCAGAAAAAAAAGACGCACAGCCTTGTCTTTGTTCCATCAAGACGAAATTGACCGCCAGGTCATACGGCACGGCACATTAGTACGAAAATCATTAGCAAAGCAGCTGTTTAAAATTGCGAGGTCAGATTTCCCAACAGAGGAAGCAGGTAAAATGTGATGATGATGTAAAGCAGGAAAACAATGCGTATTTACAGAAAGTCGGTGCTGCAGCAACCAGATAGTAGTCAGATGCAATACCTGCGATATTACATTCGACACCCATGGTGACGCTGGTCGCTATCGCCGACTGCCCATGGGCAGACTCGGACATTCCAGCCGGGAGATTCGGACTCCAAGACTCTCGAGTTGTGGGGCTGGTTACGCCTGTTCCAAAGTCAGACTTTGAACAGCTTCTAAAGTCGTCGCGATCCCGAGGCAACATCAGATCAGGACGTAGTGTATTGGGCATCATTAGGTAGGTATTACGGGGTGGGTGTCCTTGGATACGTATCACAAGGTGGGTATCATGGGTGAGCATCATGGGATGGGCATCCTGGCATTGGTATCATGGAGTGGCCACCACGTGAGCATCATTATATTCACAATAAATATGTGGGTATCATTGAGTTAGGGGGAGGATAATTTGGCAATTTTGGAATTCGCATGTGTCCATCGGGGATATATATTTCAGACAATTTTAAGCATTTTTCCAATATATATTCTGTTTCGATCTTCCAAAAAAACCCTACTAGGGCCAAATTACTTTTTCGTGTCCGGCGCCGCTCGGCGCGGGCGCAGGCACGGCGCCATAAGGGCGGCCGGCCCACCGCCCGGCGGCTCAAAATCGCCTCTATCGGTAGCGCGGCGGCTGGTGATGCTCCAGTACGTTGTGCGGGATCTTGCATGTAGGTGCTGGGTACTCACTGATTTTGACAAAAGGATAAATAGAGTGTATTAGCCTATCGAGGCCTGTGCGGGTCGTACATATGACGCTCAATAGCGCTGCGGCCACCGGTCATTCAGGTAAGGGTGAAGTCTGCATAAAAATTCCAACTGAGAAAGCTTCTATTTGTGATGAATAATTTAAACAACTGAAGTGCCTTTCCAATATATGTATGTTGTGTTTCGATTGTTAAATGATCTCAAACGTTCAATAACTTTTCGTGTTTAGCCTTATTTCGGGCTTAGCTTGAAACGCCTCGTTAAGTGACCTAGAACGTGATTAACCTGAACCCTGGCTAAATGAAAATAGGACCTGTAGCTTCACGAATGACGCCCGTGATATAGCCCGTGATATGGAACCGCTGTTTAAATACAAAGGCGCTTGTAACGGTAACCATGCATTAGTAAATGTCGATGAATTTCACACCTACATAACTACTTTCTAATAAAAATTCAACCCTTGTATTTGAGCAGCTTCCGCCGTCGTCATTTCACAGCAAACAACAGGTTCAGCACTCAGTTGTTGACGTTTCTACGGTCGCTCTCCGGGTTGAATGTCCAGAGGAGAACTTGAACAGCAAAACATCAAACAGGAAGCAACAAAACATTTCACAGCAAACAACAGGTTCAGCACTCAGTTTTTGACGTTTCTGCGGTCGCTCTCCGTGTCGAATGTCCGGAGGAGAACTTGAACAGCAAAACATCAAACAGCAAGCAACAAAAATTTCACAGCAAACAACAGGTTCAGCACTCTTTTGTTAACGTTTCTGCGGTCGGCAGGTTGAATTTCTGGAGGGAGGACTGAACAGCAAAACAGCAAACAACAAAACATTTCACAGCAAACGCAAACGGCAAACGGCAGCAAACGGCAGGGTCAGCACTCAGTTGTTGACGTTGCTGCGGTCGCTCTCCGGGTTGAACTTCCGTAGCGAGGACTTGAACAGCCTGTACTCCATGGCCGCGGACTCGGCCTTCTTGCCCAGGAAGGCCATCAGGGAGTCTCCAAACTCCTTGGAGGTCTTGTCCCGCCTCCTGTTGTTTGGCAGGGTGACTTGGATGCGGAAGAGCGGATCCACCCTGGGTAGCGTTGTTGAGCTCTCTCTGGCGAACTGTAGCTCTTTTTTCAGCCTCTGCTGCTTCGCCTTCTCTTCCAGTTCCGGTCTGGCGAGGTACGTCTGGACCTGCTCGGCGTCTGTGAAGGGCCCACCATCCGCCTTAAGCAGGTCCAGCAGGTCCAGTCTTTTCCTCTCCTTCGTCTGGGCGGCCAACTGTCGCTCCCCCGCACCCTGAGCGAACTTCTCTCTTGTCTTTTCCGACCACTCCAGCTCCACCTCCTGTTTTTTCGCCACCTGCAGCTTGTATGATCGGAACTCAGACTCTTTCCCCTCCCGCAGTTCCTTCGCCCGGGCTAGGACCATGGACCGGCTGACTGCCGGCAGAGTCTGCAGCTTCTTCAGCCGGTAGTCCACCGTTCCGCACTGCCTCTCCATCGCTAGATTGTTCACCGGGGTGTCGTCAATGTTCGCTGCCTGCTCGAACACGGGGAACTCAGCAGGGAATTCCTCTGCCAGGCCGTAGTCCCTCCTTTGCCGGGCCAGCACGGTCTGCAGCTCCGGCAGGCAGATGTTGAGGAGGTCGACGGCGTCATCCATATTCTCAGCGGCTCTCCGGTAGCAAAAGCGTGAATTGGCGACCCATTTCGCCGGTGTTTTGGGCCGTGGCCCCATCCCTGAGCAAAATCCTGGCTACGTGCCGGGTATCCGTGCAGTGTTAGCCGCCGCGCTGCCGATAGAGGCGATTTTCAGCCGCCGGGCGGTGGGCCGGCCGCCCTTATGGCGCCGTGCCTGCGCCCCGCGCCGAGCGGCGCCGGACACGAAAAAGTAATTTGGCCCTAGTAGGGTTTTTTTGGAAGATCGAAACAGAATATATATTGGAAAAATGCTTAAAATTGTCTGAAATATATATCCCCCGATGGACACATGCGAATTCCAAAATTGCCAAATTATCCCCCCTAATTGAGTGAGTATTATGTGGTTGGCGTTATGGAGCGTTATCATGATCTGAGTATCACTAGGTAGATGTTTTTGGATGAATTAGGTGAACATATTGGGGTGGATAATAGTGAATGAATATCATTAGGTGGACATATTGAGGTGCATAATAGTGGATAAATATCATTAGATGAATATCTTAAGGTGGATATCATCGGGTCGACATCTCGAGGTGGAGGCCAAATAAGCTCCATATACGTCAGTTGCAATGAGGTTAGTAACATTAGTGACACTATAATAAGTGACATAGATCTAACACGATCACTAGCCACATGGATGACAAATTAGCGTTGTAATAGTGTGACGTGCGACACTACAACAAGTGTGAGATAGATCTGCCACAACCGCTGGCCACATGGATGACAAACAGCATAGCCACAGAACACTGATGAGATCTGTCACACGATGTGCGTATACCTTATCATATGGTCGGGGTTGTCACACGATGTGAGCTCTGTTTGAGACAGGACATGGACTGACCATCTTTAGTAGGTGAGATCTGTCCGGACGTTTAATGAGATAATTGTTTACTGCTGACATCTCCCTGTAATGGATGTGGAAGGACAGTGGGTGGCATAACGAGTTCAGTTTCAGATGGGAGTTGGCTGTCCGCCACGATCATCAGTTAGTTATTTGGAGTTAAGGGCAGCTCCACCCTGTGATCATCTGCATCACCTCTGTGAGTTTGAAATGTCAATGGCTTGTGAGCTATCTCAGAAGGCAGACCAGGGTGTCGGGTGCCTATATCTAGAGGAAGTTGTGACAGTGGTTATATTTGAGAAACACTGACACCCTGCTTTGAGGGGCTATGAACCGACGTTCACTGCATTTCAGGGCCTAATTAGTGCCCGCCTAATTGATGCCTGTAATTATAACTGTGTTTTACGGCACATCTACTTCTTAAACACACATTGAAAAGAACAGAGTTCCCGACAAGTTCGCTTTAGCCTCACACATTTTATTCAGGAATCGTCCAGCATGTTATGTTAAATTTAACAGATGGGTAGACGGGGCGTGAAGGCAGTTGGATGTTACGAACGCTCTCGAATCCAGCTTTAACAAACAAAAAAACACATTTTTTGCTACCCGTCCCTTGTAAAAACATTTGTCCAACACTATGTCAAAACTTTTGTCCAACATAGCATTATGGCCATTAAGTTTCTTCCAATCGCTGTCCAAACCGTGGTGGTAGCTGCTCCAATTTCCTAGCATCCTTTTAAGACATTAAATTCTACACGTGCGGAGTGTCGGTGGTGGCGTCACCCTCGCCGCCACCGTCACCACCGTCACCACCATCACAGCCCGGTGAACCCTGTCCGTACGGCTGACGCTGCTCACTGACGCGAGCAACAGCGGCCGGGCTGTCAAAGTCAGAACATATTATCTCCCCCTCACTGAGCTGTCAGCTGCCCGCGTCTGGACTGCCGCCGCCGGCACTACCACTGACACCACCAGCGATATTACTACCGGCACCACCAGCGACACTACCAGCGATATTACTACCGGCACCACCACCGCAGTGTTAAAATAATGGTTTTTCGTTAGGTGTGAGATGTCGAAACGAGTACAGTAGGATGCCGAAATTCGCCATGGAAACAATGTCCTTGCATGACGTATAAGTTCTTCAAACACGGTTTTGATCCAATAGCGTACTCATACATGAATTTTGTCCTTTGTTTTGAGATACCTAATTTAGGGGTACCTATTTTAGCGATAATAATACAAAATACCCATCCATATCAATTCATATTGTATAACAGACATCATAGATAATCCTCTTACCCGAAATTGTGCTAAGAGATATTCGTTCATCACAATCCACAATGTAAGTATCAGCATGATACTTATCAAGAAGATGCTGTTAGAAATTGGAAACCTCATCAACGAAGCATCACGAAGCATCACGAAGCACGATGTCGATTCTCCGATGGAAGGGATGTTAATTCAGTGTCCAGAAAGTGGTATATTCCACCCTATTTCACGAATAATTTATCACTGCACCACCGACACTACCACTGACACCACCACCGACACTACCGCCGACACCAACACTGACACCACCACTGACACTACCGCCGGCACCACCACCGTCACCATCACCGTCACCACCACTGGCACCACCACAAACATCACCACCGACATCACAACCGACACCACCACCGACACTACCACCGACAACACCACCGACATCACCACCAGTGTCGGTGCTGGTACCAGCAACGGCATCAGGACCACCGCCGGCACCACCGCTACTGTCACCAGCAGCAGCAAGGGCAGCGGGTCGAGACGAGAGTGGTGTGTGCTATACCTGTGGTGCCGATGGTGAAGTGTAGGATGTAGCTACACCTGTGGTGTTGATACTGACCGTGTAAGATGGGGTTATATCTGTAGTGTCGATCGATGCTGACCGTATACGGTGTGATTATATGTCAGGTGTCGATGGTGACAGTGTGTGGCTATACCTGATGTGTCGATGATGACCGTGTATGGCTATACCTGATGTGTCGATGATGACCGTGTATGGTGTAACCATACCTGTGGTGTCGATGATGACAGTGTATGGCTATACCTGATGTGTCGATGATGACCGTGTATGGTGTAACTATACCTGTGGTGTCGATGATAACCTCCTCGCAGCCGGGCCGCTCCGTGCTGCACTTGAACAATGCGCCAGTCTCTGGAATGTCGTGCAGGCCGAGCGTAGAGTTGGCCCGTGGCGCGCCCACCAGAACCCTGCCGACCAGAGGCACACGTCAACCACCGGCAGACTACCCGGTGACGCCCACCAGAACCCTGCCGACCAGAGGCCACACGTCAACCACCGGCAGACTACCCGGTGACGCCCACCAGAACCCTGCCGACCAGGGGCCACACGTCAACCACCGGCAGACTACCCGGTGACGCCCACCAGAACCCTGCCGACCAGGGGCCACACGTCAACCACCGGCAGACTACCCGGTGACGCCCACCAGAACCCTGCCGACCAGAGGCCACACGTTAACCACCGGCAGACTACCCGGTGACGCGCCGCGGCGGCAAAAACGTCGCCAGCGCCGACACATTCATCACGGCAGAACAAGGCGAAATGGCTGCAGGCTCGGGACGTCAGCAGAAGTCGAGCGCAGGCTCAGGGCGTCAGTAGAGGCTGGGGAGAGACTCAGACCGTCAGCAGAGGAAGGGTGGCTCAGAGCGTCGGCAGAGACTGGGGAGAGACTCGGACCGTCAGCAGAGGAAGGGTGGCTCACAGCGTCAGCTGAATTCGGAGATGGCCCGGGTCATGCGTGAGTGACTTCAGCAACACGACGGTACTTGGCAGTGGGCACAGTGGCAGCCGTGAAAGCGTCGCACTACTGTTCGCCGTAGTACTATCCGCCGCGGTACTGTCCGCCGCGGTACTATCCGCCACGGTACTGTCGGCCGCAGTATTGTCCGCCACGGTACTATCATACGTACTGTCGCCCGCGGTACTATCCGCCACGGTACTGTCGGCCGCAGTATTGTCCGCCACGGTACTATCCACCATCGTACTGTCGCCGGCGGTACTGTCGCCCGCGGTACTATCCGCCGCGGTACTGTCGGCGGCGGTACTGTCCGCCGCGGTACTGTCCGCCGCGGTACTATCCACCACCGTACTGTCCGCCGCGGTACTATCCACCACCGTACTGTCGGCCACGGTACTATCCACCACCGTACTGTCGGCCGCGGTACTGTCCACCACCGTACTGTCGGCCGCGGTACTGTCCGCCGCGGTACTATCCACCACCGTACTGTCGGCCGCGGTACTATCCACCACCGTACTGTCGGCCGCGGTACTGTCCGCCGCGGTACTATCCACCACCGTACTGTCGGCCGCGGTACTATCCACCACCGTACTGTCGGCCACGGTACTATCCACCACCGTACTGTCGGCCGCGGTACTGTCCGCCGCGGTACTATCCACCACCGTACTGTCGGCCGCGGTACTGTCCGCCGCGGTACTATCCACCACCGTACTGTCGGCCGCGGTACTATCCACCACCGTACTGTCGGCCGCGGTACTATCCACCACCGTACTGTCCGCCGCGGTACTGTCCGCCGCGGTACTATCCACCACCGTACTGTCCGCCGCGGTACTATCCACCACCGTACTGTCGGCCGCGGTACTATCCACCACCGTACTGTCCGCCGCGGTACTGTCCGCCGCGGTACTGTCCGCCGCGGTACTGTCCGCCGCGGTACTATCCACCACCGTACTGTCGGCCGCGGTACTGTCCGCCGCGGTACTATCCACCACCGTACTGTCGGCCGCGGTACTATCCACCACCGTACTGTCGGCCGCGGTACTGTCCGCCGAATCACCACCGCCTCGTGTCGCCGTTCGGCAGTAAACAGCCAGCGGGCGCCAGGCGGTGACCGACAGTGCCGAGCCTTATAAGGGCTGGTGTGGCCACACAGCGCTGATGTGGCAACGCAGAGCTGGTGTAGTCGGATGCAACTGGCGTAGTCAGATGAAACTGGTGTAGTTAGATGAAACTGGCGTAGTCAGATGAAACTGGTGTAGTTAGATGAAACTGGTGTAGTAAGATGAAACTGGTATAGTCATATCAAACTGATGTAGTCAGATAAAGCTGGTGTAGTCAGATGAAGCTGGTATGGTCAGAGTAGTAGCTACACGAGGCTCGTATAGCCACAGCAGTAGTCGCACGACGCTGGTGTAGTCACATCAGTAGTCACGTGACGCTGGCGCAGTCACATCAGTAGTCACGTGACACTGGTGTAGTCACGTCAGTAGTCACGTGACACTGGTGTAGTCACGTCAGTAGTTACGTGACGCTGGTGTAGTCACAGCAGTAGTCACGTGACGCTGGTGTAGTCACAGCAGTAGTCACGTGACGCTGGTGTAGTCACAGCAGTAGTCACGTGACACTGGTGTAGTCACGTCAGTAGTCACGTGACGCTGGTGTAGTCACAGCAGTAGTCACGTGACGTCACGCCGGGCTCACCGCGGCTCAGGACATGTCCGTGGCTACCAATGGACGAGGGTCGGCCACCTGGAGACCAACACATGTACTTTTGACCGCACCCCTCCACAGGATAACATTGCACTGCAAAAAGTTCAGAGAACATTGCTGACTTTGCACTGGTGTCGTCCTGCCCGTACCACCGCCGCACCGAACATATCTGACGGCCGTGTCAGCGTCCGTTGGCGGGTACTAGACGGGTGGTCAGAGGCCACCAGGGTCGCCAAGGGTCACGACAGATGGCCAGAGGTCACGATATCTCGGTATTTCACGATGTACCGAGGGCCGGCCAGAAGCGAACCGAAGCAGTGCAGATCAGCAGCAGAACTGCCACACCTGTGTGTCGGTGGATGGTCAGACTGCGCAGCGACAGTCGGCGCAGTCTCCCACCGAGTCACACTTCCCCGCCCTGGGAGTGTCCCAGAGACTCACACCTCCCCGCCCTGGGAGTGTTCCACCGAGTCACACCTCCCCGCCCTGGGAGTGTCCCACCGAGTCACACCTCCTCGCTCTGGGAGTGTCCCTGGGAGCGTCCCAGAGAGTCACACCTCCCCGCCCTGGGAGTGTCCCACCGAGTCATACCTCCCCGCTCTGAGAGTGTCCCTGGGAGTGTTCCACCGAGTCACACCTCCCCGCTCTGGGAGTGTCCCACCGAGTCATACATCACCGTTCTGGGAGTGTTCACCCGAGTCACAATTCCCCGTCCTGGAATTGTCCTGAGTCACACCTCTCCACTCTGGGAGTGTACACCCGAGTCACAATGCCCCGCCATGGAATTGTCCTTCTGAGTCACACCTCCCCGCTCTGGGAGCGTACATCCGAGTCGCAATGCCCCACCCTGTAATCGTCCTTCTGAGTCACACATCACAGCTCTGGCAACTGCTCCTCTGCGTAATGTCCTGCACTGACATGCCCAATTTCCCGGTAGTGTACACAGCGTAGGACGGGCGGGGGCGGGGGGGGGGGGGGGAGCAGACGCCGGGCACCCGTCCGGCGCCACGTTAATTAGCCAAGCGCGGAGGTCCGGGCCCAGTGGCAGCGCGCGCGCGTGGTAGGAGCGGCGCCGATTGTGTGGCAGCCCACACAATCGGCCCTGCCGCAGCTCCAGTTCGCTGTCGCTCGGCACAGCACTGCCGGCAGTCGCGCGGACAATGGAACCGGCTGGCCAAACACCGAATGCGCGGCACGCCGCGCATTCCGACGCTCACCGGCACCGTGTGTCGCCAGCTCGGGGCCTGGTCCAACGGCGAGGAGACGGCGGCACGTGTGCTCTCGATGGAGAACCAACGCGCCGTTCTCCAGCCGGGAGACCGGTCTCTGACTGTCTCCTTGTCGCTGTCTGTGCCTTTTAGCGTTCCTTAGCCCTCCCACTAATTGTCTTCCAAGCTCTGACTGCAACCATGACATTAAGTTTGATTTACTAGACAGGCTGACGCTGATGTGCTATGTGGAATTTAACGCCAATCTGCATGGGAAGGTGTGGTAAAGCTGACCACCGTGGCAAAGCTGACCACCGTGGCAAAACCAACCACCCCTATCAAGCTCGAATAAGACCTGCCACCTGCAGTGCAACTAAGAATCCTAACAACATCAGGTCTCGCCATTTGAGCGCGCGCGGCTCGGTAAGCACCTCGGTGGTGACGCTTCAGTTCCAAAAACGTGTTCCGTATTCGTGACCAAGTTTTCGTGTTCAAGCGTTATTCAGGTGACGTTTACGTATTATGCTCAAATGAAGACACTTGTTTTACGAATGTGTACGCTAGACAGCGTGTCACATACCGTTGCCCGCCACCAGTGTGTCGTACGAACCATGAATATTGCAGACATTTGCATTGTTTCAGGAAAATATATTATACACATATACACATACCTTCCTTAATAACATATATACAATATGGTGGGAGAAGCCCACCGGCATATTGAATGTTAAGCATGTCATACGTGAATAGGTTTATGGTAAATAACCGGATGCAAACGCCGGTTGCACACTGGTAGTATATTTGTACTTCGCTATGCAGTGATGTTATTCGAAAAGTTGCTAAAAGTAGCCTTCAATTCAGTAAACACAAGCTAGCTGCATTGCCACTGAGGGCAGGCATTGTGCACTATTGCTATGGCTGCAAAGCATATTCCGCACACATTTTGGCGCTTCATTTGCTAAAACACTATCATGCCATATCTTCGCAAAGTACCGAAACCTTTTCTTCATACAGACCAGCAGAGAATAGAACGCTGCGCATAATGCTGTCTGCACAAATCACCGTGCACACCACGCACCGCATTCAGATGCGATGCCTCAACATAAATACCAGCGGGACAGCTTGTGTGTACGGCTAGCTAGGCTGCTAGATGATTGGTTGGATTACTCATTTAAAGTTGACTGGGATTGAAACGTCACTGTGTCTGTGTACGGCTGTGTTGAGCGGGAAAACCTATATTACGAACACACGATGTGTTCTACACAAACCATTGAGATCTGCACTCGGCTATGAAAAATGGGACTTGAGCTCGATTTATACCAGTCTTCCAGAGCTACCTGCCCCTAAAGAGAATGCATGCATTATGTGTGGGGCGGTAGGCCTAGTGACTTCCTCACCAACTAGCAGGGATACAAACGTGGGCGGCCAGCCCATCCAGATCCGGCCACGTCGAATCTGACTGACTACTAGCTTTGCCATGGCATACCCAATGCCCTACAACCACGGGGCAAGTACTAACAGGATAGGGCATGTTATCGCGAAGTTATTATTCTTCCGAAGTCATCATGGCCCACCTGAATGGGCTGGCCGCCCACGTTTTTATCCTCGCAGGTTGTGAAGAATCTCTTATCGCCTCGCTCGTAATATATATATTTTATGTCTTCTGAGGCACACCTCTGAGTCACTCTCTTCTGAGTCACGTCTCACCGCTGTGGTAAGTGTTCCCGTGCACATATCCCTCTGCTGGCATACCTAAATTTTCCGGTCTGCGGTAAATGTACACCTAAAATATGCATCGTCTAAGAATGAAGCATATAAAAGAAGCTTCATTCTTAGAAGTTGCATATGTTAAGATACGAGGTCCTGACCTCGTACTCCCCTCCCCTTCCGATGCTGACTAATATGCGGTCATGTTTTCGATTCTGACGTCATCCAACGATGCGTTTTTCTACCACAATGCATTGGTGTTTGCAGCAAGGAGTATTGTAGCGAAGTTAGATTCGCGGTACCTGGTACGGCGCGCTAAGCTGCTGAGCCAGCGTCTATGTGCCGCTGGCCGGCCGACGGCCCCTCGTGGCCTCCGTCGGGTTTGGCGGGTCATGTGGTACGGCCGCCGGTCAGTGATGTGCGGAAGCCTCCAGCGCTTGGGGAGTCGCTGAGGAGTTGTCGACGAGGGTGGACTGTCACGCTGCTCTGGGCAGTCGTTCAGTTTACGCCGGAAGTCGGGCACGCAACCGGTTGCCGCCCGCTGCCGTTCAGAAGTCCAGCTAACAGAAGGCAGTTAGCAGAACCTCCTTCCAGCCTACTTGCTGTGGTCCGATCGATATTTCCTACGACTCAAGCCACAAGCCCTAGAGTTCCCTGTTGGACCCCAACTTCTCTACAATGTTGTCGTGATCCCGGATCTGATACAACGTCGCCCCAGACGCGGTAAAACTGGATCAAGGAAGCAGTTGTTGATGCCAGTCATGGAGCACAAGACTGGACAATATCAATATCCAGATCAGGATTGCTGCAACCGGTCCGGTGACCAAGTTGCTGAAGTAGCTTCTGCTGTTTCTGATCGCGGACGATAACATCCAAGAATTAGACCACCACAAATGGACAAGACTCACACCAGAATCATCACAAATGATGCCACACGACCTGTACTGGACCAGGACCACTTCACACCTGCTGCCATCTGAAGGGGACGACTACATTTGACCCCGTGTCTACGGAACGCCGCGTGAGTCCAGGTACCCTTCATCCTTATCGGTCCTATCTAGCCTCTATTACCATTACGTAAGAGAAGTATCTAGCTATAGAATCTAGGTAATATAAGTATCTAGCTTCTATTACCATTACGGAGTAGTTTTGAAATCTGAAATTAAATTTTGCAATTTTATTCGGGCTTAAATATACAATGGTCTCTCACAACGTAGTGTAAGGGTGATAAGTACGAGTACAAAAGGCGAACATTAAGAGCATATGTCCTGCGATTTAACCCTGTCGCCCACAAGCCATTCCGGCAATTTACCGAATACTAACAGTTGAAGGTATTATGTTAATATACCTTACATGCACAAATATTATGTTAAAAATTACTCTCAGGTAAATTCAGGCCACTCAGGCAAACTTAGGATGCACGCTTGTGCCTCGTGCAGCCAGATACTGCTTGAGCCATGAGTCACTCAGTTGTCTCGGGCAGGTGTGCCACTTGAGGCAGGTGTGCAGGTGTGCAGGTGAGGCAGGTGTGCAGGTGCAGGTGGCAGGTGTGCCACTTGGGGGGGAGGTGTGAGGAGGCAGGTGTGAGAGGTGGCAGGTGTGCCCGAGGCAGGTGAGGTGTGGCGGTGTGAGGTAGGTGGGTGTGCCACTTGACGGAGCGTGACGATGGAACCTGCAAACCTGGTGTCCTGTGTGACAAACTTGGTGTGTCTATGCGTGGAATATGGTAGAATATGCGCAGAATATGGTAGAACGGATGCAATCACGGAATGTGCGTATAATGTGATAGAATACATCTGACGGTATACATTTTTCCAAGTGCTTCAGACCGTTGCACATATTCGCTGGACCCTCACTGCACCAGAAATGTATTCACCACTAACGTTTGGTGAAGACAGCTGATCATCAAATCAGCGAGGTCGGCTTCATGTGAGCTGATCACGGAGCTGGGCGAATCAGTCCAGCTCACATCACAGGATCGCGGCCTGCCACCATCAATAATGCGATGGAGTTCGAGGTTCAGGACGTACCACGGCCGGACAGCACCTGATCGAGTCGGAGTAACCACTCCCTGACGTCACCAACGACGCTGACGGTGCCTCTGGCGCCACACACGTCCGCTGGCGGTGCCTCTGGCGACACACACATCCACTGGAGGTTCCTCTGAGTCACACACCTTCGCTGGGGGTGTCTTTGGAGCTACATCTCCGCTGGGGATACCTCTGAGTCACACACCTCCGCTGGGGGTTCCTCTGAGTCACACACCTCCGCTGGGTGTTCCTCTGGCGCCACACACCTCCGCTGGCGGTGCCTCTGGCGCCACACACCTCCACTGGAGGTACCTCTGGCGCCACACACGTCCACTGGCGGTGCCTCTGGCGCCACAGACCTCCACTGGCGGCGACCTCTGGCGCCACAGACCTCCGCTGGCGGTGCCTCTGGCGCCACAGACCTCCACTGGGGGTTCCTCTGGCGCCACACACCTCCACTGGTGGTGCCTCTGGCGCCACAGACCTCCGCTGGCGGTGCCTCTGGCGCCACACACCTCCACTGGAGGTACCTCTGGCGCCACAGACCTCCGCTGGGTGTTCCTCTGGCGCCACACACCTCCACTGGCGGTGCCTCTGGCGCCACACACCTCCGCTGGGGGTTCCTCCGAGTCACACACCTCCACTGGAGGTACCTCTGGCGCCACAGACCTCCGCTGGGTGTTCCTCTGGCGCCACACACCTCCGCTGGCGGTGCCTCTGGCGCCACACACCTCCACTGGAGGTACCTCTGGCGCCACAGACCTCCGCTGGCGGTGCCTCTGGCGCCACACACCTCCACTGGAGGTACCTCTGGCGCCACAGACCTCCGCTGGCGGTGCCTCTGGCGCCACAGACCTCCACTGGGGGTTCCTCTGGCGCCACAGACCTCCACTGGTGGTGCCTCTGGTGCCACAGACCTCCGCTGGCGGTGCCTCTGGCGCCACACACCTCCACTGGGGGTGCCTCTGGAGCCGTACACATTACAACGAGTCATCATATGCGACGTTATGCACGCGCTCGGCCCATGACCACTCTTGTGTTCGCTGCGCGGTTTAAATCGAGTATTAATTTGTGATTAAGACCGGTAGACTAATCACGTGATGTAATTTGTAACCTGATTTATGACCTATCTCTAATCATATTACCATGTATATCGAGAGTGCATGTAAGCGAAGTGGAACCAACAGAGGTTGGCCGCGAAGTACTCATGAGTTTCTTGGGAAAGTAATCAGAAAGTTAGGCCTTGCGTTGTGGTGTACCGAAGTTAGCTTCACAGTACCTGGCACGGTGCGCACAGCTGCTGAGCCAGTGTCTGTGTGCCGATGGACTCTCGTGACTTCCGCCGGGTGTGGCGGGCTATGCGGCACGACCGCCGGTCAGTGAGGTGCGGAATCCTCCAGCGCTCAGGGAATCAATCGCTGAGGGACTGTCGACGAGGGTGGACTGTCACGCTGCTCGGAGCCGTCACCCGTTTTGGGCAGCGGGCGCCCGGCTGCCGCCCGTTGCCGTTGGAAACGGCCAGGCAATAGAAGACAGCTGGAAGACGGTTCTTCCGAACCAAGTTACAACAGTGGCTAGACAAGGTTTCACCAGACTGTCACGCAAGCCACGATAAGTCCCGGTGCTCCAGGTGAGACCAAACATATCTACAGAATGATCGTGCGTGGAATGCCACTGAAGTTCATCTGGGATGAGATGAGCCTTGGCGTCGCTGATGTTTCACCCAGTGTAACGTCTCACTGGCCAGCCGCCATTGGTCAGGTAAGGATCAGCAGTGCACAAACACCTAGCTTTTCAATCGATTAAACCCGTCGAGAAGGTATCGAGTTCAATCGATACATCCTGCAGTGCCGAAAAAAGCGCATCGCAATACTGTGCGAGGATTCATGTTTCGACAGAATGAATTCGAAGAAATGTGTATCGGCCACATTGAAGCGGGTTAGATGCTTGCATCATTTACAATACGACATGCTTTTCTGATACTGACCAAATCATTTTGTAGTGAAGAAACAGGTATCAAAATACCTTTCACACCTTCACAGCCCAGCAGGGACACAACCAGGGCTAGTTATCTCTCACGAATCCAGAAGGTTCAAGTACTTATTTCCAAGACACATTTTCAGATTTAATAGGGAAAATGGCAAATCAACAGCACCAGGGTACCAAACGAGGAGGGGTCCAGATCCTTTGACTCAAGTGGGATATCCAGTCACGAGCACAGCTGTGGGCCGGAATTTCATGATTGCTTACCGAAACTGGGTCGGTACATTAACACAATTTTGCAACGTATTCCATTACATTTCATACTCGCATGTGTTAGTGTCATGCCAATAGTGGATCTGGTTCTGTGCTATGACTAAACCTTAAAGGAAGTCTTAAAAATACATATTTTGCGGGTAGAGTCAACTTCTGGAGCGCTAGACGTCTGCTGGTCGCAGGAGGTTAATGCACACGATTGGACCCTCAATTGCAATACAGAGCGAAACATTCCAGCTCCATGTTGCTACGACTCGGGGTCGCTCAGATGTGATCGGATTATATTTCAGTGTTTTGCCACTTTTCCTGATAAAACTGAATGACGAAGTACCACTTGCAGACGTGCGGAAAAGCTGCTGGTAGATCGACGGACAGGCAAAAGGACAACTGTCCAGGCTCCCATCCCAAACCGGCGACTCAAACAAAAATTGCACAATATAGCGGATGTCTCGAAATCGAGGAAAATATTAGGACGAAAATATTGGCCTAATACGATCACATTTCACTGCCTAATCAGGCGTTTTGGGAAATGCAGACTTTTGGAAAATTATGCCATCCCACACCATTCTTCCCGCGCCCGAGTCGAATTTATGGATACACCTGAGGAAAACGCCACCTGAAGAAATACTATTGCACCTGCGGGACGGTCTAGGTGACCACAGAGAACACCGTTTACGTAATGGGGCTACCTGTTGGCAAAAACTGTACGCCCACAGGTCGCTTAATTGCAAGCTATTAGCGAGTGAAAAGCGTAGGCCGGCTGTTCCGTTCATTTCCTCTGTTAGTTGAAGACCCACTCAGCCTACGGCCTCGCTCGCATTAGTCGCGAATACCGTATGTCGTCAATGGACTGCCGCCGCCGCCGCTGCCGCTCATCATTTCCGGGCCGCGCGGCTATGCTGAGAAAGTGGTAGTACTTGTGGGATGGTCTCGGATGGCCCGTGGCACTGGTGTTTGTTTATTGGGTGTTTCACGACGCATTTTATGCACGATCACGGCTAATGGCGCCACCCACACTGTTTCGCTGGTAGGCCGCGGTATTGGGAAATGTCCTGAGTAGTGCGAATGTTGAACCCGGGACCTTAGATACCCAGAGTTCAACACCTTAACCACTCGGCCACCCCCGCCCCACCCGTAACAGTGGTGTTGCCAGGTTAGCACTACACAAATGGGCATGGTGATAGCGGGGCAATGCTGCTGTCCATATTACAAATGCATTCACTGATTGATCGGTGGTTCAGGAAATGTCAGACGATTACTTGGAAGAGACTCAGGAGGCCCAGATCCCGCCCTGGCCTTGACCCGCGGGTGTCACTATTCTCGCTTTTCTGGCTATAGCAAATATTCGCCAGGGGCAGAATCTATCCTCTCCACTTCCCACCTCATCTTCACGTGACGAGGAGTACGGCAGTGCGGCACGGGTGCGACAATACTAGACGACTGCAAATAATCTCACATTTGGTCCGCGCCTTTTATCGAATTACAACGCCAGTCACCGACAGACTGGAGCTTTTTTCGTCAGGTTTTCAGTGAATGTTCATGGGTGGAAGGCCAACCGTTCAGTGATATATGAAGAGGCTCCGAGCTGATTGTTCAGAACGGCTACAAAGGGAGGCGGGGGTTGGCAATGTCGATCGATCAGTTATGTGACATATGGACCGCCTCTCGTGTAAACGGTGGCATATGGACCGCCTCTCGTATAAACGGTGATATATGGATCGCCTGTCGAGTAAACGGTGACATATGGACCGCTTCTCGTGTAAACGGTGACATATGTACCGCCTCCTGTGTAAACGGTGGCATATGGACCGCCTCTCGTGTAAACGGTGATATATGGACCGCCTCTCGTGTAAACGGTGATATATGGACCGCGTCTCGTGTAAACGGTGACATATGGACCGCTTCTCGTGTAAACGGTGGCATATGGACCGCCTCTCGTGTAAACGGTGACATATGGACCGCCTCTCGTGTAAACGGTGACATATGGACCGCTTCTCGTGTAAACGGTGACATATGGACCGCTTCTCGTGTAAACGGTGACACATGGACCGCTTCTCGTGTAAACGGTGACATATGGACCGCTTCTCGTGTAAACGGTGACACATGGACCGCTTCTCGTGTAAACGGTGGCATATGGACCGCCTCTCGTGTAAACGGTGACATATGGACCGTCTCTCGTGTAAACGGTGACATATGGACCGCCTCTCGTGTAAACGGTGGCATATGGACCGCCTCTCGTACTCTGTAAACGGTGGCATATGGACCGCCTCTCGTGTAAACGGTGACATATGGACCGCCTCTCGTGTAAACGGTGACATATGGACCGCCTCTCGTGTAAACGGTGGCATATGGACCGCCTCTCGTGTAAACGGTGACATATGGACCGCCTCTCGTGTAAACGGTGACATATGGACCGCCTCTCGTGTAAACGGTGACATATGGACCGCCTCTCGTGTAAACGGTGACATATGGACCGCCTCTCGTGTAAACGGTGACATATGGACCGCCTCTCGTGTAAACGGTGGCATATGGACCGCCTCTCGTGTAAACGGTGGCATATGGACCGCCTCTCGTGTAAACGGTGACATATGGACCGCCTCTCGTGTAAACGGTGGCATATGGACCGCCTCTCGTGTAAACGGTGACATATGGACCGCCTCTCGTGTAAGCGGTGCTGTCTTGATTTAGCACGAAACGTCGTGAATAGTCAGAGTGAGCTTTCAGCCCAGCTGGGTTCAAATTTATTCACTCTATCTATTTATTTGCTTGGAATTTATGGTATAACCGCTACTATGGCCAGGTATCGCCAATCGGTTGGTTTCAAGCGCAGTTAAATTGAACTCAGTAGGTTTGACCATGACCTGACGTCAAAACCAGCCTTTGCTTTTTGCGGGGCCAGATTTGAACGGTGCAGCAAGGTTAGGTGGACAGCTGCCATAGAAGATTAGTGCGACGATTCACAAGGTTTTTGTGTGTTAAATCGGTGTAATACTTCGACCCAATCTTAAGTTTAAATGCTTGTTTGACCCGCTCAAGTACGCCGAGATGTAACGTTGCGTTACAAGCCGTCATGTTAATCAGCTGTCTTTTTGGCGCTATGTCGATACATTCTAAGATGCGTTGAGGTTAAAAGTAAACTATGACCCTTGTTAGGTGAACGTTGACAGCAAAATAGTCTTCGAGTGCTAGGTTTTAATTGCAGTCCCAACTGAGTACATTAGAGGTGATGTGGACAAATTTTGTAATCATAACGTCTCCATTAAGCTGACATTCGTACAAGAGACCGCATCAGTCATACAGACCCGTTATTTATGGCAACACCACTCATTTATCGTATTGACAGGACTGGGACACATTCATACAGTAACCATGGTAACTGACGCCAAAGTAACGGAAAAATCAAATTTCAAAACTGAGTGATGCTGCCACCCGATGCGGCCCTGACATCGGCTCCGCTTCTCGCCTCTCCTCCCCCTTGACCCCTTTTCTGCGCGGCCGGTGTCGTCGCCATGGCAAGACGGTGCCGGCGGGCGTCCGCCCCGTTTTTAGCGGCGTTTTTAGCGGCTCTCTTTTTGCCACGTGCGGCTGGGTGTGTCTGTCAGTGACGGGGTCACTGGCGGCCACGGCAGCCGGTGGGACGATGGATGGCCCTGAAGGCGCGCCGCCGACCGCTGATCAGCCGGATTAGCGTCGGCTCAGCGGGCCCAGATGTGGCGGCGAGGTGTCACTCTGACCCTCTCCCGCACTTTTTTTTCTTCCCCCCCCCCACCCGGGGGGGAGGGTTTCTTTTTCCTCTCCCCGCACACGTGCGGCACGGTGTCACTCTGACGCTCTCCCGCACACGTGCGGCACGGTGTCACTCTGACCCTCTCCCGCACACGTGCGGCACGGTGTCACTCTGACGCTCTCCCGCACACGTGCGGCACGGTGTCACTCTGACGCTCTCCCGCACACGTGCGGCACGGTGTCACTCTGACGCTCTCCGCACACGTGCGGCACGGTGTCACTCTGACGCTCTCCCGCACACGTGCGGCACGGTGTCACTCTGACCTCCCCACACGTGCGGCACGGTGTCACTCTGACGCTCTCCCGCACACGTGCGGCACGGTGTCACTCTGCCCCCGTCGGCACGGTGTCACTCTGACGCTCTCCCGCACACGTGCGGCACGGTGTCACTCTGACGCTCTCCCGCACACGTGCGGCACGGTGTCACTCTGACGCTCCGGCACGGTGTCACTCTGACGCTCTCCCGCACACGTGCGGCACGGTGTCACTCTGACGCTCTCCCGCACACGTGCGGCACGGTGTCACTCTGACGCTCCCGCACACGTGCGGCACGGTGTCACTCTGACGCTCTCCCGCACACGTTTTCCCGCACACGTGCGGCACGGTGTCACTCTGACGCTCTCCCGCACACGTGCGGCACGGTGTCACTCTGACGCTCTCCCGCACACGTGCGGCACGGTGTCACTCTGACGCTCTCCCGCACACGTGCGGCACGGTGTCACTCTGACGCTCTCCCGCACACGTGCGGCACGGTGTCACTCTGACGCTCTCCCGCACACGTGCGGCACGGTGTCACTCTGACGCTCTCCCCACACGTGCGCACGGTCCTCGTCCCGCACACGTGCGGCACGGTGTCACTCTGACCCTCTCCCGCACACGTGCGGCACGGTGTCACTCTGACGCTCTCCCGCACACGTGCGGCACGGTGTCACTCTGACCCTCTCCCGCACACGTGCGGCACGGTGTCACTCTGACGCTCTCCCGCACACGTGCGGCACGGTGTCACTCTGACGCTCTCCCGCACACGTGCGGCACGGTGTCACTCTGACGCTCTCCCGCACACGTGCGGCACGGTGTCACTCTGACCCTCTCCCGCACACGTGCGGCACGGTGTCACTCTGACGCTCTCCCGCACACGTGCGGCACGGTGTCACTCTGACCGTCTCCCGCACACGTGCGGCACGGTGTCACTCTGACCGTCTCCCGCACACGTGCGGCACGGTGTCACTCTGACCGTCTCCCGCACACGTGCGGCACGGTGTCACTCTGACCGTCTCCCGCACACGTGCGGCACGCAGAGCACGCCGTCGTCACTGCTGGCGCACGTCTGATGATACCACGACCGACACCTCAACATACCCAGCATCCCATCAACACCATACCGAGCCTCTGAGCATCCCATCAACACCACACCTAGCCTCCAAACATCCCATCAACACCACACCGAGCCTCTGAACATCCCATCAACACCACACCGAGCCTCTGAGCATCCCATCAACACCACACCTAGCCTCTGAGCATCCCATCAACACCATACCGAGCCTCTGAGCATCCCATCAACACCACACCTAGCCTCCGAACATCCATCAACACCACACTGAGCCTCCAAACATCCCATGAACACAACACCGAGCCTCCCATCAATATCACACCGAGGCTCCAAACATCCCATCAGCACCACACCGAACCTCTGAGCATCCCACCAACACGACACCGAGCCTCCAAACATCCCATCAATACCACACTGAGCCTCCGAACATACCATCAACACCACACAGAGCCTCTGAACATCCCATCAACACCACACCGGGCCTCTGAACATCCCATCAACACCACACCGGACCTCTGAACATCCCATCAACACCATACCGAGCCTCCAAACATCCTATCAACACCACACCGAGCCTCTGAACACCCCATCAACACCACACCGGGCCTCTGAACATCCCATCAACACCACACCGGGCCTCTGAACATCCCATCAACACCACACCGGACCTCTGAACATCCCATCAACACCACACCGAGCCTCTAAGCATCCCATCAACACCACACCAAGCCTCAGAACATCCCATCAACCCAACATTGAACATCCCATCAATCCAGCGTCGGATCCAGTAAGCTTTATCGGGGGGGGGCACTCGTTTGAAGTTGGCGTCGCCATCTTCTCAAGGAGGGGCCGACTCCTTCTCCTCAACACAAGAATCTACTTCGACACGCCAACCAATCAACACCCCCCCCCCCCCCCTATCCCCCCCCCCCTCCCCCCCCCCCCTTTATACCGCTTAACACCAACACAACAACAACAACCGGAAACAGCCGACATCACCACACGGTGGCAGGCTGGCCAAATTCATACACATACACACACACACGAAACAATGTCAATGGATGAGGTGTACTCCAGTGCCTCTGTCGGGGCACCTTCGGCTGAACAAAATCAAGAGGGATGTACTGGAATGTCCCGGGAGAGGCACCTTTTTTTTTAGTCAGAGTGACGCCGCCTTTCCACCGGAGGGGAGGTGCTTTTTCCAGATCGCGGCTGCGTTTCTGGACCAAGACCACGCCAGAGGAGGGACGGCTGTTGCTCATCTGTGGGGGACTTTCGAACTGTGAGGACTGTAGCTCATCCGTGGTGGCAACATCCCCATCCGGCAGCGACGCCCCTGAGCCGGGGACGTGGCGGGCGACCATGCCAGTGGCGGATGTTCCCACGTCCGCCACGGACCGAGCGGCGTGGGTTCCGGTCACGTGGTCCAGCCCATGTCGTAGGGCGCCAGTCACGTGATACCTGTCACGCCATGTCGGGAGGAAGTGCCGTGAGTAGCTGACATTGTTGTCTGCTGGTCTCGCTGTGGGCCGTTTGTCTCGTTGTGGACTTTAGGGTCCTCATTCCTGAACGCTTGCACGCGCACCAACAAAGGAACAACGGACAAACAAAGTGGTTCGCGCAGGATGTGGTAAAGCGGCCAACCAGCGTCTACCGAACTCAGCAGCGTCCGCAGATAGCAAACAGGTGAGTGCAAAGCAATCATCAATCTGGCGACAGCTGGGGCAGCTGTACAGCAGCATCATTCAATTCGAGTGGGTGGGGGCGGTGAAGCCGACACAGCCAACATACTGGGCGTAGCCAGGAGTGAAGGCAGAAGGGCGTAGCCAGGAGTGGCTGCAGAAGGGCGTAGCCAGGAGTGGCGACAGAAGGGCGTAGCCAGGAGTGGCGGCAGAAGGGTGACTGAATGGCGTAGCCAGGAGTGGCGACATAATGGCGTAGCCAGGAGTGGCGACGGAAGGGCGTAGCCAGGAGTGGCGACAGAAGGGCGTAGTCAGGAGTGGCGACTGAATGGCGTAGCCAGGAGTGGCGACAGAAGAGCGTAGCCAGGAGTGGCGACAGAAGGGCGTAGCCAGGAGTGGCGACGGAATTAGCAGGGTGGCGACAGAAGAGCGTAGCCAGGAGTGGCGACAGAAGGGCGTAGCCAGGAGTGGCGACAGAAGGGCGTAGCCAGGAGTGGCGACAGAAGGGCGTAGCCAGGAGTGGCGACAGAAGGGCGTAGCCAGGAGTAGCGACAGAAGGGCGTAGCCAGGAGTGAAGGCAGAAGGGCGTAGCCAAGAGTGGCGACAGAATGGCGGCAGAAGGGCGTAGCCAGGAGTGGCGGCAGAATGAAGACCCAATGTATCTACTCATTCCTGTAGTACCATTTCCTTAATGTCATCACTGTATCACCCACCAGCGAGCCATTTGCCAGCGTAGTTTATCTTGCTCTCCATAACTCCGAGGTGCTGCCTTGACAGGGCTGGTGCTTTCCAGCTAGCGCCTTTCCAGCGTAATAATGGAGTGATAGGCACAGCGACTGATGTCATTCATCATCTCAGTTAATCGCCCACTGACGAACTTGCGGGAAAGGTGTGGCAGCGGTGTGGAGGTGGTGAAGTAATTTCGCAGCAATGGTGCGGCGGTGGTACAGCTGCGGCGCAACAGCGGCGTGGCGGCGGTATGGCAGTGGTATGGCGGTGGTACAGCTGCGGCGCAACAGCGGCGTGGCGGCGGTATGACAGTGGTATGGCGGTGGTACAGCTGCGTACAACAGCGGCGTGGCGGCGGTATGACGGTGGTATGGCGGTGTACAGCTGCGGCGCAACAGCGGCGTGGCGGCGGTATGGCAGTGGTATGGCGGTGGTACAGCTGCGGTGCAAAGCGGCGTGGCGGCGGTATGACAGTGGTATGGCGGTGGTACAGCTGCGGCGCAACAGCGGCGTGGCGGCGGTATGACAGTGGTATGGCGGTGGTACAGCTGCGGTGCAACAGCGGCGTGGCGGCGGTATGACGGTGGTATGGCGGTGGTACAGCTGCGGTGCAACAGCGGCGTGGTGGCGGTAGACAGTGGTATGGCGGTGGTACAGCTGCGGTGCAACAGCGGCGTGGCGGCGGTATGACGGTGGTATGGCGGTGGTACAGCTGCGGCGCAACAGCGGCGTGGCGGCGGTATGGCAGTGGTATGGCGGTGGGGCGCCACAGTCGGCTAGTGTCCCGGCTTGAGGTGACCGTTACTGGCCGATGGCGATAGGTGATGGGAACAATTGTGAACACGATTACACGGCCCGTGTTGACGACAGCTCCAAATGTTCACATTTCGCAGCAGACGCTGTGTCGTCGCTGTGTACAGCAGCCCACTCCGCTCTGATTGTTGACAGCAGCCGGCTTGATTTCTAGTGATTGACAGCTCTTGGCTCGTGGATCTCACAACTTCACGATTGCTTCTGGAAAGAGTGCTTTTCTGAGCAAGAGCCAAGGATCGCTCTGGGTGGCATATGTGCAGACAGCCGTCCTCACCCTGCCCTCAGCTCGGAACGACACTCCCACAGACAGCACCCTCCCTACTCTCCTCCCGCAAGGGAAGTGGGGGGAGTGACATGTGCTCAGACAGCTGTCCTCACCCCGTCCCCAGCTGCTCGGAGCGACACACTCACAGACGGCACCCTCCCCTACTCTCCTCCTGCGAGGGAGTGGCATGTGCTCAGATAGCCGTCCTCACCCTGTCTCCAGCTCGGAGCGACACACTCACAGACAGCACCCTCCATACTCTCTTCGCGCAGTGGGTAGGGGGGGGGAGGGGTGGCATTGCTGAGACAGCCGTCCTCACTGCGCCTCCAGCTCGGAGCGACACACTCACAGACAGCACCCTCCATACTCTCTTCGCGCAGTGGGTAGGGGAGGGGGAGGGGTGGCATTGCTGAGACAGCCGTCCTCACTGCGCCTCCAGCTCGGAGCGACACGCCCTCACAGACAGCGCCTTCCCTTACTCTCCTCCCGTGGCGGCACGTGCCCAGACAGCCGCCCTTCCCTTACTCTCCTCCCGTGGCGGCACGTGCCCAGACAGCCGCCCTTCGTCGCCTGGAGGGTGTGTCGCAAGCAAAATCTGTGTGGCGCGTGTGTGGGGTGGGGTCGTCGCCTGGGAAGTACGCACTGCTGTCGGCCCGGATAGGCGAACGTTTGGGTCCCCGTCTACAAGGCGGTGACCCCCGTCTACACGGCGGTGACCCCGTCTACACAGCGGTGACCCCCGTCTGCACGGCTGACAGGGGAGCCGATGGCTGCTGACGCGGCGGTGCGGTGCCGACACGTGGTTATGCTAATGCACGTCTGCGCGTCCGCCACTGCAGAGCGCCAGGATGTCGGTTTGGTGTTGGCGCCGTGATATGTCCCCCCCCCCTCCCGGTCAGATCCGACGGTGTCCGCCCCGAGTCTAGATGGAAACCGTCACGCGTTACTATCTAGAGGGGGCAAATGCAGGTGCCGAAAGTCTGGTCAGATAGCTCGGTCAGGATAGTCAGTATTTCGTGCCGGTCTTTGGGATATATACCGGGCTTTTAATCGGCTTTCTGTAGTCATTGTGAAATACAAAAAGGAAGAAGTTCAAGGTACAATTTATAAACCTGATGATTGTGTATATTCAGAGACCAATTTCAACATTCCATCCATAATCGTTGCCTTATGCATTCAACAATCTGAGGCCTGGGTGTACCTTTGTATGCTTTTTAGACGGTATTTTCCTCCATCTAATGTTGACTTTGCCTCCAATAATTTCAACTTTTAACATGGGGCCCCATGTGGCATGCCCCCAATCCATTAGGACCCTATCTTAACAGCAGGTAATGCTAAGAGATTCTTTATCTTCTACAAATGTAAGGCTAAAAAGTGTAGTGTTGGGCCACTGGGGGTAGATAGGGAAATAGTGGTTGATGATTGTGATATTGTGGAATCCCTAAGCAAGCAATTTTCTTCAGTCTACTAAAGATAATTATGTTACAATAGAAACAACTGAAGCTTACGCCATGACAGGTGATAGGCTGGAGGATCTTACAATAACTACAGAAGCTGTAGGAAAGCAGTTGCAGAATATAAAACCTAATAAAGCTTCTGGACCGGATGATATATATGCTAGGATCTTAGTAAAGTGTGCTAGAGCCTTAGTTAGCAGTTCACGTAGGTATAATTTTCAGGCGGTCTATGGAATATTCTGAAGTACCTGAAGATTGGAGAAATGCAAACGTAGTAGCAATTTTCAAAAAGGAAAGTATGAAGTGTGTAGGAAACTACAGGCCAGTCAGTTTGACCTCAATAGTTTGTAAGGTACTATAAAATCTGGTTAAACAGAATGTCCAGATTCATCTTGATAGGCACAACTTTTTAAGGGATACTCAACATGGATTTCGATCTCGAAGGTCTTGTTTAACTAACCTATTGGAGTTCATGGAGTATGTTACTAAAGAAGATTTAATAAAGTCCACGCAACACAACCAGCAACAGGTGTGGAGTAGTTGGATTGAAGCAGGAGGGAAGGAAACAAAGGGTTGTGTTAAATGGATGCAAATCTGATTGGAAGGATGTTCTGAGTGGAGTACCGCAGGGCTCTGTTCTAGGGCCATTTCTCTTTATCATCTTTGTGAATAACATTGAGGTAGGGCTGAGTAATAGAGTGTTCAAATTTGCTGATGACATCAAGCTGGTAGGAGTGGCAAACAGTAGTGATCACTCTAGTAATATTCAACTAGACTTGCAGGACCTAAAAAGTGGGCTGATCAATGGCAGATGTCTTTGAACTATGATAAGTGTAAGGTTATGCATCTGGGGTCTGGAGGTGAGACTTTCAGATATACAATGCAGGGGGGGGACTGGATGTTATTGAAGAGAAAAGAGACTTAGGTGTGTTGGTTTCAAAAGACCTTAAAGCAGAAAAACAATGTATCTCAGCTAGGAGCAGGGCACTCAGAATGCTGGGGTTCATTGATAGAAGTGTGACATATAAGAGCAAAGAAGTCATAAAAAAACTGTACTTAGCATATGTGCGACACCACTTGGAATATTCTGTACAAGCATGGAGCCCCTGCCTAGAAAAAGATATAGACATGTTAGAAAGGGTGCAGCGCAAAGCAACTAGACTCATCAGTGGAATAGGTAACTTAGAATATGGAGAAAGGCTTGTGGCATTAGATATGTACTCATTGGTTGGTTATTGGTTGGTTATTGGTTTTACGACACGTCGACCGTTGAGTCATATAGCGTCGCCAATCTCTCACGCCGATTGGTCGCGGGCGAAGAGTAGCGACAGGTGAGATTCGAACCCACAACCTTTCAATTGCGAGACGAGCATCTTACCCCTAGACCACTCGTCCCCCAGATATGTACTCATTCAAGTATAGGAGATTAAGGGGGGACATGATTGAAATGTACAAAATTGTCAAAGGACTAGATCAGGTCAATTTGAATGACGCTCTTCAGTTTAGAGTATCACATAGTGGTCATCAATTCAGGTTAGACAAGTTGAGGTGTAGGACAGTTACGCGACACCAGGTCTTCAGTCAAAGGGTTGATGATCAGTGGAATAGGCTGCCTGCTGATGTTGTGGGGAGTTCCTCATTGAATGTATTTAAAAGTAGGGAGGACAAATTTTTTAGACAGGAAAATCTTGCTTTTGAGTTCTGATTTGTGGTGGATGGGGTGAGATTTGTGCTAGATGGGTGTGCACAGCACAGACCCCTTTAAGCGGGCACGGATGTGGTTTGAAAGTTGTTGGTGGGGCATTTAATCCACATGTGTTGAGGGGGATCAGGGGAATAGGGCTGGATAGCTAGGGTAGATAGGCATTGATAGGTATGTAGGATGTTGGTGGATGGTTTCTTTAGGATGTGGTGATAGTTGGGGTGGGTCTTTTTACCGGGCTTATGGTATCTTCCATTTACAGACTTAACTGGATGGGCACTTGTGGCTCTTATTAAGTCTAAACTCTTGATGACTTTATGACCCTCCATTGCCTTAATGTATTGTACCCTCCCAATTATTTTCAAAGACCTACACCTATGACCTGAAGATACATCCTTAAATATTTCCAGCATATCTGCCATGCCAACTGTTGAAAACAGCAGATCATGAAAGATATTGGTTAATAGCTCAAACGTATTGCTGACTATAGCAAGCAGGACTTCCAATTACACTCAAGATCATAAATGTTTTACTTGATTTCACCATACGTCGAACAATAGAATGCGTCTGGAGACAGACCAATATGTCCCATGCATGGTTAAAATCCAAAATACTAACATTGTAGAAACATGGCTTAAGGTGATGTAGCAGATATAATTTTTTTTATATTTGTGGTTGCACAGGCAACCTACATTAGTTTCTTCAAAATGTCTTATCTCACAATGCAAGCAAAAAACAAACATTCTCTCTGAAGTATCTATTTTGTAGCGGAAGACTTAAATATATCACGGCAAAATTACTGAATACGAACCATTTTAGAACCCAGCGATCCGTACCTACCTTCCAAATCAAACGAATATTGTGAAATTTTGAACATGAGCAAGGCTTCATTCCTTCATCTTTGTATAACCTGCAGTATGTTGCACATCGCATCCAACATTTGAATCACACCACTTATATTCACAACTAAACACTGCAACATTCGTTAATCTCCAAGCTCCACAGTAATTCCTATGAAGCCCATATCATGCATGATCGCATGTCATAACCGTCGGTGCGCCCCTCCTGTATTCAGACTACACCGCCTGATTTTCAAAAGAATTGGTGTTGGGTCCTGGCTGCAATCTAGCACAAAACGAAAACAAAGAATCACCCATGAATGAATTCGCAGCACGAAGAACACGGAAACAGAGCCGTACATTGATGGTAATTCGTAAAGCAATACGGCAGTCTCACGCCATTCGGCAGTATGGCTTTGTTTAAGAACAGTCAAAATTCTCAAATTGTAGTGCAAAAACAGGTCGGCAATTGCAGTGCGATTACACTGCGGCCTACCGGCAGTATCATCCGGGACTTCTGCGTTAGCTTACGATGGTTCTCATAGATTAGTTTGAAACTCATGGTGGGGGGACGAGTGGTCTAGGTTACTCACAATCGACAGATTTGGAATCCCACCTGTCGCCACTCTTCGCCCGCGACCAATCGGCGTGAGAGATTGGCGACGCTATATGACTCAACGGTCGACGTGTCGTAAAACCAATAACCAACCGAAACTCATGGTGGCTTACGGCAAGTAACAGTGGCTGACATTTTACGTTACTTTACAGCAGTGAGCAATGTGCAGTGGCGTTTAGCTTGTGGGAAATTATCATAAGTTAAAGAAACTTTGAAGAGTTACGGTAGCTTACGGTACTCGATGGCAGTTCCAGATAGGGTACGGTGGTTTACGGTAATCTACGGTAACATAAACACCGTAGTGTTTATGTTGACTAGTGTTGATCAATTGCAAAACCCATTGAACTGCCACGCACCGCCTGGCGAACGGGACCGCAGTGAAGCATTCACAGGTTTTCCGGCCAGCTGGACTGTGAAATAACCCCGAAGCATGCCACCAGAGCCGACGGCACTCAATTAAGTAAGCCGACCTAACCGCCGCATCCGGTACTATTGGAGCCGCCGCAACAGTCTCTCCCAACTCCGGCCACTTGTGTGTCATTCCGCCAGCCTCCGGTAACTTCAATATTTGGTGCAGACAGCCCTGACCATCCGACAGGTGTATATTTAGTGCTTCGACATGATATACATGCTGTTTTCAGAGAGTGTCATTGAGCTCGCAAATTCGACGCGATGATGTCTTCAGACAAATCTGCTGAGGATGTAGGTAAGTCATGGATCAATTCAGTATTACTTTGCAGTTCGCCTTCTTTTAAGTACACCTGATCGGCTTTTCGACAACTAGGTACGACAAAATTACGTTCTTCGATGACGATGGTTCACTGTGTGATACTTGTCAATGACCAGCACGCAACTAGTGTTTTACACGGATACGACCAAGATGGTATTTCATATTAAATAATGTCATTTCATGCCGCTTCCTCAACTTCTTACCCACACCGCAACCCAAAATCGGGGTTATAAAATTAGAACAAAGTAGGATGTAGACAATTTGAACAGTTTTCCGAACATAATCCTTGGTCAGATCCATCCAGTGCATCCAGTGGATCCAGTCAACAGTGGATTTTGTGGTATGGAGTCCGTAAATTAGCACAAGGAAAGTGTAAGAGTGAAGTTTCACAAGCGATGGTCGGCTGTCTATCTGTCATCGATTGTAGGTGCACACTAGTGCCACTCACTAGTGATGGTCGGCTGTCTATCTGCCATCGATGACAGGTGAACACTAGTGACACTGGTGATGGTCAGCTGTCTATCTGTCATCGACGGCAGGTGTACACTAGTGTCACTAGTGCTAATCGGCTGTGCATCTGTCATTGATGACAGGTGCACGTGCGTTAATTATGTTGTACTCCTGACTCAGGAGTACCGCCTGTATTGCTCTCCGTACCATAAATGCAGCGGGAGGAGCCAACGACCGCGCACAACACATTGTCGCGTGGTCGATATTTTTTCACGGTCCCTCATATGAATGATACAAAATATAATAATTACTTTGCAGCATACATGCTCACGATGCAATTTCGAAACGGTGATAAATTGGCGGCGTTCGTGTTCCTGTTGGCACTGGTAGGCGTTTTCGGCCGGAACTGGCGATGTATCAGCAGGAGCACGCGGCAGGCCTCCTGCGCGGCCGCCGGTGGTGTGCCCCCTCCCCTTCCGCTCAGCGGAACGAAGGGAAATGACTGCCACGAGTTGAGCTCAATTATGTGCAACAAGGGGTGGCCGCAAGTGGGCTGGAAATATATAACGTTGAGCCAGCTTATCATCAGCGTCATTCAGGAAAATTATCGCTTCCGTGTCCGCGTTATTGTCTGTCTAATTGGTTGACCGAATCCAGTGTTAATGGGTCACAACTCGAATAAACAAAAGTTAACGTGCCACTACTTCCGTTCGGTGAATAATCGCGCCCCGGCAATGTTCATACTATCTGTCGTTGGCGTGGTAACAATGTACATTATACCACATTGTACGTCTATCCACATAAAACGTCAATGACCGTCGCCACACAAAGACCTGCCAGCGCATGAACAGGCTCGTCTGAACGCCAGCCAAAGTAGTGCTCGGAAGTTGGAAGAAAACTTCGGCAGAGATTTCCCGCCTGGCTCTTGTCACAAGACGTCGGTCGAGGACAGGCGTGACGAAGTGGCGGCCACTCACACGTGACGCGGCGGCTATCAGTCAAACAGGGCGGCGCCTCCAGTGCAGCGGGCGGCAATGTGCCGGGGCGGCCGCCGCCTGGTGGTGGCGCCACGTCACCTCATCACCTCAGCACCGCATCTGTCAGCCGACGGCAGTCGGCAGCGACATCGGGTCATCGGCAGCGACGTCGGGTCATCGGCAGCGACGTCGGGTCATCGGCAGCGACATCGGGTCATCGGCAGCGACGTCGGGTCATCGGCAGCGACATCGGGTCATCGGCAGCGACATCGGATCATCGGGTCATCGGCAGCGACATCGGGTCATCGGCAGCGACGTCGGGTCATCGGCAGCGACGTCGGGTCATCGGGTCATCGGCAGCGACATCGGGTCATCGGGTCATCGGCAGCGACGTCGGGTCATCGGCAGCGACGTCGGGTCATCGGCAGCGACGTCGGGTCATCGGCAGCGACATCGGGTCATCGGCAGCGACGTCGGGTCATCGGCAGCGACATCGGGTCATCGGCAGCGACATCGGGTCATCGGCAGCGACATCGGGTCATCGGGTCATCGGCAGCGACGTCGGGTCATCGGCAGCGACATCGGGTCATCGGCAGCGACATCGGGTCATCGGCAGCGACGTCGGGTCATCGGCAGCGACGTCGGGTCATCGGCAGCGACATCGGGTCATCGGCAGCGACATCGGGTCATCGGCAGCGACATCGGGTCATCGGCAGCGACATCGGGTCATCGGCAGCGACGTCGGGTCATCGGCAGCGACATCGGGTCATCGGCAGCGACGTCGGGTCATCGGCAGCGACATCGGGTCATCGGCAGCGACATCGGGTCATCGGCAGCGACATCGGGTCATCGGCAGCGACATCGGGTCATCGGCAGCGACATCGGGTCATCGGCAGCGACGTCGGGTCATCGGCAGCGACGTCGGGTCATCGGCAGCGACGTCGGGTCATCGGCAGCGACGTCGGGTCATAGGCAGCGACATCGGGTCATCGGCAGCGACGTCGGGAATGTTCGACCAGCCCCAGCTGCTTTACGTGCAGAGGCAGTTTCAGCTGGCAAAGTGTGGGTGACAGTCGATCGAAGGAAGAGGCCATGTGCTGGGATTTAATCAACAATTGTATCAAGAAAAACCAGGAAGTTTATAATGCTACAGACAATATCGAAGATTGGGCACTGTTGTAGCCAGAGCTTGCATCCGGGATTTAATACAATCGCGGAAGCCACATGTTCGGTATAATTTTGTCAACTTGGGGATAACCCCGTTAGCACCCCTACACGAATCACTGTGTACGTGCTCTCTTAAATTGCAATAGCATGATTAAACATGATCCATTAAGCAGATACGCGCAGTGTCCCGACATCGACCAGGCCTGTCCAGTGTCCTGACACCGACCAGACCCATACAGTGTCCTGACATCGACCAGACCCGTCCAGTGTCCTAACACCGACCAGACCCGTCCGGTGTCCTGACATCGACCAGACCCTCCCAGTGTCCTAACACCGACCAGACCCGTCCGGTGTCCTGACATTGACCAGACCCGTTCAGTGTCCTGACATTGACCAGACCCGTTCAGTGTCCTGACATTGACCAGACCCGTCCAGTGTCCTAACACCGACCAGATCCGTCCGGTGTCCTGACATTGACCAGACCCGTTCAGTGTCCTGACATTGACCAGACCCGTCCAGTGTCCTAACACCGACCAGATCCGTCCGGTGTCCTGACATTGACCAGACCCGTTCAGTGTCCTGACATCGACCAGACCCGTCCGGTGTCCTGACATTGACCAGACCCGTCCAGTGTCCTGACATAGACCAGACCCGTCCGGTGTCCTGACATTGACCAGACCCGTCCAGTGTCCTGACACCGACCAGACCCGTCCGGTGTCCTGACATTGACCAGACCCGTTCAGTGTCCTGACGTCACCAGGCTGACTGACGGTCTGAAGGCCGGGGCGGAGAGGAGAAAGGAGACAGACGATCATGATGGCGAGGAGAGGGCTTACACAGAGGACTACTCGCCACGATAAACTGCTAACGGGACAGCTCAGCACGGCTGTCTCCAGCGAACGGGACTCACCACACGATAAACTGCTAACGGGACAGCTCAGCACGGCTGTCTCCAGCGAACGGGACTCACCACACGATAAACCGCTAACGGGACAGCTCAGCACGGCTGTCTCCAGCGAACGGGACTCACCACACGATAAACTGCTAACGGGACAGCTCAGCACGGCTGTCTCCAGCGAATGGGACTCACCACACGATAAACTGCTAACGGGACAGCTCAGCACGGCTGTCTCCAGTGAACGGGACTTACCACGACGAACTCAAAGTCAGTGAGACTACTCAACACAACACATTCGGGTCGGTGGGACAGCTCAACACGGCAATCTCCGGTCAACCGGACCACACACCACGACGAAGTCAAGTTAGTGAGGCAGCTCAACTGGACAAACTCTGTTGGCGGAGCTACTCAACACTATACTCAGTTGGCGGAGCTACTCAACACGATACTCAGTTGGCGGGATTACTCAACACGATCCTCAGCTGGCGGGACTACTCAACACGATACTCAGTTGGCGGGACTACTCAACACGATCCTCAGCTAGCGGGACTACTCAACACGATACTCAGTTGGCGGGACTACTCAACACGATACTCAGTTGGCGGGATTACTCAACACGATCCTCAGCTGGCGGGACTACTCAACACGATACTCAGCTGGCGGGACTACTCAACACGATACTCAGTTGGCGGGACTACTCAACACGATCCTCAGCTAGCGGGACTACTCAACACGATACTCAGTTGGCGGGACTACTCAACACGTTACTCAGTTGGCGGGACTACTCAACACGATCCTCAGCTAGCGGGACTACTCAACACGATACTCAGTTGGCGGGACTACTCAACACGATCCTCAGCTAGCGGGACTACTCAACACGATACTCAGTTGGCGGGACTACTCAACACGATACTCAGTTGGCGGGACTACTCAACACGTTACTCAGTTGGCGGGACTACTCAACACGTTACTCAGTTGGCGGGACTACTCAACACGTTACTCAGTTGGCGGGACTACTCAACACGTTACTCAGCTGGCGGGACTACTCAACACGATACTCAGTTGGCGGGACTACTCAACACGATCCTCAGCTAGCGGGACTACTCAACACGATACTCAGTTGGCGGGACTACTCAACACGATCCTCAGCTAGCGGGACTACTCAACACGATACTCAGTTGGCGGGACTACTCAACACGATACTCAGTTGGCGGGACTACTCAACACGTTACTCAGTTGGCGGGACTACTCAACACGTTACTCAGTTGGCGGGACTACTCAACACGTTACTCAGTTGGCGGGACTACTCAACACGTTACTCAGTTGGCGGGACTACTCAACACGTTACTCAGTTGGCGGGACTACTCAACACGTTACTCAGTTGGCGGGACTACTCAACACGTTACTCAGTTGGCGGGACTACTCAACACGATACTCAGCTGGCGGGACTACTCAACACGATACTCAGTTGGCGGGACTACTCAACACGATCCTCAGCTGGCGGGACTACTCAACACGATACTCAGTTGGCGGGACTACTCAACACGTTACTCAGTTGGCGGGACTACTCAACACGATCCTCAGCTAGCGGGACTACTCAACACGATACTCAGTTGGCGGGACTACTCAACACGATACTCAGTTGGCGGGACTACTCAACACGATACTCAGTTGGCGGGACTACTCAACACGATACTCAGTTGGCGGGACTACTCAACACGATACTCAGTTGGCGGGACTACTCAACACGTTACTCAGTTGGCGGGACTACTCAACACGTTACTCAGTTGGCGGGACTACTCAACACGTTACTCAGTTGGCGGGACTACTCAACACGTTACTCAGTTGGCGGGACTACTCAACACGTTACTCAGTTGGCGGGACTACTCAACACGTTACTCAGTTGGCGGGACTACTCAACACGTTACTCAGTTGGCGGGACTACTCAACACGTTACTCAGTTGGCGGGACTACTCAACACGTTACTCAGTTGGCGGGACTACTCAACACGTTACTCAGTTGGCGGGACTACTCAACACGTTACTCAGTTGGCGGGACTACTCAACACGTTACTCAGTTGGCGGGACTACTCAACACGTTACTCAGTTGGCGGGACTACTCAACACGTTACTCAGTTGGCGGGACTACTCAACACGTTACTCAGTTGGCGGGACTACTCAACACGTTACTCAGTTGGCGGGACTACTCAACACGTTACTCAGTTGGCGGGACTACTCAACACGTTACTCAGTTGGCGGGACTACTCAACACGTTACTCAGTTGGCGGGACTACTCAACACGTTACTCAGTTGGCGGGACTACTCAACACGTTACTCAGTTGGCGGGACTACTCAACACGTTACTCAGTTGGCGGGACTACTCAACACGTTACTCAGTTGGCGGGACTCACCAGGAGACGCCGTTGGGCGGTTTCAGCAGCGCCACCGAGAAGCCGAAGTAGGACTGCCCGCGGGACACATCCGCTTCTGCGATGGGCCCCCGGAAGATGACCGGGTGGCGCGTGTCCAGGTTGAAGGCGACTGACCGTGTGACCATTGCCAGCAGGCATAGCGCGATAGGCAGAGCAGCCATTGTCACCACCCAACACTTAGTCAAATACCACGCCGTCCACCCGACGCGTCCTCTTCCTTGTCCCTTTTCGGGCAGGCAAATATCGATGTCGTGCTTCCACTGGTGGACGCTGAAACAGAACCGTGTTGGGGTCAGAGCGGCGGTACAGGTGTGAGGGCGGGGGGAGATGTCAAGGTGGCGTGGAGTGGAGGTCAGGGTGGCGTGGGGTGGAGGTTAGGGCGGCGGGGGATGTCAGGGCGGCAGGGGATGGAGGTCAGAGCGGCGGGCAATAACGGTCAGGGAGGCGAAGAGGTCTGGGCAGTATGTGGGCAGTAGAGGTCAGGGCGGCAGGGGTGATGGTCAGGGTGCTGGGGAGTGAGGGTCAGGGTAGTGGGGGTGCCCCTTGTGGCGGCCGCCCCAGGAGTTAGGGCGGCAGGGAGTACGTGTCAGGGCGGCAGGAAGTAGGGGTCAGGGCAACAGGAAGCGGTGAGATACGGTGCCGCGATGACGTGGAGCTGCTCTAACCTCCACCTACAGCGGGACTGCGGCGTCAGGCGTGGGCGCCGGCGGACAGATCACGTGACTCAGTCACCACACCGGCGGACAGATCACGTGACTCAGACACCACGCCGGCGGACACATCACATGACTCAGTCGTGGCGGAATGACGTCTCGGTGCCGTGTCGCCACAAATCCTGCAGACACGACGCATGAATCACGCTCTGGGCAAATGACCTGTGTCACGCCTGGCCCGCTTCGACTGGGGCAAGGGGCACACTGTGTCGTGCCACTACGACGCTCAGCGAGGAGGAACGCGACCTTCCAGCGTGACCCAGAAGCGTGCCACAGTCCCCAGGTACTAGCGTTACCTGCCGGTGTGACCTACCAACGTGACCTACCAACGCGACTTGCCGGCGTGACCTGCTGGGGTGCCTTGCCAGCGAGATCTATCAGCATGATCTGCGAAAGCGACCCATCAGTGTAGCCCACCACGTGACCTACCAATGTGACCTACCAGCGTGACCTACCAGCATGATCTGCCAACACGGCCCACCAGCGTGACTTGCCAGAGGGACAAACTAGTATGACCTATTCACGTGATCTACAAACGCCCAACATGACAAATGATAATTATAGTGTAATCTAGAAGGCGTGAGAAATGTACATTTAATATATTATACAATACTGTAATACATTAATCATTACATTGCTTTGGAGTAGCTACATTGTTTTGTGCTGTTCAGTCTACGGTACAGGCACAGTTTCGCAGAGGACGCTCCGAAGACCTAGCCGACTAAGATACTCAGCATTGACTTTATTCTGACATGCACGACGTTGATCAAACTGAGACCTGCCCAAGGCAGATGGGATAACGGAACGACTGTTCGTCATACATCCATTTTAGATCGGGAGGAGAATCGAGGCTACGTAATATTACTACCACTATGACCATTATTACCACTATTACGGTCGAGGACACAACGAATTGGCTGTAGCGCAGACAAGTTGGCAGGTTTGTTCCGAACGGACCCGAGCCACCCGATCAGAGTCGGCCGTCGCAACTTTGGAACGGTAAAAGCGGTATTTTTCTATCGCATTTCCTGCACCCACAATTATACCTGCCCCTTAAATTGTGTTCTGAACTAACTGAAATTGCAATATTTCTTCCAACGAACTCGCGGTTTTGGTTCATGAAGCGCATATATGGCGGCACTTCCCGCGTCCGTGCGGCTCACCGCACCGCACCGGCTACGGTGACCTGACATTTGTGGCTCGACGGGCCGCCACAGGCCGTGGGCGCCACAGTCCGAGGGCGCCACAGGCCCCGGATGCCATAGGCCCCGGGTGCCACAGGCCCCGGGTGCCATAGGCCCCGGGTGCCACAGGCCCCGGGTGCCACAGTCCGAGGGCGCCACAGTCCCCGGGTGCCACAGTCCCCGGGTGCCACAGTCCGAGGGCGCCACAGGCCCCGGGTGCCACAGTCCGAGGGCGCCACAGTCCGAGGGCGCCACAGGCCCCGGGTGCCACAGTCCGAGGGCGCCACAGGCCCCGGGTGCCACAGGCCCCGGGTGCCACAGTCCGCGGGCGCCACAGGCCCCGGGTACCACAGTCCTCGGGTGCCACAGTCCGAGGGCGCCACAGTCCCCGGGTGCCACAGGCCCCGGGTGCCACAGTCCCCGGGTGCCACAGGCCCCGGGTGCCACAGTCCGAGGGCGCCACAGGCCCCGGGTGCCACAGTCCGCGGGCGCCACAGGCCCCGGGTGCCACAGTCCCCGGGTGCCACAGTCCGAGGGCGCCACAGGCCCCGGGTGCCACAGTCCGCGGGCGCCACAGGCCCCGGGTGCCACAGTCCGAGGGCGCCACAGGCCCCGGGTGCCACAGTCCGCGGGCACCACAGGCCCCGGGTGCCACAGTCCCCGGGTGCCACAGTCCGAGGGCGCCACAGGCCCCGGGTGCCACAGTCCTCGGGTGCCACAGTCCCCGAGTGCCACGGTCCGCGGGCGCCACAGGCACCGGGTGCCACAGGCCCCGAGTGCCACAGCGGCTGCCGTCAGTACACAAGTTTTCCACAGACAGCGGCACGACGCATGATTCCGTGCCTGCGACACGCCAGTCCTGTAGATCGGATTTTTCCCTCGCTCGTCCATCGCTCCTTATAGCGCATTTTATTGGGATGTTCATTGAATGCTCTTCTGTTATTTCCTTTTCATGTTCATTGACCACGGTAACAATTATTTTCATATTTTAATGCAATTGCATATGACCCACCCCGAAAATAAAACATTGCTAAATGGTGATGAACAGCACACACATACATGCATATGTATATATGTATATATCACCAAAGAAATCTCAAATTAGCTAACCTAGCAGAGTTAGGAATTCTTCAACTCAAATTGGTGTTACTACACACAAAGTAAAAGTATTGGCGCATTAGTGATATATGTTACATTGTGAGGCCCCGCAAGGCCGTACATTTACGTGTGCTCTCGTTTTGAATCTGTTCTATTATAAAATATCCAGCACTGGAGTTGGTGGGCCAGGACTGCGCATTCGCGACAGAGCTGAGCGAGCTGAACTGGACGTTGCTACCCACGACAAAACCCAGTGAATATTTTGGGGGCATCCAGAAACCTGCTGTGCCCTTGTCAGGAGAGAGCGAGAGCGAGAGCGAGAGCGAGCGAGCGAGCGAGCGAGCGAGCGAGAGAGAGAGAGAGAGAGAGAGAGAGAGAGAGAGAGAGAGAGAGAGAGAGAGAGAGAGAGAGAGAGAGAGAGAGAGAGAGAGAGAGAGAGAGAGAGAGAGAGAGAGAGAGAGAGAGAGAGAGAGAGAGAGAGAGAGAGAGAGAGAGAGAGAGAGAGAGAGAGAGAGAGAGAGAGAGAGAGAGAGAGGGGGGAGAGCGCGCGTCCGGAGAACATCGGACTACTAAATGACTGACGGTGACTGTAACCTTGGACTGTGACTGTCGCCACACCGGACACCAGAGCGCCGACCAGTCAGCACGCATATCCGGCCGGTAACTTACTGCTGCTCTGCCGACCACTGCAGCCGCGGTTTGCGCCCGCTGAATGCAAACCGGTTTGCGGCAAATCCGGCCGTGTTGTGAGCTGCGCCGACATGTGTGTAGGTGACGTGACCGCGAGCAGGGTCGCATCGCCCCGCCGTGCCATTCGTCTCTGTCGCTTGTCACTCGTGACAATACTGCCGAGCGGCTCAGCTCTCGGCCTTCGTCTCCCGTCTCGGCTCAGCACGGCACGGCACGGCACGGCTGGGCTGTGCTGGGCTAGGATGGGCTGGGCTCGACCCGGCTCGGCTCTGCTCGGCTCGGCACGACACGACACGACACGACACGACACGACACGACACGACACGACAGACAGACACGACAGACACGACTGGGCTGGGCTGGGCTGGGCTGGGCTGGGCTGGGCTGGGCTGGGCTGGGCTGGGCTGGGCTGGGCTGGGCTGGGCTGGGCTGGGCTGGGCTGGGCTGGGCTGGGCTGGGCTGGGCTGGGCTGGGCTGGGCTGGGCTGGGCTGGGCTGGGCTGGGCTGGGCTGGGCTGGGCTGGGCTGGGCTGGGCTGGGCTGGGCTGGGCTGGGCTGGGCTGGGCTGGGCTGGGCTGGGCTGGGCTGGGCTGGGCTGGGCTGGGCTGGGCTGGGCTGGGCTGGGCTGGGCTGGGCTGGGCTGGGCTGGGCTGGGCTGGGCTGGGCTGGGCTGGGCTGGGCTGGGCTGGGCTGGGCTGGGCTGGGCTGGGCTGGGCTGGGCTGGGCTGGGCTGGGCTGGGCTGGGCTGGGCTGGGCTGGGCTGGGCTGGGCTGGGCCGGGCCGGGCCGGGCTGGGCCGGGCCGGGCTGGGCCGGGCCGGGGGCACGGCACGGCACGACCCAGCTCGGTCCGGCTCGGCCCGACTCTGATCGCCTCTGTGCGTTCGGTGCACAACTGCCACATCCTGCCCACGGCCCTGGCAACGATAAGCCCGGTGCCGCCGCGACGGCTGCATCTGCGCCGGCTGGAAGACCGCGCCGTATCAATTGGTTATGACGAGGGCACGTCATCGGGGCTAGCTCTGCCCCGTCCGAGCAGCTGCTCCACGCTTTGTTGTGCTACAGAGGCAGATAGCATCACGGAGATGCTGCAGACTGCGCAAAATATCTGACGGCGAAGGGGCAGGGGCCGCTGCTGGACGGATACGTTCCAAGGTCGGAGGATCCCTTATCCATGAGGACAAGGGACGACTTTCTAACGAATATGTTCCCGGATCGAGGAATGACGGGGGGCCGGTGTAGAGCGGATCTGTCCTCAGGTCTGGGAGCGGTAGAAGACTGCTCTTGGAAAGCATTTGCCACCCCGACAGCCCTGTTGTCAGGAGAGTCGACCAGTCTCGGCCTCCCTGGCGTGGTAAGACAGGGATCGGGTCGCCACAAACGTTTACATTTACCCCCTGGCTATAGGGTCAGCTGGTTGGCGCCCGGTTAGGCCGGGGAAGCGGTAACGTGGGGGGGGGGGGGCAACACATTGGTGGGTCGATTCAAATTCGGCCGTGATGCAGCAGATGACTCGGTTTAAATTCCACCGTTCACTTGGAATACTCACATCGGATGACGGTGGTCAAGGTCGACTCAACAAGTTCTGCGTAGCATATGATCCTACTCTATCAAGCCACCTCAGTTTAAATATTCGGACGAAATCAAGTATTTATTTTAACCGTCGCCGGGTCAGGGGACCACTGCCGGATGGCATGACTCCGCGCCTGGGGACACTAGGGGCCAACTGTTGGATAGATTCGTCCCGGTGTCTGGTAACGGAAGAGGACCGCTGTTGGCCGGACACGTCCCTGGGTTTGGGCAGATGTTGGACACATACATTCCCGGGTGTTCGATGCGTGTTGCGTTGCGTGTTGTGTTACGTGTTGTGTTGTGTGTTGTGTTGCGTGTTGAGTGCAGTTGTCGGGTAGCCGACTAGCTACCACCCTGCCTGGCCGCCACCTGTGGTGGCAGCTGGTGGCCAGAACACGGCAGACGACCGACCTGGGGCTCCAACCGCCACTGAGCACATGGCTGCCTGGCTGCGCTACAGTTAAGCTTCGCAACATAGCACAGACACCATTGGAGTCCACACGGCACCAAAACAGCGATTGTGCTATGCTTCTATAGGCTAACGTCACGTTGACACCGTAATGACGTGCTGAGTATCAACCTACATCCTGACGAAATTGACCATGGTAACACAATGGGGGGGGGGGGGAATAGTTTCTTTGGAACTCAAGATATAACATTGATTTGGGTGCTTCAGTCTCTTTCCTGGTGGCGTATATCTTCCCCGTGTTGGCTTAACCCAGGTGGGCCCCTGTGGCTCTTATTGAGCACTTGATGACAGTGATGGATGGCTGCCGATGACCGCTACTGTACCGTCACTCGACGGCAATTGTAGGATATCTCTCCGTGTGGTTCGATAACACCCTCCAGGAATCACACACATTTTGAAACATCGTGTTTGCTCCTGTTAGTTAGTTATTGGAGTTTAGGGGGTGTTTGCTCCTGTACTCATACCCAGTGGAGAGCGCATATGGAGCACCAACGTGGGCACTGGGACTCAGGCACCCCAGCTGAAGGCAACATCCCACCGAAGTCCGTCCCCCAGCTGACGACAATACCCCACCGAAGTCCGTCCCCCAGCTGACGACAATACCCCACCGAAGTCCGTCCCCCAGCTGACGACAATACCCCACCGAAGTCCGTCCCCCAGCTGACGGCAATACCCCACCGAAGTCCGTCCCTCAGGTGACGACAATACCCCCACCGAAGTCCATCCCCCAGCTGACGGCAATACCCCACCGAAGTCCGTCCCCCAGCTGACGGCAATACCCCACCGAAGTCCGTCCCCCAGCTCACGACAATACCCCACCGAAGTCCGCCCCCAGGTGACGACAATACCCCACAGAAGTCCCCCAGCTGACGGCAATACCCCACCGAAGTCCGTCTCCCAGCTGACGACAGTACCCCACCGAAGTCCGTCCCCCAGCCGAAGTCCGTCCCCCAGCTGACGACAATACCCCACCGAAGTCCGTCCCCCAGCTGACGGCAATACCCCACCGAAGTCCGTCCCCCAGCTGACGGCAATACCCCACCGAAGTCCGTCCCCCAGCTGACGGCAATACCCCACCGAAGTCCGTACCCCAGCTGACGGCAATACCCCACCGAAGTCCGTCCCCCACACCGTCACACGTCGATCGGTTGACGCCAGACCATGCCCAGGTCCGATCGACATGCAGAGGGCGCAGGTCATAATCGCGGTCACCATCGCACCTTTCACGGCACGACGTAGTGGCCGTTTGAACAGTGCCGACCTCCATCACACGGCCGTTTCGGCCCCCATTCGACGTCAATTAACGGCAATAGCCGCCCGCCAGAGGCGCCGTACCGACACCCCGGTGTACGCGGGTCAGGTCCGCGTACCAGTACCACTCACCCGGCTACTGGGCCAGACCAGCAGCGCCGTACCGATACCCCGGTGTACGCGGGTCAGGTCCGTGTACCAGTACCACTCACCCGGCTACTGGGCCAGACCAGCGGCGCCGTACCGATACCCCGGTGTACGCGGGTCAGGCCCGTGTACCAGTACCACTCACCTGGCCACTGGGCCAGATCAGTGGTGACGTGTCAGATGGTGACATGTCATGGGGATCAGTGGTGAAGTGTCAGATGGTGACATGTCATGGGGATCAGTGGTGAAGTGTCAGATGGTGACATGTCATGGGGATCAGTGGTGAAGTGTCAGATGGTGACATGTTATGGGGATCAGTGGTGAAGTGTCAGACGGTGACATGTCATGGGGATCAGTGGTGAAGTGTCAGATGGTGACATGTCATGGGGATCAGTGGTGAAGTGTCAGATGGTGACATGTCATGGGGATCAGTGGTGAAGTGTCAGATGGTGACATGTCATGGGGATCAGTGGTGAAGTGTCAGATGGTGACATGTCATGGGGATCAGTGGTGAAGTGTCAGATGGTGACATGTCATGGGGATCAGTGGTGAAGTGTCAGATGGTGGCACGTCATGGGGATCAGTGGTGAAGTGTCAGATGGTGGCACGTCATGGGGATCAGTGGGGACGTGTCAGGAGGCCAATATGGACGTGCCAGGGGACCAGTGGGTGCTTGTTGTCAGGGGACCAGTGTGGGCTTACCAGGGGATCAGTGTGGGCTTGTCAGAGGAGCAATGGGGGTTCCTTGTCAGGGGACCAATGGGGGCTTGTTGTCAGGGGACCAGTGGGTGCTTGTTGTCAGGGAACCAATGGGACCAGCGTCAAGGAACCAGCATGGGCTTGTCAGGGGACCAGAGTGGGCTTATTGTCAGGAGACCAATAGGGACTTGTTGTCAGGGGACCAGTAGGTGCTTGTTGTCAAGGGACCAGTGTGGGCTTGTTGCCAAGGGACCAGTGGGTGCTTGTTGTCAAGGGACCAGTGGGTGCTTGTTGTCAGGGGATCAGTGTGGGCTTGTCCACGTCAGATTCTGACCCAAGTATTGGCATTGATTCCAGCACACCTTCCTAACACGGAATCCCACCTGAACAAAGTGAAATACAAATTCCCTCTCTCTCTCTCCCGCAGGAGCTATCGCTTTCACAATGGACGTGAGGAGCCTTTATGTTAGCATACCGATAAAGGAAGGATAGCCGCGGTCATGGAAATAATCCTGAAAATTCGAATAGTGTCAACCTCTTTGGGTCTACGTTAGAAGACTGTGCCAAAGTAATGCACTATATTTTTAAGAGCAATATAATACGCTTTGGGAATTAACTTTTCTAGCAGGTTAAGGGTATACCGATGAGGAACAGGTGTGCCCCACCGCTCGCTATAGCCTTCATGCATGCCCTTAAGTCCAAATTCCTTAATGACATCATGTTGAAACCTGCAATTTACCTGATGTACATTGATGACATCTTTGGAATTTTGACCCATGAACCCTTGTCGAATTATGCGCTAACATCAATGCCACTCATCCGGACATCTCGCTTACCATAAAGCAAACGGTCGCTTCAAATTCTATTCCATTGTTGGACACCCTGTTCACAGTCGGCGCGGATGGGTCATACACCTCTGAGCTGTACATAAAGCCTATGGCGGTGCCTGTCATCCTCCCCTACATCTCAGTCGGCGCGGATGGGTCATACACCTCTGAGCTGTACATAAAGCCTATGGCGGTGCCTGTCATCCTCCCCTACATCTCAGTCGGCGCGGATGGGTCATACACCTCTGAGCTGTACATAAAGCCTATGGCGGTGCCTGTCATCCTCCCCTACATCTCAGCGCATGCCATTACCACGAAGACCTCGATGAAGCCTATGGCGGCGCCTGTCATCCTCCCCTACATCTCAGCGCATCCCATCACCACGAAGACCGCGATGCTCAATGCACAAATAAGGAGAGCGACCCGCATTTCCCCAGACGAAGCCGAGTGTAGACGGAGCCTGCAGAGAATGCGCGACCTCTGCCTGACCAATGGGTCAGGTAGAGGTCGCGACACCTGCCTAGCGACACCTGCCTAGGAAGGTGTCGCTAGCGCTTGACCAGGCATGGCCCAGTTTAGCCGTCACGACAAAAGGAACTATGTCCAACACCACCGTGCCAGCAACAAAAAGGAATCGGACCACACCTACATTCGATCACCTTTCCTCACCGACAAACTTTGCCGGACGGTAAACCAAATTTTACGCTGATCAAAACTAAACAAAATTCGAATCGCGTGGTACAGCGGACGCTCACTAAAATCGAATTTGGTAAAGTGAGCCGTCGGCATCTCCACTTGCCCATCAGGTGACAAAAATGCCACACGCGTGGCAATGGCCTGAAAGGAAGACGCAGACTCAAAAATGCCGTTTGTAAGGTCACGTGCATAACCGTTGGTTGGTTATTTGGGCTTAAGGGCGCGCCGACTACGAGGTCATTTAGCGCCCATGCGTGCATCACCGTCCGTCCGCTTTCTATGTTGGAGAAACAATAAGCCCAGTAATGGAAAAATTCAACTTGGGGGATGCGCGCCTCCGGCGTCCCTTCACTCCCCAATGCGAACACATGACGGAGCATCACTTCAATATGAATCATCCGGAAACAAATCAAAATCTCAATACAGATATCCTAGGTACAGCGAGAGACGGCGCGGACTTAAAAATCCTAAAATCTCTTATTCGTGAGCTTAAATCGAATATAAATTCCCACCAATCGTCATGGTATGTAGCGTAGGGTATCAGTTTTACCGATGCTTTGCGTATGGCTAACACATTTTCGCGTTCGTAGAGTCTTAGAGAACTGTCCTTAGATAAAGGCCAAGGAATTGTATATTGATGTGTGCAAACGGTGTGACTTTGATAACCAAATGTTACAACTGCGTACCCTCTGTCGCCAGGTGGACGCGTCGGTGTCACGACGGCTTCCACTTGCCGTCCCTGTCTATGCATGTGTACGTCAGGTTGTTTCGGTTTTTCCTCTTTGCTGTGTTGTTGTGTTGCGTGTGGTCTTTTTTCTTCACTTTGTTTTTTTTATCGCAGTGGAGGTGGTGAATGGACTTTGCAAGTTCTTGCGCATGCAGCAATTTGAATTTTCTACCTGTTCGCCGAGCGCAACGAGTGAATTTCTTGACAATGGCCTATGGTCGTTCCTGGATCGTGAAGATGAACTTAACTTTTAATAATTTCTGCAATGATTTCTCACCAATAAATATGGGCCTTTCTGAGCTATGTACGTAATACAATTGATTTCGGTAGTTGGGCACAATGCATTGACGCTTGAGATACGTGCACCACGCTCCACAGAGGAGCTCGATTATGTGCATTGTGCCTACAATTTTGACATAAGCGCACGGAACGCCAATTCAGTTCAACGGAATTAATTTGGTTGCACGCTTGCCGAAATGGGGCTGTTTTGACATATATGATGTACGTACCTCGCACATGAATACACCACACCAAATGATCGCCGCAGGGCAGAGGCGACGCGGTGTGTCACGGTCCGTCCTTTCTCGCAGCTTTTTTCGACTGGGGTTCTATGCCACACGGGTCGGGTGGAGTCGGATCAGGTCGGGTGGTGTAGCTCATATGAACTTGTTTCGCATATATACGAGAATGGACGCTATCGGGTTTGGCCCTCGCATGTGATTGTATCAGAGGTCATTACCGATGTTCCAGCTACGCTGAACCCTGTCAATGATACCAAAGGTGTCGCTCGTCTTTTTACAGCACAGTACCGTTTACGTGTCTTGCGCGCTGTATGACCAACGCAGTCGATGCGCCCCTAAGCCCAAAAACCAACCAACCAACCATTCAGGTGTCAAAAGGACCATGGGCGAATCCAAGTTGATGCCAACGGCCAATGCTATCCCCCCCCCCCCCCATCCTTGATGACCGGAGTTTGGAGAAAAGTTGCAATTTTACGTGCTTTTCGTTAGTCCTAGATGCATTTTATGGATACGGTGCCGGAGTCAGATCGGTCCTTGCAATTATTCATACAATGCTGGAAGTAGTCTTGCATTTTAACTTTGATTTTCCAGCTTTTTGTATTTGACTTCCCCCAGAGTAGTCGCGATCTCTGGCCAAATAACAGTTTTTTTGCGGTTTGTCTGCTAGTGTCCGCATAGCATACCTGCATGACAGGGACTCGTCTAAGAGATTATGAGTGGAGAGCCGCGCCCATCGGCTACTGCGGGTGACATGGTCGCCGCCCAGCTGACTCCAGCCCCTGCAGTAATGAATGCTAGAACAATGGGAGACGTCCTCTGACTGGGAGGGGGGGGCAGGAGCCATAACTGGGGGTTTCCCCCCCCCCCCAGCTAACATGTTAGACGAGTCCCTGCTGTGTGATGCGATGCTCATATTCTTCGCCCGCTACAAATACGAGCGTATAGAGAACGTGGATGAGAACGTCAAAGTTCGAAGAACATGACCAAATACAAAAATGGGTCCGCGGAAAGGTGGACAGAGAAGAATATCGTAAAGTAACATATCCAGCTCTTTGGAAATGCAGCTGCATTCCTGTGCCCATTCCATTCTTCTTGGGTCCGTTCAGGGCAATATTTTGTATTCTACTGCAGACACCCACTCGGCCATGTCCCCGCTCGCATAGGCGAATGAACACGGCGGGCGGAAAAACCCAAATATTTGGAAACTATTAACCTGTGGGCCTCCCGTGGAAAGAATCGACTCAAATAATTCATTCCTCCTCACCAATATTTTTTCAAATATATAATCCCAAGATGAATATATATCACCAAAATATATTTATCCTATGCCTTTGCTCGCTTTGAATAAATATATCCCTGCACAGTGATTTGGGCTTCAGGGCGCATCAACTGCATTGGTCACGAGTCTCCTGCAGCCATGCCCACCTTGATCCCTACTATATTCCAAACTCCAACTATAATCATTAACCTTCCTGCTCTTTACCTAACTCTAGCCCCACCACAGTTCCAGAATCCACCCTATGGGCGGGGCATGAGAGGTCAATAGGAGTGCCCGGAAAATAATAAGCAGCAATGAACTGTTGAATTCGAAACGGACCGGAGATATTATTGATACATACATTGGCGACTAGACAATTACTATTTACTTAATTTATATTTATTTTAAGCCAACAATATACTTAAAAGTAGCTACTCCTGACGCCCGGAACGGATAAATCTGAAACACAATTATGAACCTCTGAAGACAGTGCCATGGCCTTGAATCTCGTTGCACACGGCGCCCGTTTTAGGTTTTACGGGCGCATAAAATCGCCTGCGGGTATTCGCTTTCGACGGTCGTGGTGTGTGACGGCGACTTTGGAGCAACAGCTGACGTCCGTCTGACGCCTGTCTGACGTCAGTCCAAAAGTGGCATTTGTCCCCACGTTTCAGCCCGGTTTCAGCCCGATTTCCGCCCGATGCACATCGCGTTCGTGTCAGATATTGCGTCCGTCCGACGTCCGTTCCGAACGGAATGTAACCAAGTAGAAAATCACGGGCACCCTGTCCTGACGGATCCAAATTGTGCGTTTCTGGAGTAGTCGTGTCAATTGCACTACTAAAAGTTGGCTTTTCAAGGCCCAGAAGACTAGGGTAGGTAAAGGAGTTGCCGCTTTTTTTGGCAGGGTGACACCGCACGGCAACTCATAAAATGGAACATGTCTGAACCTAAGGTTCCAAGATTGCTATGGGAAAAGGCTAAAGTATGGAAGAACCTTGAAATCTAGAGATGGTTATGATTTAATCAATGTGTGGGATATTTTGCGGCTCTGGTATTGTTTGTTTTCGTGATCAATCAATATTTTCCCTCCTTTGAATCGTCAATTTTCTTTCCCCGTGCCTTTTGGCGTGTCATCATCCAGCTTTCTGTGCCATGTGCCGTGCAGTGGCAGAATGGACTAGTTGCAGGTTGTGAGATATATACACCAAATGAAAGAGGGAGTTCTAATTCGGACAATAATGTGTATCACCATTCATCAAACAACCGTTTTCTCAAAATTTACAAAGAAAAGGTTTTGCGACCGTAGGCCGATGACGTCACAGTTTGGGAATGCCGCCATTACGGTCCGTTGCGGCGTTGGTTTAGTGCGGCGTCGCGGGGACGCTGGTTGGTAATGTTCCATTAGCGGTGGATTTATTGGCGAAATATGGGTTTCTTGAGTCGGTATACATGCACACCAGTATTCTTGTTAGTTTAAAGGGTAAAATATCAGTGCAATGCTGAAAACTTACGGGTGTATGCATAGGTAATCGGCGTGCGCCATTGTCCAAATACAAAATTCACATGTCTGAATGAAATTAGTCTCAGACTATTTTTTGGCCAGAGTGCTATGTAATGCTGAACCCAACCCCCTCCACCCTATGTAATGTTAGAACACACTGACCCCCCCCCCAAACTAGGTACCAGTGTTACATAATATATGGGCAGCCTCTTAGCATAGATGCAGGAATGGGGGGTAGAGGTGCATGCACCCCCTGACTTTGGGGTGTTTAAACATTAAACCTATGACATTGACTGGAAGGGATTGGAAAAAAGAGTGGCATACCCCTACTCCCCCACCGTTTAAGATAGTTCCTACACTCTGGCTGGTTCGATGGAGTTTTTCTTTACCGATCATAATTTATTCCGATGTGGCAACTTGTGTGCTGCCTGCTCATACAATACCCCTACCCATTTTTACCTGTTTTCTACATGAATGTTAATATCCTTTTGAAACTGAAACAGTTCCCCATGATGTATTGTGCCTATGCTGTGTACGAATTTGTGCGCCACATTCGTGTCTAGTCCATGAGTAGCTGAGCACCAAACTACGTACGAAAAGGGTACTCAGGTGGGAGCCAGCCGATGCCTACACATGCCTCTGAAAATGTGAAGACGTCAATCATTTTTAAAATAACCCAATCCCATGTCTTTGTCAAGTCAGATCCACAGCACTCACATCAAAATGATCTCCGCAGCACGATGCTGTCTTGTTTATCGGGTCATTTCTCCTTACCACTTTGCACCAGAGCTTTCTCCTTTTGCGATCACTAGGAACGAAGGCAAACAGTTTTTCTGGTGTGGTAATTGTTGTGTTGGTGCACTTAGGAACGAAACAATATCGGTAATATCCACCTTTCTCCTCCATTCTACAGCCGGAACACAACAACCCGCCGCAGAATAGACGCAAATGCTAATGCCGGCCGACGGCGACGAGTCCAGTACCAAACTGTGACGTCATCCAGCCAGGATCGAGGAAATACATATGAGCAAAATACGGCAACTTCGCTCATTCCAATGGAGAAAAAAATGCTCCCATGTCTTTCAGAATGTCCTAATTGACCAAAAATTGTCCACACAAAAGAAATTGCCGAACTGCAACTAGTCCATTTGCTGTGTACGAGCCACGTCCCGCGCTAGATTTTGGAGAAAAAAGTGGTAAGCTGGACGGCAGTTGCCCTTTGATTTCTGCAGCATGACTGAGTAAAGTCAGTTTGTTATTGGTGTTAACTACGATTAAAAGTACTTTTCTCTGCTATCGTGCTTACTTAGGTATCATCAGGGTCGTCAATTTCTGAAAATAATTTGAGTGCTCAATGCCCAATACCTACATGGAGGAAATGGGAGAAAATGCGGAAGTCTGACGGACGTCCGACGGACACAAAACCTAAAACAGGCGCGGTGTGAACCAGGCATTAGTGAAGCTTTTGTGGCGCAATATCATACTGCTGCGCTACAAAGGCACCTCCGATGGGAGTCAGAACGTAGTTGAACGGAGCGCCCGCCTGCGATTCTATACTTTTTCCATTCCTTTTCAGACAGACGTCCGACGTGCGTAACACCTGGGACGCGCGCAGTGTGCTATCAGCATACAGGTGCGCATGATTCCTGCCTTCACGAGATGAACGAACATTACTGAAAACGTAGTTTTCCGCGGCGATCTTCAGTTCTGGACGGTGAAGACGGAATGCTCGAATTAAAGTTTTTTGTCCATTATTTTAAGACAATGGGTCAATGCTACATTTTTGTATTGAAGGGATGGAGGGACATAGGGACATACTACTCTGATTTTACTTCGTTCCGCTACCTACGGTTCTAGACACGCTTGTTGATTTCTGAAAACTATGGGGGGGGGGGGGCATAGTAGACACACCCATTGAAGGCAATGGGTGGGTCCAAATGGATTGGGGGTACATTGCATAGGGTTACATCCTAATGGTTTAAATTATGGGGCGGGGGCAAAGCCAACATTGAGGGGACACGTGCCCCCTTAAAATATAAACATCATCTCTGATTCTAGACGTGATCTATTGAGATGCGTGTTTGGAATTCCATTTCACCCACATAGCAAAACAAATCAGAATATTTTGTTCCAGAAACCGGGCACCATTAATGTTCGGACTCCAGCACCTGATAGCTCTGTAGTTACCTCAAGACAGACGATCGGCTAATCCACGCTGACGTGACTCTTATCTAAGTGCTGTGTTCCTCTGGCTGACGCTCGGATTCGGCTACGCCGCTATGCTACCACCACGCATCACCACAACCGCCCGCAACTAACCGTACCGCCGCACTCGTCCACAGTCGCCCGTACTGCCACGCTAAACCGCAGCCACCCCGCGTCTCCACCGGCACAACCAGACCTCAGCCCACCGCGACCGCCACCGAGCGACTGCCGCGGCCGGACGGCGGCCTGCTCGACTGCCGGTGACGTCACATAAACAGCCGCCGGCCGACGCAACGTCACACCCGGCGCTCGCCGGCGCGCCTGGACCGCGTAGACCGCCTGGACCGACCACAGGAAACGGCCGCCGTTGCATGGCGTCGACGGCCGGCGTGCAGGGCATTACCGGCGCTGGCCAACGGCAGGTGGGCAGACTGCACTTACGACGGCAGGCCCGACTGCAGGGCCAGCTGCCGCCTCACCTGCAGTATGAACATCGACATGGCGTGAGTCGGTTAGCGGAAATCTGGACGCACGACTTCGAAATCGCTCTAGAACGGACATCTTATATTTGTTGAATTTGATTTTTTTTTAACCATTATTATATTTCTGTGTATCGTTATATTGCTTAAGCTTACGTGTGCTGGAGGCTTCCGATTAATGGAGCCAGCATAAGGTGCCATTAGGGTCCCTGTACGAACTACGAGCGAGGGCGAGAGCGAGCTCTGCCAACTCCGTGGGCACATGATCGGCATGGGCGTCGGCACCGCTAGGGTCCCTGGGATCCGAACCACACGTAATATTTTTAGCGTGGTCCGACCCACCTGGAAAACTGGTAAGCCGCGGAAAAGTACAGCATCTCCATGAATTTCCGCGGTTCCGCGGTTTCCGCGGTTAGGTTCACGCGACTATATGAATCGGGTGGGACGGAAGACATTCACGGTCTTACCCATCTAGGTATGTGGTTGTCACTTTTCAACGCACTCAGCAGCGGAGACCATATGGCGTCGCCTGCCTCTCACCCTGGCAGGAAGGACAGGAACCGCGGGTAATCAAACCCCGTGGCCCGTACCTCGGGCATGCCAGACGCTCAGCTTCACCACTGAGCTGCCGGCGCCCCACAACACCCCTCTAGCTTGAAAGTCGTTACTGCGCCTCTGAGGTTGGATCCCACCAGGAAACTGAAGGTGGTGACGTCATTGATGATCGATGATGATCGAGGATGATTGGTGATGATGATGTAAACACTATACAAAAATCATTAAGTTGCAAACGCAAATAAATAACGATGCCTGTGAAGTGTCTCGCGGCAGGGGAGTGACTAAGGAATTTCGTCTCAAGTCGGGTAGGCAGTCGAAATACGAATTTGTTCACTGAATCCGAGTGAGACACTTCAAACTCAAACCAGCACTACTCTCAATGTGCCTATTCCCGTATAACAGTGTGGGATGATTTAAGAAGAATGTTGGGTGATATTTTGGTGCATTTTTCTGGTGGGAAGTAAAAATAATTACACGGAAACTTCACAGCAATTTAAAAAAAAACTTTTTTGCTTTCCCCGTGCAGGGGAAACCATCATCCTTTGCTTGCGACTATGGTGGAGGCGGAACGAAGTAGTTGTTAAAGGGAAGGATAAACGAGCATTGTGTACGTGAATCTACGCTTCATGGTCATCACTGGAGTGGTCAATAATTTCAAAGCAGAAATTCGCTAACTCTAAGGTATTCACAATCTCACTCTGACCTTGCACACAACTATTCAGTGAATGTGTGAAAAGGGGTGCACCGTAAACCGTCATGCAGGTTAGGCATATTTGCTTACGGAAACAACGCTTTTTGTTCAACTGCGACTATAGTAGTATTCTTAAACCGTACAAACAGGTGCGCAGCCGACACACTTTTTATGGAGAGGGAGGACGAACTTGGCCACTTCGACATTGGATTTCTAGGCCTGCCACCGAGCTTCGACAATTGTATGCCTAGAACCGAGATTATTTTGGAGCTTACCTCAGCGGTGTTGTCTGTGTGGAATTTTTACGCGATTTTTTAAATACTAATTTTATAGGATCTGCTTTATTCGACAATCTGACGAGACTGTGGTGCCTCCAGCCTCTCGGCTACGCTGATGTGAACACACTTTGAAAGATCTTAGACCAAATTTAAGCCCAACATATTCGTTGGATTCTGTTCATACCACCAGTCATAACGATATTGAGAGTTACCGTGACGGACAAGTTAAACCTTGATGACCTTTCGTGAAATTATAGTCCAGTCCGGCTCAGATGTTGTTATTTTAAGGCAGTTTCAGCAGTTTTTTTAAAGCTAACTTTTGCACACAAATAATCATCATCTCCGCATAGTTCGCCTACCATTGTCAGAACTCGGAAATCGTGCAGCCGCGGGTGGATAAGTTCCAAAATTATCGATGGGGCCCAATGCATGGAGGCAATAAATGCTTATAATTTGGTTGGTGAGCATATATGAGCTCAAAACGTCGAAACCAAATGTGACATTGAATGAAGTCAACAGTCAACACGTATAAAGTGACCAAATGATAAAATAGCAGTCGCTAGCCTAGCGTAACGTTCTCAAGATAGACGGCAATATCAAAATTGAGCGTGGTATTAAATGAGGTGAACTAATGTAGCTGAATAGTCATATTTCACAGACGTCAACTCAAGGAGTTAAAGCTCTGTTCTGGAATGACAAAGCAAACTTGTATTAGGTGTTGGTTTCCACGTAAGATTTAGACGTCCAGGCCACTGACATCCAGGCACCACAAATTGAAAGAATATGTGGAGCCCCCCGTCCCAAAATATCGAGAGCATTAGGGATTGAAATACACCGGACGCGCGGACTCCTCCTTAGCGTGCGGGCTCATCTTTAGCGTGCGGCTCCTCCTTGGCGTGCGGGCTCCTTGGCGTGCGGTCTCCTCCTTAGCGTGCGGGCTCCTTAGCGTGCGGGCTCCCCTCCTTAGCGTAAGGGCTCCTCCTTGGCGTACAGGCTCCTCCTTGGCGTGCAGGCTCCTCCTTGGCGTACAGGCTCCTCCTTGGCGTACAGGCTCCTCCTTGGCGTACAGGCTCCTCCTTGGCGTGCAGGCTCCTCCTTGGCGTACAGGCTCCTCCTTAGTGTGAGGACTCCTTAGCGTACGGGCTCCTCATTGGCGTGCAGGCTCCTCCTTAGTGTGCGGGCTCCTTAACGTGCAGGCTCCTCCTTAGCGTGCAGGCTCCTCCTTAGTGTGCGGGCTCCTTAGCGTGCAGGCTCCTCCTTAGTGTGCGGGCCCATTAGCGTGCGGGATCCTCCTTAACGTGCAGGCTCCCGTGATCGTCCACAAGAGGACAAATCGTTTGTAATCTCACATGTTGTAAGTTGTCATTAACTCATGCCACTACCAAAGGGTTCAGTTTGCTATTGCGGCCTCCTTACAGGTACGATGGACAACTAACGCACTGCAAGCATTAGTGAGCCAATCATTTTGGAGCCGGTTATGTGTTAGACAAAGCAGTATCTCATACGCTTCTAAAATTGAACACTGCAACAAAAACATGCATTAGTTGGTTTTTGTGCTTCAATTTGATCGTTGCTGATGATGAGTTCGTTTTAATTTCAAAACATCCAATACAGCATTGTATTTGGAAATATATCATTGTATCTTCACCACGCCGAAAGTTCAGACAGAATATTTATGAGGCGTATGAGGTATCACGAAAGAAATGTTTTTTCGGAGTTCACGGCTCGTTGGAAGGGCTTCGAATGTTGAAAAGCCAAAACAGGTAGCATTTAACAGCTATGTATGTGCCGATTGTGATATTATGATTTTCGTGATGATTTGATGTGTGATTTGAATAAAAATATATCCATAAACTTTTTATCAGCTCACTTTCGTTTGATTTGCACCTGCTTTAGTCGACCGGGCTGCTGTGTACCTAATCGTTTTGCGCCACCTTAATTGGTCTATAAAATTGTTAAATCCTGGGCAAGAGTGCCCAGTAATTAGCACTGATTTGGACCTCTCGCAGTGGGTGCAATAATTCCTACAACCCTGCTGCTCCGTGTATTTACATTACGTCTTACTTTCGGCCTCAAACCGAGCACTAAAATCCGGAGACGAGATGTCGAAGAGTGCATAGCGTGCATTGCACACCGATCACACTCAGATACCGTCCTCGTCTACTTCTCCACACACCATTGGTGCGCCTCGTCACCTGGGTTCTCAGATACCGTGCTCGTCTACTTCTCCACACACCATTGACGCGCCTCGTCACCTGGGTTCTCAGATCCGTCCTCGTCTGCTTCTCGACACACCATTGGTGCGCCTCGTCACCTGGGTTCTCGTCAGTCACGCAGGGAACGGTGCGTCAACACTTGACGGCGGAGCAACTCGATGTCAGATGTTCTATGTGCGCCCTGTGGCAATGGCTAGTGCCACAAACCAGGTGCACGCAAAGCGCGAAACATGCACATTGCGGTGCTCTCCGATAGCCTGGACATTCTGAGGGCCTTTACTGAGGGCTAGACTGACGCATCTGATATGTTCCCGTGGCAATCAGAATCCCTATTCCCATCAAATCAATGGCTAATCAGGTAGCCCTGGCGGCTATCTGATACGGAGGCTAGACTGCCATATTGACTGCTTGTGTCATGTCGTACATCAGGTATTTGATCAAACATCTCCGCAACCGGCAACCCAGGTCCCGGGAGGTGAACTCTCAGCCATCATGGTGCTAAGAGATATTTCATTTGCGTCGGCGTTCGAAAGCAAGCCGTAACGCCAATGTTACTGTGAGAGGTCCTGACCTACGGGCAATGTAGCCTAGGATATAACAAGTTGATGATACCACATAAAACAGCCGCATAACGACAGCTTAAATAGTCGACCCGGTCAACTGAAACCGGGTCAAAATCGGACGGAAGTACGCTGAGAGGGAATGCCAGACTTTTTACACGAAAGTTGATTAATGCCTCGAGACGATGCTACCTGTCGGGAAATCAGTGAAAATGACAAGAATAAGAATGAAAAATAAACTAGCTCTAAAACGCCTTGGTGTTCGAAATGTCCTTAAAGCTCATCTGCTTACCAAGCAGCTCCGAGCTCCAAATAGTGGTGGATATAAAGTGGTTTTTCATTTAAATTCAGCTCACACTTTTATCAGGCTTAAATGTGGGCAAAATGTAATGTGAAATTCGCTTGCTGTCCGTTCTCGCGTCTCGATTCATATTGGCTCCCAAATAAATCTGAAGCTTTGGTTTGTGGTCCACTCCTTAAGGGTCAAAACATTTAGGGTAAGGACATGCTAATTCAACCAGTCGATAACGCCCGACAGTCAGCGATTTCGCTGCAAATGAGCATATGGAGTTTGTTGTAGCTCTCAACACGATTCTGGCATTTTAGGGCAATCGGAATTACTGTTTGTGAGATATTGTCTGGTTTTATTTTTGCGACTTCAGAAAGGTAAAATTTAGCCGGCCATATCTCAAACCACTTTAGGTGCGAAAGTAAAATGAATATCAGGTGATAGAGCGTGAACTGGATTATTCGTGAAAAAAAGAAACATTAATAAGTATTGAAATATGGTACCTTACGGAGCAAACACAATTTATAAATATACTTGGGGAATACATTGATTTGGGGCTTAAAATAAATAGCATTTTGTATTATCTATACATTTTAGTACGATAACCATTGGTCAAACTGGTGGGCATGTCCATACCGTTACGCAAATGTGCTCCGAATCGTCTCAGTCTGGCGTCGAGCGATGTCCATGTCACCTCACCACCCCTTCAGGCAGCCGTCGAGCACGGCGCGCAGGGTGTCGGGTGAACGGCAGTAGACGATCTGTGATCACAGGGGAACATCCTGCAGCTCCGGAAATGACCACACAGTTAAACACTATATCGTGAAGTATTGACGCTATCGTGCCGACAGTGAATCTGAGGCCCAAAACGTGACAATGATATCTCATAAATTATCTCAGATAAGGCTGACAAGATTCAACAGTTCACAGAGGACCATGTCACTCTATACCAAACTTCTGACAGCGAAACCTTCGCTTCCATATTGTCAGACTTCTTTTTGGCATCTGTTTACTGGATAATAGTATAATCTGAATATTACCGCAGGTATGAAGTATGATATTAATCTAGATAGCACTGGAAGGTTCTCTATTATCGAAGTTATTATTGCAACGCTACGAATAGCGATTAAAATACAAACATAATCTTATTTAGAGCTATTGCAACCACTTTTATATTTCCTTTTTGAACTTCAGTCCGAATTATCCCTGGGGTGGCTTTATGGACCAGGGCCCGATGCTAAGCAGAGCTTGTTGCCTGAACCCACCACCCGATCCGTGAATTCCAGTTCAACAGCAGAATATTGACCGAGAACTGAACGTGCCGTCAGTGCAGTGACACGGCACCGGCGTTATCGGGCCAGCTGCGAAAAGACCCTCCAAGCCGGAGGCGAAATGCGAGTACGCGAAGCGACTCCTCGCCAGCGACCCCTGTCTCGCCGGGATAGGAGAGACCAATGCAGGTCAGAGTATTTACCAACTGAGTTACTGGAGCTGCTGACATGGCTGGAAATTCCGGGTGGGTCGGAGGTACCGGACCCGCCTGGTTTGGTAGGTACCCTGCTAATGTTAATTTGTTATTTTCCCTATTCAATCCGAGAATATGTCTTGAAAATAAGAATTAGGATCCCTTGGCTTCGTGAGATATATCCAGCTCTGACTACTCAGCTACTATGAATGAATTACAAAATGAAACCTGAAAGGGAATTAACGTTAACCAAGTGCATTTCCACGCTAAGCTAGCTAAACATTGACGTTTATTCGCCGGCGTCTCCCTGACTGCAGTTCTGACGTCATCCAGCCGTCGTCCCGTTGTGGTCAGGCTGTGTTTGGGGTGTTTCGCTGACTGAAATGGCGGCGATAACATGCTGATGGCCAGCAGCATCACGTTCGTCTCGACGTCACCGGCGCCTGCAGCTGGGCCTGGGTATCCACCATCTGAAATGCCGGTTGATGGCTGGTCTCCAGCCGATCGCTGTTCTCATGTCCCGAGGAGTGTTTTGTTGCAAATTTCCTGCAAGTCGTGCACAGCACATTTCCTTCGCCGAGAAGTACATACAAGCTGCGTTTTGTTTTGAAATCGTTTTGCTCTTTTCGTCACTGCACTTTTCTTTTCATTGGGTTTCGTCTGGTATGCGTGTTAGCACATACTTTGACAGCTGTAGACAAGCTCCTTGCTTTTTGTACTTGATGAGGGCCTGCTCATGAATTCATGATGCGGGCACATTGTCTTGATTTCAGGTTCGTCAGGTTTCGATCTCTGCGCCGATATGTCAGAAAATTGTCCTGAACGGGCTTCACATTGCGTTTCTATAGTGAACTTGCTCTGATGACAGGCAGGGGCGGATACAGGGAGAGGGGCAATGGATGCATGTGCCCCCCCCCCCATGAAAAAGTGTATGTGTGTGTGTAGTTTGAATCTTGGGCCAGTCAGTTGCTTCGGCTATATTGCGCCGATAACCATGACACGATGGCGCCTCTGGTCGGGAAAGGCGCCACTTAAGGAAGACGAGAAGGTACCACTCCACACAGACTTTTGAGCCAAAACACTCTTTTCAGAGGAAAGGGCCCTTTTCGGGATGCTTGAGTGCACCCGCTCACCCCGCTCAACGAATGTTTCCTCGGAAATGTGGAAATGGAAAGCACTTCATGTTACCGTCCCTTCGGCCGGACTGACCGACTGGCACAAAATTTGGAAACCGGTGAGGGTCACTGGGTGCCTCAATGGACCTTGTTGACAGCCGTGATGGCTTTGGCGCGAAACGAGCCCCCCCCCCCTGAAACCCATGTGACCCCTTGAAGAATGTGACGGGCTTTAGATCCATAAGTTCGCCTTCAGACGATCAGTATTAATTAACCCATGATAGGATCCTTTGGAGATTGGAGGACCTCTGTGAGATCTGCGACGGTCGGTTCCAGTCTGCAACTGCCATTTTGAAATCTGAGAGGAACAATCGATGCGTGCATGTGAAGGAATAATTGCGTGGTTCATCAAAACCCCTTTATTGTCCATTCGAAAGCTGTGACGCTTATCAGGGGCGCTTTGACTCTCGTAAGGGCCCTTTTTAAGCCCATGGGGGTACCTTTGAGATATAGCAGTTTAGAGCCTTTGAGATAATATAGGACTCTCAGGAATCTGCTCTGAAATGTGCATTCCTTGGAAACCGGACCCTCTGAAATCATTGTGTATGCTCTTCGAAGTCTATAAGGGTCGTTCTGAGCTCTGGGAGGTTCTTCTTGATGACAACCTGGGCACGTTCTTGGTAATATCACGGAGTCTGTGCAGGCAAATATTTCTTCTGGGACGTAGTCATGGATCAGCCTCTGCTTGGCACCGACTGGAACACGAGGGTGAGGTTCTGCCATCTATTGAGCATTCTGTTAATTTACGATTGCATACATACATCCGTTGGAATAGATGGCGCCATTATGAGGCAGGCCGACATCTTTGCCGACGAAGCCACATATCCTTTACCAGGGAGCATGAGGAAATAAGCATATATATATATATATATATATATATATATATATATATATATATATATATATATATATGGTGTACCTAGCAGTGGATTCAGCACCTTCCTTCGGGATGTGATACTGATGAGATTGGCTATAGTAGCACAATGGGCATGATTGGAGGAGTTTGTAATTGTTGAGTGTGTTATGCAATATCAGGTGAATGGCGCTAGATAGGCTGGGATATACCTAGGAACTTTAGATAATGGATTGATTGGAGTGAGATCATGTACTTTTCTAGATACGTTTAACCCAGATGGGTCCCTGTGGCTCTTATTTACATACATACAGATGAGCCCTGTGGCTCCTTAACACTTTATGACTATATAAGCAATTTTTTCGATACTCTGACGCTTGGACATTCTGTCGAGGTGTACTAGTTAAGATCTGGTGCACATCATGCTCATGTGCCTAACACTGTATCGAAAGAAATACATTAATCGAACTTCAACAACCATATTTGATGATAAGGTATTTGTAGGGAGATTCGCGTTTGGACAAGACATCACTTGGAAGTGACTGAAGAATGATTGAATGACCTTTGACATCGAAGCCAACGGAAAATGCGCCAAGGGAAAATCACTGTTTAAGGAGCCTAACACAGACATAACGCTTCCGGAGTAAACATTTAGTTATTCGGGCCCGATGTAAAGGTGATCGAATTCGCCATCATCCTGCCAGTGGCTGTTTAACGGATTTTATGGCTCCCAAATGCGCGTATAATTTTGCAGCGCAACGAGCTGTAACCGGATAAATGAGGAAAATAAAGTTGTCATATAAGGGGTACGATAAATTAAAAATAGGGTCAAGGCATCGGTGATTTCGCATACATTATACAATTTTTATGGTAAAAATACAGCTAATCTCCTCTCACGATCTCGGCTGTTTCGAGCTCATTACACGACGGGACACCGCCACAAAGGTAGCTTCAGCTATAAATGCGAATCGAAAATAAACTTAAAAACTTTAAATTTTCACTTACCCCGGCTGGAAAATAACCCAACTGTAAAAAAAAAATTTTTTTTTTTTTTTTTGTTTTTTTTAGTTCTTTACCCCTTTCCCCCCCTGGATCTGGGACAAGGCACAGGGGACCACAAAGGTAGCTTCAGCTATAAAGGCAATGCGTTATTTTTATATCGTGGTATGATGATGAATATGATAAATGTGGCTTGCCTTCCATAAAGTAGTGCGATTGACGGCTGGTTATTAGGGGATTTCAAACGGTAAACTTAGACTGCTTTTGGAGGAATGATTTTCATGCTGTGATCTCCCACGGGCTGGAAAATATATAACACCTTGTGTGTAACTGTACAGTTGTGTGTAGAACACAATCTCCTTTCACGATCTCGGCTGTTTCGAGCTCATTACCACGTTCACGACCTGGATCTGGGACAAGGCACATGCTAACGGGACGTCCTGCGTCTCGTGTTTACAGACACACCAGGCGGTCACCACACGACACTCACCTGAAACGGTTGTCCGCTGCTGAATGTGTCAAAATCACGAGGTACCACCAGGCACATCGGATCAGGACACAACTGATCGCGAAACCCCGAGCCACACAAGTCGCATGCCATTGGAGCACCATTGTGCTTAAGCATGAATCATGTTTAAGCTCATTACTAGCCAACATATAGCAACAAAAATGCCCATATCATATATTTATCAGGCTTAAGTACATAGCACGAATAAACGATTTGTATTCACACTGAATACTCAAAATTATCGAATGGAATTAATGGAAGAAGCGCTCAAGCATGACTAGTAGTCCCTCAAATGTCTTACTGGCTCAGCACGAGCCAAATCAGGTCATATCGAAATCACAGGGATGCCATCCAACACAAAAAGTTATATATCGTTGTCAACCTCATCATCAGGTCAATGCATGTGTCAACATGTATAGCGCTCATAACTACCTATTTCGTCACGCGCCAGCAATAAATGCCAATAACGATAAATTACCCATGTCCTGCAAACTCAGCATAAATATTGATTAAAGAATCTACTATCGCCTATTTAATAATCTTGATGGCACACGCTAAATCTCTGGCTCCTGATGCACTCATGGTGGCCGTTAATGGAATAAAAGTTGCAGAACTGACAACATATCCCGGTAGCAGACACGTCTCCAAGAAAAAAAAATTGGAAAAAAATTCCAATGCACTCAAACTCCTTAGTTTCTCAATGCCGTGCCACTGAATGCAGAGGACAATCACGAGAGCCAAATAAGCACGGGAAATTATAGGGATGCTGTTTGATCAGAGGTCAAGCACATCGACACCAGCTAACCCGACTGCCGTGGTGTTGGACATGTTGGACCGATTGCACCGCCAGTGGCAGAGGTAGGTCTACACGGGCCGCCCTGTGCCTGATTACACGCCGTCTGTGTCACGTTCTCACCACAGCCGACCGCTCCTCCGGACAACACATACACCTCCCACACGGGCAACAACAGCCGTCACTGAACATGCCAGCCAAACAGAACCCGGCTACTGCTTAGACCATAGAACAGAACATAACGCACATGATACACACGCTCCTGCAAGTGCAGCGAACTGAGAACACATAACTTCCAGCAGTAGGCGCTACTTCACTAGGGACGTAGGCTAGCTTCGCTGGCTTCACTGGCTCAACAATAGACGACTAAAACGTCAGACACACCAGCAAAATACGCCCTGATAAAACCAGAGGCAAGCTAGGTCGACAGGCGACAACGCCGTAAGCTCCCTGTGCACAATACTCGCTGTTCACTCATGGAACGTTTTGTCTAAAGCAGATAATACCGAATTAGCTCATTTTGCATGTGTTACGTATGAAGTAATGCTCCGGAAAGTGTAAATAGTTTACGGTGCCAAATTTGTCAGTATGAATGATTCATGACTTCACGAATCCGTGATCCAGGACTAATTTTGCATCGTCCATGCTAATACCAGCAATTTGACACCTCAAAGCTTTTTCATTTTCAGCCCGGCATTTGTTGGGATGTAGTCATCTTCCAATTCCTGGATATAATGGGGAAGTGCACTCCTTAAAAAAAAATTACTGGCCGATTATCACATAGTAAAACCACAATGGGCAAGCAGCAAATAATAGCTCTGGATAAGATAACCCTGCGACTTAATGGACTGCGACAAATGGACAGGTTATCTCAGGAAGGACATGATACCCTCCAGGATGGTGCAGGGTTCCACAGGAGCAGAGCACGAAGAGCGGGATACCCTCGTGAAGGGCAGGCAATCCGCAGGAAGGTCGTGCTACCCCCAGAAATGGAAGGTAACCCCACGTCACTTGCGTAGGCTGCTGTCGCGAACACGACATGCACACTGGATTGTCAACAGCATCAGAGCACAGGCCACATACAATCTTCACCACGATTTCCGCCCAGAGCCGCAGGACTAGATCAGGAGGCCCTCCCATGATCCGCTACTGAGCAGGGCCAACACGGCCTGACTAGTACGAGTACACCAGCGGACGGGTACATCAGTACCCTCCAGCGCTACATCAGTGTACTGCCATCAGGGCACCAGTGCAGTCACACTGGCGGCGAGGCCTGTGTCTGCGACGACGCCACCGAGCCGACAGTGACGATCAGAAGTCTTCTGTGTGGGGCCCATCTAGATGAAGAAGAACATCACGACGACCAGCAGCATGACGCCGGAGAGTAGGCCGATGGCAGTCCACTGACGCTTGTCTGTCGACATGGAGCGCAGAGTGAGCACATCACAAGTCCAGTGGAGCAGGGTCACGGAAGCAAAATACCGCACAATAGGGAACACCATCAAGTTATGAATGCCATACCTCTTGATAATACTTTCAACTGGGATTATCGTATGTAGATATTTTCCGATGGTGACCTACAGATGTTACATTTCCGAGCAATAATTGCCTTATCGCGTTGGCAGCAGACGTATTCCGTCATCAAACATCGCAAAACAAATTGCTTCCACGTGATTAATTCGAACCAACGACACCGGATTTCACGTCTAACGTTCTACCACTGTGCCACCGCCCGGAGGGCCATTTCGGCTCTAGGAGGCAGCCAGCCCGGGACGATCTGCTCTGTACTCTCCCCTCAGTACCTGAGCTAGCCAGCACAACACCTACAGTTGCGCCTACTTATCGTTGGGTTCTCTGAGCCAGCCAGTACGGTCGGACCCACCTCTACTCTTCGCGCTACTCCCGAACAGGCCAGTTCAGAACTTTCACCGTTCGGAACATCGCCGTCTTTGACCGATGATCTGTTATTAATTGGAATATAGCCAGGTGAGTTAGTTACCTTACCTCCTAGTTCGAAAAGGTGTTCTAGAGTTTCTTTGGGTGTATGGCCACATCTTATATACTTTGTGAAACATGTTAAAAAGGTTTCATTTTATTGCAACAATTCTTGAAGATACGGCATGCGGACCAGGCGAAAAGGCATAGACGGTCTCATGAATGTGGCACAAAGGTGCATGTCGCACATACGCCTTTGATCAGAAAAGCCCATGCCAGCTACATGCCAGCTTTCCTTGTCGCCGTTACCAATCGCATCAGGCAAACAAAGCATGTGTCACGTACGATTGTGTGTATCTTTGTTAGTAGTTCATTGACTGCAAAAGGAAGGCGACAATGCCCAAATATACTTATTGCCATCCGCATTCGAAGACTTACCCAACATCTAGCTCCATGAATTGGAGCCAGAGTGAATACCGAGAAGACGGAATTATCAGCCTATGGCCGCTATATTATTTTTGAAAACATAACAAAACACAAAGATGCTAATTTTCAGCTAAATATTATCACTATGGGTATCTGCAAATTTGAATACTGCTTTACTTTCGATATTCTCCCGTGGTCGTATGCAGAAAAAAGATCACCATCGAATTCTGCAACCAAAAATAAGTGTTTCTCTATTCCATGAAGAAACGCTTTGGACACTGGCATTCTCTTTGCTCCTCAAGTATTCACTTCATAAGTAACGTCATGCCAAGACACTACCGCCCATGATACTGCGGTCAAGGAAAACCAGCATGCTAAAAGCGCTTGCACCAGTTTGTGTTACGGCTCGCATTTATACGTGCTTATGGCAAAACTACAAAACACAATACCATGCGAGGTGACCAGGGAACACCACCAGCAACTGTACTAGGCAGTGACCAGGTAATAGTACCAAATACTATGCAATGCGAGGTGACCAGGGAACACTACCAGTGACTGTACCAGGTGATCAGGGAACACTACCAAATACTATGTCATGACAGGTCACAAGGGAACACTACCAGCGACTGTATTAGGTGACCCAGGAACAGTATCAAAGACTATATCATGAGAACTCATCCGGGAACACTATCAGTAACTGTGTCAGGTGGCCAGGGAACACTGCCAATCACTGTATCAAGGGATGACCAAGGAACACTACTAATGAATGCGCGATGTGAGGTCAACAGGGAACTATAATCAACTCACCAAGAACTGTGACACCCCCGGTACTGTACTACCAGTACTGTACTAGGAATTATCCAGGACATTGTCAGTGAATATAAAAGGGATTGGCTGGCAGCTGATGAGACTCCACTCACCTTTGGACATTCGTAGCACGTTGAAAACTCTGCTGATAGTGGTGTTCAGCTTGCCCCGAGGCGACTCAACCTCGTCTGCGACGTCATCAACCAAGCTGCGGACCGGCTAGCGCGTCAAGAGTGAAGCGACAACTCTTTTGATGGGTTAACTGCTTAATTACTTCCATATATTACCAGTTTTCAGTGTTCTTTACATGCCTATACTGTTTCCGAAATCATATTCCATTTACATTATATACTCCACTATGATAATTGCCTGGGTGCGCACAGACCAGGATTCGTAGAATCTTGACCATTTGGAAAACAAAAACAATATGGCATGGCGAAAACGACTAAAACTTGGTTCACACTTGGTAATTCGGAGCGTCAATCATTCGTAAAACGAACGGATATAGAACGTCAAACAGAAGATATACGTCGTAAAACGAGCGGAAATACACCGGGAATAACACACGCTGTTTCCCGAATGAAAACGTTCATTTACGCTTCCCTGCGAATCAATTATGACGCCAATGAGACCATTCTGACGCGACTGCCGCCGATTCAAGCTGTGTGGAAATCCTGAATACTTGTACCAATGCAAGCTGAGATATATCGCACATTTACATGTGCCAATTCCAATGCCAATTCCAATGAATTGGCATTTACAGCAATGGAAATTATGAACATGATTTTCACCATCATGCATAACTTGGCAGTGCCAAGTTGTGTTTGGAGTATCAGGAATTGTCAGTGGGTTTTCATTGCTTACAATAGGCACTTAGAACTCACTGGGCCAATGACTTCCTACATGGCTATGTTCTTCAGAGATACTTGCAAGATTTTGTCAGGGCTGCATGCACAGCCCCAACAATATTATTTCCCACCTTTGCATCCTGGGTGAACGAGCATGCTTTTTCAGTGCCAATAAAGCACAAGCACAACACAACATTGCATACAATTCCGCTTGTGACTATTTTCCAGGTCTACCTCTCTACCACGTGACCAAAAGTGGTGTGCTAGGAAATGCAATATTCTAGCCACAGGCAAATCAATGCTTCCAACCTGGTTATAGACAGCCAACAAAACTTCGAATATCTCGCGACCACTCAATCACACCAACAGAACGTTAAACGCCGAATCGGCGTTGAAAAGATAAACTAAATCTATCTGTTGGACGCCAGATAGACGTTCATTACGCGGTCGTGACATACCCCGGTTCACACTGTGCGACGCTCCGATCGCGTTAAACGTTCGTAAAACGCAGTTTTGACGGGCGTCTGAAATACGTTCGATTGCCGTTTGTTTGACGAAACGGCCTAAAAACGATGAATAAACGCTCGGAAAGCGTCAAAAGGCCATAATGAGAACCGAGCTTAAGACGACGGAATCTTAGGGAACCACATACACGGAGACCTGGCGAGAACAACGTAACATACACACGACCGACTGGGTTTTCTCAGTAGGCGTCAGTATGCAAAGCGAAGCACCCGCCACCGAGCAGGGGAGCAGATAAACCATAGAGCCATCCCAGTCTGCGTTCATTGCAAGTGTAATTGCATCAGATCGGGGAAGGAAAATTTAACATAACGTCCACGAATTTCGTAGAAAATAAAGAACCCATTAGTTCCTCTCGTACCAGAACCATACATTTTCAAATATACCTCATGTTGTTTTGACCCTGATACCGCCACTGTCAGGAGCAGTGGCTGTGCACGAGCTTCCAAGTCGTGACCAGACGTTGGAGAATACAATGGGCACAATGCGCATTCACTTCAAGATTGGATGTTAGTCAGTACTGTTATAACTGGGTAGTTCGGTGTAGCTCTGGGGCTGGTAGATAGAACTATAGTAGAAACAATAATTTAGCTGGAGCAACGGTTCTTTGAAAAGCCTGCATGTTTGCGACGCTTCCAAATGTGTTTCATCGTATTATCTGCAGCACGCAGGCATTATGGAAGTTAAAACGAACTTCGAAGGGGGAAGAGTTTCAGACTATCCGTTTTGCCGCGGCTAAACTTACGTCGTACCGACGTTTTTGTTATAATGACTTTCTGGTGTCGAGCTACACATTCCCTAAATACCACCGAAAGGACAGCAACATGACAAAATACGTAATGAAGGACAACAGTCGCCTGCACAACAGCAAATGTTAGCTGTCTGAGCTTGGCTATACGCATCGAGCATACAGCGACCAAAACCAAGTCAGATAAGCGATGAAATTGAACAATGTGAATCAGAATACGGCAGAACGCATCAAACAGTGTACTGAGATTCTGAAAGTTGAGTGGAGACAAACATTTCATGCGAATTGTATTGACATCACTTTTTTCTTTGACATCATTAAGTGTCACTTTTGCTTTTTTATTCCCATCAACAACATTGCCACCAAACAGCCTTTCCAGCCAGACCTGCATGGTGCTGCCACTGCCATGACCTGCTGCCAGTGTCCAGTGTCGGGCTGAGTTATGGCGCCGTGTCGGCGACACTCACATGGCCTGGTGGTCGGCCTCGGCGTCCATCTGACTCGACAGGGGCACGCTGCTGACCGCGCCGTCGCCCAGGTCGGGCGGCAGGTGCTGACGGTGCGGCAGCTGGCGGCCGGCCGGCGGGTCCGGCTCGTCATCACGCAGCCGACTGTAGCCGCCGCCGCCGCCGCCACCGCCGCCGCCACCGCCGCCGCTCCCGCCCGGCTGACCCGAGCTCGGCCCGCCGCCGGTCGCCGGCACGTGGTCCGGCGACGCCGACACCTCCAGCAGCGGCTGCCGTCACAGGGGTCACACGGGTCACACGGGTCACGCGGGTCAGTCAGGTCAGACGGCGGCTGGTGTCTGAGACGGCGGCTGCGAGGCCGACTCCGGATCATCGGTAAAAGGAGCAGTGTTCGGAATGAGATGGCCATTTGTCGGGATTGGAGGATCAATTTTCTGACTTAGATGGTCGGTGTCGAATCTGAGCATCAGCATTAGATCCGAAGACCGGTGTTCGGGCAAAGCATCATTGTTTCCATACTGAGATCAGCGTTCAGGTGAAATGATCAGTTGTCCGAATTCGTGGATCAGTAGTTGGATCTGAGGATGAGCGGTTGGGTTTGCGGATCGGTGTTTGGGTCGGCCTGCGAACTGGCATTGACCGACCCGAACAAAACATTGGCTTAGCTACACCCAAACCGATGATCTGGTTTTGGCCTAGCAACACTTGCCAACGACATTTCTGCGATGAATTGTGACACATAACAATGACAATGAGACTGCTTCAGAATGTGCTAGCTAGTTCCAGCCCCGAGCAACTTCGCTGGATTTATACTATAGCATACATACAAAATATCACAAACGTTAAGTGCCAATTAACAGAGCACATAATGGCTCACGCTCGGTCGCATCACACCATCACAGCCATCACCCACAGTGCACAGTGCACAGTGGAGCACAGAGCGCAAGACGAGACACTTACGTTGTACGCCGAGGGTAGCTCGTCCGCCTTCTCTAGTTCCTACGACATGCAGTCCGTGTTAGTTACACTGGCGATCCACTACAGTTGAGAAAACATGCGGCATCCGGCACACAAGAAAAGCATGTCCAGCAATGGTGAAAATCAATGGCAATCACAGCATATCAACATGGCAGCGAAGAATGGTTTGCAAGCAATTATGTACTGTCCCAACAGCGCCTTGGCCGCCACACGTGCCCCGTGCAACAAGTGTGGACGCTGTCGTGACCACCGGATACACTTTGGCCCCCAGCCGTCCCGAACGAGTGAGGTAGCAGCGGCGTAGAAGCGCTCCACGTCGTGATTCATTTATACGTCACTGCAGTCAGAATCAACACCTGCCGTACCGTACGCTGAACGCTGCTCGTGTGGTATGGAGAACGACAGAGGAGCAACAGCCTATGGCTTTCAAACCATGGCAAACAAGCCATCAAATCGCATTGTATATTGCCACGCTTTCCAATAACTCTTGAACTGAAAATATTGTTTGTTATTGGCGACCACCAAAGTTTTGATGGGAAAAAGACGAACGTAATTAGAAGGGAACAAGAATCACACCAACGGTTTCCACCCGCGGTACGAGGATGGGGTGTGGTAGTTCCCCTTCTAAAAAAATATTTTTTTTGTGCTATATCATTGAAACGTAAAATGTAAGATTCCATGTCGCCGAACATAACATCTCTCTTCACTCCTTGGCGGTCTTGAACGAGGATAGTATACTGCGAAATAAACAGCTTAGGATGTATCGCACGAACAAGTCATAGGAGGGCACCATCACCTTTATACATGAGGTAAGCATCCAAACATTACTTAGATACGCTGTTAACTAAGCTGATGATGAGGATGCAAAGTTCTTCTGAACAATAACAAACAATTCGGTCTAGGCCAAGCTCAATTTCGGAGTAGCTTAGGATCAGTTGGGACCTCCTCCAAACATAACCTATGTCAGCCATGGTGGAAGGGGGTGATGGTGACACTGTTATGTGTCACTCTTAGGTTACACGCCGCTGTGGGACAGCAAAGTTCAGGACGACGAAGAGGTCCAAAACAACAACAAACAAAACGAAAACAGCCGCCCTCAGCTGTGCATGCACCCGTGCCACAACCGCCAACACACAATGCAGCTTGCGTTAGCCCACGACAACTTGCACGTGCACCAGTACAACTGCGGAAAACACACAATGTAGCGTGCTGTTAGTTCATGACTATTTGTACATGCACCGGCACGACTACGGCAAACACATACTGCAGGCTGTAGTGGGTTCATGACTAGTTGTACATGCACCAGTATGACTACAGTGAACACATACTGCAGGCTGTAGTCGGTTCATGACTAGTTGTACATGCACCAGTATGACTACAGTGAACACATACTGCAGGCTGTAGTCGGTTCATGACTAGTTGTACATGCACCAGTATGACTACAGTGAACACATACTGCAGGCTGTAGTTAGTTCACGACTATTTGTACGTGCAACAGCATGACTATGATAAACACACAATGCAGGCTGTAGTTATTTTACGAGACTGTATAGCCTTCTGAGCTTCTGACTAGGCAACTCTGGTCAGCATTTGGCCATAAATGTTTACACATACATACATACATACATTAGGGCGTACACCCGTGCGTGTGCTACACGTGACATGGTGGTACCACGTGGCACGTGTCTGACATCCGCAGGCTGCCCAGGGGATGGCGGCGCTACCTGGCGGGCAGTCCGGTCGCTGTCCACAGGTCGGTTCAGGCTCATGCGCTCCTTGATGGCTTCCAGCTCGTCGCGGGTCGCCCGGACGAAGCTTCTCCGCACTTGCAGATCAGTGGCATCCAGCTTGAACTGCTTCTGGTTCTTTTCAACAATACGTAAGCGGCAGTCAAGGCAAATCTCGTATCAGTGCAAGACATTATTAAGGGTGCTAGAAGTACGAGGGCATGAGGCTGACACTATAGAACTCCCGTGCAGCAGGTATCGAATTTGGCATCATTAAGGGTGCTGGAAGTGCGAGGGCATGAGGCAGACACTATAGGATTCCCGTGCAGCAGGTACCGAATTTGGCATCATGCTGTTCGGCAGACAAATTGCTATGTACCGCAACTGTGCTTTCTTGGCAACCCATTCAGGATAGACGTGGTCAGCATAGATGCCGCGGCACGCTGCACCACTGTAGAAAATGTCGCCCGGAAACTTCCTGTGAAGGAAGAACTCAAGGTTGGGCCATTCATGTGATCTTTGTACTTTTTTATCGTATATGTTCCATGTATGCATGATCGCGCTTCGTATGCAGCGCATTCGTACCAAAAAAAGGAAGCTACATTCTGATGTGCTTATAATTGGTCTTACTTTTGAAGGTAGGAAAACATATCACCAACAAAATTTACGTGATGTATATATATATATATATATATATATATATATATATATATATATATATATATATATATATACATATATATGCTGCTTAAAGCATACTGCAATGCTATGTATGGTGCATAACTATGGAAGTGTACTGTGGACAGAGGGTAAAGAAGTTAGGCATGGCTTATCAAACATGCATGAAGAAACCAATTCATTTGCCAAGGTCACAACATATGTGCCAATTATAAAATGTTTGTATTGGATGAAGAGATTCCCCCTCCATGCATCTACGTTATGGAAAGTAGTAATGCATCATCAGCATCAAGAACAGGAATATACGGAGACTAGGTATTCTAATGAATGAGCACAAGATAATTCGTGTTAAATTTGGCTTGAATGGCTGCAACCGTGAACGCTGCCCAAAGTCAGATGTTGATCGCATGTTGGCGAGATATCAGCCACACATCGCATCGGTAAGTGAGCATGACATGTGATGATGGGATGCTGATAACGTTTTTTTAAAAATATAGATCCACACATATGTACATGTAATGTGTAATTGTTGTCAAAATTTAGTGATATTGTAATGCCTATGTGCATATGAGCGGACAAAAATGTGTCTAACGTGTGAGATGTGTTCATTAATGTTGGCACACCTGTGCTGCATACATCAGTTGAAAATGTGCTACCACTGGTTGCATGCAATGCAATGAACCATGCAACTACACCACATTGCATGTAATGCAATGTGGTGTCGTTGCATGCATGATATAATATATTATTAATATAATTACTTCAATCAGATGAAACCACAATTACGAAATTTTGTCCCAAATATGAATATATTGATTATGATTCATGCATATTTACTACGCTTCATATAAAAGTATACAATATCAAATCAGATGTTGACCAAATAGAAGATCGGTTGTCACATCAGTGTGGCAGATAAGGTTCATGAGTTCGGAACCAAACCATACTTCCTTCGCGATATTTGCTGGAAAGCTTCAGTTGAAAACATCAACGAGCTGTTTCAACATTTGCTGCCACTGTGATGCACTTAGCTTTCCCCATTACAACACTGCTGTGTTGTATGTTAGCCTTGCATGTACTATAATAAGCCATTTTCATGCATGCAGAATATCTTGATAATATTAGCTCGCTTTTTCAATTCATTTGCGACCAGGACGAGTATCACAAAGTCGACACGGAGGAACACAATTACTCACAGGTCCCTTAATTTATGAGACTGAATGTGTGCCTTTCAGAATAAGCACCAATGTGTAGGTTTCGACCAAGTAAGCTCGAAAACACCCGTTGTGGTTGTGCCTGAGATTGCGGATGTCTTTCATTCCGTGCAACTCTTTTTCAAGTTACTTTAAGATGGTAGAGCATGGTTGGAAATTGTGAAATTTGAAGTTCACTGTCACGTTCTCATCACATGGTGGCTCAATCGAGCTGTTGTTACCAGTATCTATGATCTATGTTGCACTTGTGTGGGATGCATAGTGAATTGCTGTAGAACTTGTATGGTAAACAAATACTGTGTATTATCTTTATCCAGGCCATTTTCACCCCAATGCTATCTTAATCATGTATTTGTAAGATGAGCTCTGTTCGAGGGACAAAATAATTCGACGCATGTTCAGCTACTTTGTCCTCCACCATTTTTTATCTTAACAGTAATCCTTCAATGAAGTGTGTCCTTAAATTATCTGCTTATTCTGCAATACTCAGAGACAACTGTTCATATACAGCTAATAGCACCTGAAATCATGGGCATGTCCAGCTGGCATCAAAGTGAAAAGAGGCGAAACGAACACTGCTGTGAGTGCTCATGACACTATCAGCAGCCCTGAAAATGATATTCGGTGCACTTTATATATTAGACTTGATACAGCTGTGTTCTACTTGAAAGAAACACATCGATACCAACAAAGGATATCGATAGTTTCTTGGAGGTCTTCGACATCCCACTCGATGCTGCGCAGGGAATTCCGCAGCTCATTCTCGGTCCAAGTGCGCTCAGCAGCCGTGGCCGGCACCGTCTCCAGCTCATTCAGCCGCTGGTACAGGCCGCGCGTCTTTGCCAGGGCCTTCACAACGTCACTGCCGCAAAGGTCACCCACATATCCAGCCAAGTATGGGACCCCACAATTGGACGCTTAGTTAGTTAGTTAAGCTTCATGGCACATCGACCTTGTTGATCATATCGTGCCCATACCACAGTTGGAAGCATTAATGCTGTTAAAAGTGCACCTGATGAAGGGGGAGGGAAGAGAAAGAGGGACTCAAGCACCCAGATATCTCACATTGTTCACTTAGAGCAACAAACTGCTTTACATAATCTTCACATTGTAAACATACACCACTATATCCTAAAATGTTTCTGACAGCACCAACGTTGAAGGTTGCTGGACATAATAGCCTGTGGCAGCCCCCAAATATACTGTTGCAGTCCTTGGGATGGGGGAGCCAATAGCCTGGTGGGTAGCACTGTTGTCCTGTAACTGTAGGGGTATGAGACAACTGTAGGTTAACCGAGTTCAAGTGTGTCACCTGTCTGGGAATTCAGCTTCCTCCCAGACATTTGCAGTAATGGTGGTGATAACACACAATTTGCTGATGCATTTCTACATGCTTGATAACATATGCATACAGAAAGAACCCATGGTTCTTCTGCATCATTCCTTGTTGAAGCCAGATAACCATTGTTACCTAATTGATTTTTCACAGATAAAGCTGGTAGCATTCCACATACCTAAATGAGATGGTGCTGGTTGTGGGTAATTCATATCCTCATCACTGGAGTCCTCATGTGAGATCTTGATGGCATCCTTGACAGCTTTGACTGAGAGAGTGTCATCTTATGACAGTTGGAATAAACATCTCACATAGTGCCACCTTATGGAGGTGGGAATAAATAGTATATTCTGGCTGCTATGTTAATAGATTGTATATGCTATATAATCATATTGTTACACTAGGTTAGTTAGTTATTTGGGTTTTAGGGTGCATCAACTGCATTGGTTATACAGCGCCCATTGTTACACTAGGTCAGATTAGGTTAGGTAAGGCTAGGGCTGCTATTTTTGATAATTTTTTTTTCAAGGAATTTATCTATGCTGAAATTCTTCAGCTCATGCAACTGAATACTTTAATTACAGATAGACACTTCTAGGAGGATTAATGTATTATAAGTTAAATGTCTTTGCTGCAAGGAGGTTGGGATGCAGTGCCTCTGTTTAAGGTTGACATCCTATCCAAATATTCCAATGACAAGGACACCAATGACCCACAACTAGGTCTGTCTCATTGAGGTATGTGGAATATTACCAGCTTACCTACACAAGGTAACAGTTTTTCACTATCACATAGAGTACCACATGGGGTCATCAATTCAGGTCAGACATGTCAAGGTCATTCATCATTCATTAAGTAACCAGTTCAGTGACAACAGGTTTTCAGTCAAAGTGTGGTTGATCAGTGGGATAGTCTGCCTGCTGATGTTGTGGGGAGTCATTCATTTAATGTATTTAAAAATAGGGTGGACAAATTTCTTAGGCTGGAAAATCTTGTTTTTTTTAGTTCTAATTAGGGGTGGATGGGGTGATGTACTAGTAGATGTAGTAGATGTACTACTTGTGCCAGTAGATGTACATGGTACAGGCCCCTTTAAGCATGCAAGGGTGGAGCTTGAAAATTATTGGTTGGACACTAAATCCACAATTGTTTTACACAGAATCAAGTAAATAGTGCTGGAGAGGTAGTTAGACAAGTTTGAAGGGTGTGTGGGATATTGGTGGATAGCTTCTTTGTAATTTGGGATGTGGTATTCATTGTGATGATGATCATCTTTTTGTACAGGTCTATACTATCTTCCATTTATAGGCTTAACCCAGATGGTCCCATGTGACACTTATTACGACAGGACACTTTATGACTTTTATCATCCTAACCACTTTCATAATCATTGCATTGGAGAAAGAAATTCCAAGAATTCAAAAATTGCCCCCTGATTGCAAATTTACAATAAAAACCACCTGAGAATATTCACCCAAATTATGCCATGCCAAATGATTTATTTTGTCACTCTAATCACAACTCTGTCAGCTGATTTTGCCACCAAGCTACATCAGTCATTCCCATGGCAAGTCTCATCCAGCCTCAACTAAACCCCACTGAGTTTCTTCTGGTGGCAGCCATGGGAACAAACCCTATGAATGGCCTCATGCCTGGGTTAAGTTAGGTTAGGTTATGTTGGATTTTATATTTTTTTACATTTCCCTTTATGCTATATTGTCCAACTGGTAATCTTTACCTTTCGGCCAACACATACTGTCAAGGTTAGTGATTTGTAAAGAGGTGTACAGTGGGGAACAGTGACATCACAGGAGTCAGGGAAGTGATATCACAACGTTACAAGTGCCGATGTCCATGATGTTTCCGGTTAGGTTAGATTATATTATGCTATGATACATTTTGTACATTATGCTACATTATCATAGTCTAGGTTAGGTGGTAATCTTTACTGACACCCGATTCCTGTGACGTCACTTCCCTGACTCCTGTGACGTCACTGTTCCCCACTGTGCACCTCTACAAATCACTAACCTTTGCAGTATGTGTCGGTCGAAAGGTAAAGATTACCGTCCAACTCAAAGCCCATTTTTTGGTGTTATTTTGCTCACAACCTGAAAAGTAAGCATTTGCACAGAAAATGAGTGGTCCATCATCTTAGTCTCATTCGTAAGCATTGCATTGGAATTATGAATTCCAAGAAGTTGTAAAACACCCTAAAGAATAAATTTACCACTGAACCTAGCCCCCTTCGTTTGCTTCATGAAGGTAAAATTATGTAAAATTTCTGTCATATTTCCCTTAAAGTGCAATAATTCTGAATATTACATGCAGCCATAGGTAAATTTGCAGTTTAAGGTGTATTTTTATTTTGGGGTATTTTTCTTCAGAATACCTATCTACCTACCATGTTTATGAAGGTGGCTAAGATGATTATATGGTAAATTTCAAGAACTAGGGTAAAATGCATTTTTTGATTTTTTAATACGGGGTATCTTAACGTACAAATCATGATGCGACCACTCATTTTCTCCGCAAATGATTACTTTTCAGTTGGCAAACAAATACACGACCATAATCTTCACCCTGCAAACATAGCACATCGCGTATAATTATCCGTACCTGGTGTGTCACAGACGTGATAAAGAAGACATTCAACACTTCAGGCACTCGATTTGATACTCTTTGACATCAAAAACCTTATGTTTCTGCCTTAATTCGACATTATCTCCGAGAATGCATATACTCACAACACGCCGCGCCAGCCACCGTCGATAAGGGTGGCGTCAACATTCCTTGCGATGCTGTATTATTTTATTTAAATATATTTGATGACGTCATGGCCAAAAAATTTGTTTCGGATAATTCTGGTTTTCCGGTTAGGTTAGGTTAGGTTAGATTATATTATTATATAATTATATTATATAATTAAATATGAATATATAAATAATACAACAAAATAAAATAGCCTAACCTAACCTAACCTAGACTAAGATAACGTAGCATAATATATAAAATATATTATATCATATTATATTATAATTCACCTTTATTGGTGTCATTTCACCAGCGAACTGAAAAGTATGCATTTGCAGATGAAATGAGTGGTCATGCCATGTTAACCACATTCATAACATTCCATTGGAAATATAAATTCCAAGACATCAAAAATTACCTTCAAGTGCAAATTTACTGAAAATGTAATGGGGTTACACATAGGCAAACTGCACTTCTTTAATAAATTCGTTGTTTTTACTTTGACCAATCCTATGCACGATTGCAAGCATTATAATCGTCTTGTTCCAAGCTGAGATATTGTACTTTGATCTTTCTGCTTCAAGGTTAAGGAAGCACCATATACTCACTCTCTCACGAGGTAGAAGGGATCCTCCATTGTAATTCCAGCTTCGATTTTAGCGAAGATCCAAGCCTCCAAACGTCATGAAGCAAGTTTCCAATTAAAATAGTCTTCCACAAAATGCCCAGAGGTCCGCGCCGATTTAACGTCGCATTTTGCATGCTGCAAGGTTCTTACAGATAGGGCTAGTTAATCTGGCTCGTCACTCGTCAGTCTCGATGGATCGAAAAAACGGGCGACGGAAAATAACTCCATTGACTTAAAATATGGCATTTTTAGAACGTAAAACTTATCACACAGCCATGCAAAAATTACACGGGTTATCTTGCGATTTTAAAATGTTGCTTTACTATGAAAGCGTTTCTTGGCAACACACCTAAAATACGTAAACAAAATTGACCTTCATTGAGAGACGAAGTTTGCGCATAATGCACAAAAAGTAATACTAATGAGTTCTGCTGGTATATATCGCCTTTTCTTCTGCCAGTTCCGACTGCTCTGTGATAAGTGACGTTCCTGCATTCCATCACACCCCAAGAGGGCTCTGGGCGTATGAGAAAAAAGTGCATGCTTCCAATAAATGCTTTCAAATACATGGTTGATTATTCGTGAGATATAAGCAGGCTTCCTAACCATGTTGTTGCGTTGGAGAGGAGTTCACGGCAAGCTAAGCAACATATGTGTTTGTTTCTAAAAATCAATTTTTGGGGCGTCAGGGTATTGTTTTATATACTTTTGAGGGGGAAACTGCCTCCTCAATGTTGACTTTTTCCCACAATAACTTTAACTTTTAACATGGAAACCTATGGAGTGTGCCGCAGTCCATTATGGCCTGCCTATTGCCTTCATGTATCCCCCGTCCCCCCAATAAGTTTAAAAAATCAGCTCCCCTGGGGGCACAATACATTAAGGTAATGGGAGGGCCAAAATTGATTGGGGTGAGGGTTAGGTAGGCATTTGTTCTTATTATGAGGGGATGCAAGGGACGGCGGTCACTGGTGGTGCTCAGGCACCACAATGAGAAAGAGAAGCCCTACCCAAATCCGACGAGAGGTTCGTGAGGACTATGATCAGTAGCGTAGTTGGGAGGGGGGGAGGCGAAAAGGGGGAAGTCGTCTCCTTGGCAAGTCCGAGGGGGCCCTTTAGGCGACCGCTATGAGGGGCTCACAATGACCCATCAAGACGCAGGTGCCAGTGTCGTAGCAAGTTGGGGAGGGGCAGCCCCCCCCACTGGCGAGTACGAGGGGGTTCCTCCAGGCGGTCGCATTGAGGGACATGTAAAGCTTCCTGGCCAATACGGACTGATACAACGGTCTCCAGACTGACGGAGAGGATTCCGGGTCGATGAATCCAGCCAGCAATTCTGATCTGTGCCAAATCGAGCTGACTAGGTGTCTGCCCAAGCACAAAACTTGGGCAGAGCTATTGCGTAGGTTTTGGTTGGCGTATGAAACAGGGACGCCAACCAAAACCCATGCAAAACCCACCTGGTCCCCGCTCGGGCAAATACGGCCGAAGACCAAGCATAGCCACCCAACTGTGGCTCAGCCCCACATAGCCACCCAACTGTGGCTCAGCCCAACATAATGCAGACTGGGCCCTGTCGGACTTAGTGGGCTGAACACAAGTTGTGGCTCTGCCCAATATAATGCAGACTGTGCCCTTGCAAGCTTCTCTGATTTAAGCGACTAAGTTGGACTATCATGGGCTCTGCCCAGGCTGTACCCAACTTGCCCACCCTCAGCTCAAACAGATTGCTGGCTGGGAAGAGCCCCAAATCAACTGAGAGTGCCCACGGGCAAATGTTGAGAGCCCTGGGCTGGGCTAACGGGAAGGATTTATATGTTTACGGAGTGGTCGTCATCGCTAGAAAGGCCCCTGGCCTGACTGAGAGGACCCGAGCCAATATGAAGCGGCCCTAGGCTGACGGAGGGGTCCAAGCCCAAGAAAGGGCCGATGACATGGGGGAAGTTAAGTTTTTGAAAAGGGGTCTCCGGTCTAATGGAAAATCCCTTAACCGCTAAAGAGGGCCCTGGGATGACGGAGAGGGCCCCTAGCTGCCGGAGAGTATCTAGGGCCGTCAGAAAGGGTCACGAGCCGATGTGAAGGGCCACTGGGCCGACGGATGCGATTGAAGCCGTACAAGGGCCCATGGCCTGAGTATGACTATGTGGTTGCTGATTAACTCTCAGACAATTAAAAAAAACTATCAACACCAGCTGATCCCAGCATTGTATCATGCAAAGCTAAAGTTGTGGTTGAAAAATATAATATTTTGTTACATTTTCGTTTCAACGGAAAAGCCAGGAGAGCACTCACTTATCCAAACCGTATCCGTTTACCGTCATCAAACTCTATCCGATCCGCTCCGTTACCCGTGTCAAACGGATGTTTGTACGGATATTCGAATCGTGTATTCCTGCAGTGAACCCTGCAGGTTCACTGGCGGATCTAGCCCACCGGTTTGGGGGGGGGGGGGCAACTTTCGGTTTTCGGCGTCAGCCCCTCCCCTCCCCCTCTCCCAGTGGCGTACCTAGGAATTATATCAGGGGAGGGGTCGAACGGATTTGGAGGGTGCCCCTTCTCCCGCTATTTTTGGTTAAAAGCACCGAATTTCGACCACTATTTGGCAAAGGGGCCCATCTGAAGAAAAAAATAATAATTGACAACATATTTTCCTGTGTAGGAGCCCCAGCCTACCTCCACCGTTTCTATGTTACCGGATTTTTGTTCTTGCTTACCAAAACGTTCACGTTCTCGTTCAACGTCTTGTACCACGTCAACGTTCATGCACGTGTACACACTGGCGGATCCGATTTTGTCAACTCTTGCTGTAAGCAGAACTTAGAGCATGGAACCCTCGATGTGTGTTAGAATATACTATGCTACCACACTGGCTTCCAAACAATTTTTTTTAAACTTTAAAATTGGAGATTCTTTCATCCAGACGCTATTTTTTAACCTCGGCAAAGGTTACTGCATTTTAATTTAGTTGACTTCTGTTGGTTTCGGGGGGGCCAAAAGACACCATGGCCCCCCTTTTAAGCGCTTCGGGGGGGCCATGGCCGGAATGGCCCTTCCCTGGATCCGCCAGTGTAAATACATACCTCCTCTTGCTATTCTTCTTGAAAAAATCAGTCAATGTAGCCTGTCTGTTCATCTTAGCAACCCCAACACCAACATACGAAACATGCTGCTCAACTGAGCTCAACTGGTCACTCGCACAAAACATCCTGTTCAAATTCCGCTTTCGAAATCTGGCTCACTGGGTCCGCTTGCCCGTTACTGGCTAAACAAACTTCATGAACCTATCTGACGAAGGAATAATGAAACTGCTGATTTAGTCATCTCTTGCTGTAAGCAGAACTTCAACAGCATAGAACCCGCGATATGTCAGAATCTACTATGCTACCATATTGTGCTTCCAAAAAATTATAAAAAATACCTGTAAAATTGGAGATTATTTCACCCGGAACGCTATTTTTTAACCTCAGCAAAGGTTACTGCATTTTAATTCAGTTTACTTTTGTTGGTTTGGGGGGGGGGGGCAAAAGATACTATGGCCCTTTGAAGCGCTTGGGGGGCATGGCCGGAATGGCCCCCCCCCCCCTGGATCCGCCAGTGTGCAGGTTACAAATCTTTGACATAGGATTACTGCGAGGATTCGCAAAATTAATGTTCTGGTTTTAAAATTGGTAGCGCGAGCACAGGTGTGAAGGTGTGTGCGTGCATCTGTGTGCATTATCTTTGTATCTACATACACATGCACGTGTGTACATACGTGCGAATGAATGTATGTATGCATGCATGTATCTATGCATAATCCACGTAGGTTATCACGGCTCGCTGTGAACTTGTCTCGCACCCACGGCTGCATCATCCGCGAAACTGACGCGAACTGGCGCGACGCGAACTGACGCAACTCTCGCCTATATACATCCATCCTCGTCCTTCGACCCGGCGGTTCAGGGTGGCCGCAGTGTGCCGCTACCTGGTGACTCCACATGTCCACGAGAACGGCCCCAGGGAAATAAAGACGCCATACTCGCGGCTGAAGCAAGGGTGCGCCAGCGAATGGCACACCAGCGTTTATTTCCAAACAAGTTGGGAGATATACCGACAGCCTGGTGGTCGTCCCTGTCAACAGTGCAGGTCTACGGCGGGTCCCGGCAACAGCGATTTGAAATGATTATGGTGAGTCTTACAGCAAAAGGTACAGAAGGTCACAGCAAAATTTCGCCATTATTCGACTAGAGATTCACCTCAAACCAATATTCCACCGGTTGGAGGCTACAATACATGGCATACACAGTCCGGGTACAGCCGATATATCGATACCGTTACAATACCGAAGCGCGCACCACACCGGCTCACTACGCATCGTATGCCGTCTCTGATAATCTGCGCGGTGTCGGGGTGACAGGCGAGTCTCTGCCACTTCTGCAGACCGACGGCAGACACCTGACAGCAGTAATACACCAGCATGCCCTTCCCTGCGCCACATCAAGACACCGTAATCAGGCGTTCAGGGTCATTCTGAAGGGCCCTTCCAGGTCAGCACCTTTACCTGGGAGGCCGCTGCCTGGGCGACGCAATGAGTGACAGCCAACACTGGCATCCCAGACGGCTCAGCACCAGCCAGATCAGTAATGAATCACAGTAGCTGCCAGTTGCTGGTGCGGTCCACGAGCAGTTCAGTACCAGTCAGCCCAGCAGTAGACACACAACTCCGACAATCAAGTACCTGCCGTCTCAGCAGGTAGGTGCAACAGACAGTTCAGTACCAGCCAGCCCCGCAGGTAGATGCAACAGACAGCACCAGCCTGTTGGGTACCAGCCAGCCCAACAGTAGACACAACAGACAATCCAGTACCAGCCAGTCCAGCAGTAGACACAAGACACAGTCCAGCACCAGCTAGCCCAGCAGGTAGACACAACAAACAGTCCAGTACCAGCCAGCCCAGCAGGTAGACACAACAAACAGTCCAGTACCAGCCAGCCCAGCAGGTAGACACAACAAACAGTCCAGTACCAGCCAGCCCAGCAGGTAGACACAACAGACAGTCCAGTACCAGCCAGCCCAGCAGGTAGACACAACAAACAGTCCAGTACCAGCCAGCCCAGCAGGTAGACACAACAGACAGTCCAGTACCAGCCAGCCCAGCAGGTAGACAAACAGACAGACCACTATCAGTCAGCCCAGTAGTAGGCACAACAGACAATCCAGTACTAGCCAGCCCAGCAGTAGACACAACAGACAGTCCAGTACCAGCCAGCCCAGCAGGTAAACAAAACAGCCAGCTAAGTACCAATCAGCTCTGCGGTAGGCAAACTTCAGAAAGTCCAGCAACTCATTTCACCCGTAGACACAGCTCACACTTGAGTACCAGTCAGCTTAATAGTAGACATAACAGACAGCTAAGTATCAGTTTGACCACCAGCGGAAACAACTCAGCCAGTATAATACCAGTCAGCCCACCATGACGCACAGAGCACAGTCCAGTTACCCCAGCAGAAGATACACGGAGGACAGCCCAATACCAGTCGACTCAGCAGTAGGCACACTCCAGACATTCCATTACCAGCCAACTCAGCAACACACGGCACTTCCAGTGCGCTTATCTTCGGCCAGTATTGGCGCTCGGTGTAGTGAACACACCGCCTCCCATGCGTGACATTTTTCAGTGGAATTTTGTTTGTTGAAAAGTGCTCGTAGTGGTGTTAACTTTTACATGTGTTTAACTGTCTTCATAAGTTACCCATCAAGATGCTAGATAATGTTCGATAATGACATATTCGGTCTGGTCAACTCAGCTGAATGACTACTGATGTATAGGTATGCATATATATATATATATATATATATATATATATAGCACCTGATTATTGTCCATAGCCATTTTCTCGAAGTGCTGAAGTTCCGCTTGGTACCTTTTGGTGTAGTACAGCTTAGGAGTCAATTTCTGAAAGTCATGGAGAACGAATACATGGAGGCATCAAGCGGATTCAAATCGATTTGAGAGACCGTCCACAGGATCCCATCATGGAATAATTAGGGGGGAGCGAACATGGGCATGAGCAACATGAGCAAAGCCTTCAAAACGTGCTAAATCGACACCCATAGGTCACCTACTTAGGAAGATGCGCAAAGTAAAATATGCACAACCCATAGGAAACCAAATTAGGAAGATTCGCAAAGTAAAATCTGCACAACCCACAGAACACCTAATTAGGAAGATGCTCGAAGTGAAATCTGCATACACATAATTTCCAAGTTATTAGCACCCGCTAACATGGCTGCAATAAATTGACTTGAATCGAGGAGACAGTATGGATTAAAATTGAACCACATGGTCATTGGCATGATTTGATCCCCACAGTGTGGGGGTCATCGGCATGATTTGACAACGCGAAGATTTGTCATAAAAAATGGTACGCAATATGCTGTGCAACAAAATACAATGATACAAATTGAGAACGAAGAAATAGGAATACGTTTTCCCGAAAATAACGCCATGTGAGATCATTTGGCAATTACTGGAATTAATCGAACTGATAACTTGCATTTAGGATAACGTATATCGTAACTCACGGAATATTCTCCCAGTGGCGCAGTTTCGATCCTTACTGAACCATCTTCAAAAGACAACGCTGCAATAATCCATTTACCATGTCTGTCATGCCAGTGATGCTACTTCAATCGCCCAACTGCACCACCTGCCCAGCCGTCCATAGCGACCCACACTCTAGTTAACGCCTGGGCATGCTGTCTAGTGTACCACTGTACCAGTACGCACGAGTACAGTACAAGGTTTTAAATCTAAATTCAGAAGCCATACTGCCGCAGACCGAGTTGTGGGTGTCACCAGTCACCTGTGGCACCTGCAACACACACACACCGTGTCTGAGGTCACCACAGACCTGTGGTGACCTCAGACACGTGGACTGTCAGAGAATCGGCCAGCTCGGTATTGCCAACCACTGAAGTCGACCGACTCCGGGAGCGTTCTGTCACCGCTCATTCTACCAACCCGGCAACATAAACACCGCACGCACATGATAACCAACGACGTACAGCAATGTTTCTAGCAGGGTAGCCGAACAGATTGCGTGTCTACAGCAGTGTCCGAGTGAGTCCAGTGCACGCTGCGTGGCCAGCCGAACTGCCACACCGGCACACAAGTACCCGTGGTGGCCCATCAGCTGAGCCGCCGAGTTTGTGGGCACGCGCGCCTGACACGGCGGCCAGGTGGCACGGCTAGGGCAGTCCGATACAGCTGGGGATGTTACTCGACCACACGCCGCCGTGCAGACACTCGAGTTTGTTGGTCCCTCTCAGCAGCAGACCGTTGTCGCAGGTGAACAGCACCACCTCGCCGATGGCGTAGTAGAACTTCACCTTGGAGATGGTGCCGCCGATCGTTGAGCCGGGATATGTGCATGCCTGCACGCCTGCAAAACAGCGGTCGGATCACAGCGACAGGCACATTATTGCAAGTGCAGGCGTGAAGGGGATGGTGAGTAAGAATGTAATTCTGAAAACTGCTCCCGTCATATGCTCACGCAATGTTTGATGTTGTCATCGTTCCAGGCCTGGACAATAGCAATCAGCTGCTGGGGTGTCGTTTAGCTACATATATGACGCGTGTGGCGATTGTGATCGATATCAGTTTTTATCCGTACGCGCGCCAAGTTAACCAATTACAGTGCATAATTGTTGACAATATAAATAACGGCTTTCATGGAGCGCCACTTATATAACAGCAGTATTAATATTCACATATCAAATCCCTTGCACGGGAGCCTGGCTGTCGTGGCAGCACGTGCGCCTATATCATTTTCAACCGGTTAATTTGGCTCAAGTAGACTCGGCCATTGATCAACGGATTCCGAAGCCGCTTCGAGAAATCATGCGGTCGGGTCCGCATCCGTGCAGACGACATCGCTTCCAACCTGACCGTGCGAAGGCTTTTGTAAGATGACGCCCGGCTCTCCTGGACTGCAGAGACGGCAGTGGGACCGGATAAGACCGGCATGGATTGGAATACGGTCTTAGACGTCCACTTGGTCGACTTTGCTCCAGTGCGGAAATGCGAAATCATGCGGTCATGCACTTTGACTCCACCCATGCTGTTGTTGTACATAGTGGCAATGTTCGGACGCTGGACATCAAGTATTTTTATCTTTCTTGCTGTACCGGCTGACAGTGTCTCCAGGTTCCTTTTCAAGATATGTCGACGCCATGTACAATGCCATGATGTCCATCCAAACAGTAAATGTCTGCTGACCACCACTTCTAGCATGCGTCTGGCTGGGCCCTCGAAGCCGTTTCTTTGCTTCATTCTCGGGTGGAATTCCGGAATTCTTTGGAACCAGATTCCTTTTGATCGTTCCGGTTCCGTCAATTGCACGATCCTTCAGGGTTTGGAGAAGACGTGGAGTGGAGGATCCACAGCGATCCTGCTGCTGTCCATCCATCTGCTGCTCCTGCTGCTGTCCATCCACAGCGAGTCCTGCTGCTCTTGGCAGCTTTAGGCATCCTCTCACCGCGTCCATGAGCGGTCTAACTTTCCAGAGGCGACCACGGGCCTTCACCTCATCACTGACCTCATTGTCACGTACAATCTTGATGTTAGCTCTGATTTTGAAGTATATGTCTCGGGAAATCGTGTTTGCAATAGCAGCAACCATTGTTTTCCTCGACCAGTACAAGAGTATCCAGGGATACTTCAGTACGGACGTCAAGAAACCGATGCCAAAGAACTGTCTACATTCCTTAGCTTTCAGCAGCAGACTTCGGCCTGTCGTCAGACTGCATATTATACCTCTCAGCAATCATCTTGAACATGCTATTCGGAACGAACTTCCCGCAGTACCCACCAGGAGTAAGAATGGCGTAGTCCTTCTCTGGGGTTGCGGCCCTTAGGCATGATGCTGCCACTTGGGGTCCCTGTTGCTGGCTGTGTTTGGTTGCACCAGTGCTTGAAATAGAGACGCCTGTTTTATTAGATGATGAGGGGCATCATCACTTGGATGTAGTACACTTGGAGATTTTGGCATGGTATCGCCATGAGCTCCGCCGGACAATTCTTATTGTGGCTCAAGGCTGGTGTCACTACCCGAGCCACATGATTTATGGCCCTGCATGGGTCGATAGATTCCTCTTCATCGTCACTCTAGCGGATATCCGAATCAGAGCTAAGTATATGTTCCAGATATGTCGAAATACCGTCCGGGGACAGAATGCCTGCAAGGAAATGAAATGGCTTAAGAAATATGACTATGGAATCAAGAGGTGTGGAATGATTTATTGTGGAGGTCTTTGGTACTAAACTTAGGAGACTGAGGAATAAGTCATCTGAATCGATGCAGACTCATTTTATCAGAAAAGGCAATCATGACAAGCATTCAGTTGACCACATCATCTAAATGGTTCATATGTAGATGAATGGATTGAATTAAAATACAGCAACAATGTTTTTCCAAAGAAAAACAGGATGGTCAACGCCTCATCGATGCTGCCACCAGTCTTGGATTTGTCCCAGGAAACCTACTGCAAGTTAGCAATCGTGAAGCAAATCCATTGTAAACCTAAGTTCAGCCATAGTGAAGAAGTAAGATCTGAAGATATAAGACTCAATGTTAATCATTGTACGTTTTTATGACACTCAGGATGCCTAATACATACGATGTATTATAGTATAGCCTATGTATCCGGATACATCAGATATATATGGAGTAGCATATGTTTCCAACTTGACGACTGAAGATTTTCTACGAAAATGTGACACGGCTACCACATTATACGATCCGCCAAAATCCCCGCATTTGCTATGAGGACTCTGTCAATGGTTACGAGACCGACTTCCAAAAAAACTGTTTTCCTTTTAATAAAGCCCAGCAAATGTGATTTACACACCACATATATTTGATATAGTTGTTGAACAATGAGAAATGTTTACCAAAATAATTGAAAATTGATGGGACAAGTGGAGTTTGAAGTTAGTCGTGCAGACATATTTTGGTCTTGAAGTCTCCATTGCATTAACATTTACAATAAGAAGGTAAATCATGAAATTCATAGCCGTTGCTAAACGTCCAATATGTTTAGCATCGTCGTTCCGTCCTTCACGTTACGCCAAAACAGTGTAAGTATACCACATGGATGGATGAGATTCAATTTGGGATTTGAGTAACACGGTGGGGAAGGGAAGGGGATGCACGCAGACACGGAAGTCGATCACAGACATTGCAAACGTTCACCCTACCTCTGGTTTTGGGTTATTGGAAGTATGAAACAAGGCTGTATGTACTCAAGTCTCACTAGAGTCAAATGTAAGTCCAATGTTGGTATGTACCCAAAGCTCATGATGGCCAGCCATACCCAAAGCCCATGATGGCTTTGAGTCACCTGGACTGCTCACTCCTCGCTGGATATACGAATAAACAGGTCATGCGCTCATCGTGTATTGTTTATATTTCCTGATGAACCAGGGGCGTCGCCATCGGGGGGAGACGGGGAAGTCGCCCCTCCTGCCGTGAGACTGCCCCCGAAATTGAGGAGGCCCCTATCCGGAAATGCACAGGAAAAATGTGAGCAAAGAGGCCGACGAGACAGAAGATCATGCTGTCAAGGAGGCCCCAAGACTGGTAACGAGGCTCCCGCGGAACCTAATCAGGTCCTAATAAGCCACTTAGAACAGATATTGGGAGGAGGCCCCCAGGACGAAAAGGATGCACCGAGACGGGCAGAAAGCCACCCAGGTTAGACAAGAAGGCTTCCGATTGGTGGCAGGATATTCTTAATTTTGAAAACGAGGCCCCCAAGATGGAAGAGGAGGCCCCTACAATAGAAAATAAGGAATGATAGGAGATATTTCTCCGGACGCAAGAAGGAGCCCCAAGATGGGTAAGAAGGTCTCCACAGGAATGAGAGAAGGCCACTGAGACCAGCCAGATGAGGCCCATATTTTGGAAGGAGGACCCTAGGAGAAAAATGTGGGACAATGACACAAAAGCACCCTGCTAAGAGGATAATGAGGCTCCAAACACAGGTGATGAGGCCTCCAAGACGTGAGAGGAGGTCCCTAATTTGAAAAAGGAGTCACCAAGGAGAGGATAGAGGCCCCAGAAATCAAGAGAGTGCCGACAATTGGTACGGAGGCCCCCTATGACTGCAAAGGAGGCCCCAAGGTTGCAAAGGAGGCCCCCAGGATTGCAAAGGAGGCCCCAAGGATTGCAAAGGCGGCCCCCGTGATTGCAAAGGAGGCCCCCATGATTGCAAAGGAGGCCCCAGGATTGCAAAGGAGGCCCCCAGGATTGCAAAGGAGGCCCAATGATTCCAAAAGAGGCCCCCAGGATTGCAAAGGAGGCCCCCATGATTGCAAAGGAGGCCCCAGGATTGCAATGGAGGTTCCCAGGATTGCAAAGGAGGCCCCCAGGATTGCAAAGGAGGTCCAAATACGGGAAAGAGGCCCCAGAAAATGAGAGGAGGCCCTAAGACGGAAGATAAAGGCAGTGGATATGAAATCAGGTTTCGAGACGCAAAAACAGACCCCAAAACGGGTAACGTTCCACCAAGATAAAAAGGATGATCCAGAAACGTGGCAGGAGACACCTAATTCGGAAGAGGACGACACAATATTTGAAATGAGACCCCATGGTGAACGAGGAGGCCCCTAAAATAGGAGAGAAAAGCCATTAGATAAGAGGAATGACTCCCAGGCGAGAAAGAAGGCTCCAAGACGGGTAAGAAGGTCCCAAGGAAGTGACAAGGGAACTGAGATAGGAAAGGTTGCTTATAATTTGGAAGAGGAGGCACCTGGGAAAAACAGGAGTCCACCAGGAGATAAGAGGCCACCCTTAATATGGGCAAAGATCGAACCAAAACGCAGAGCAGGAAACCCCCAAGACGTGAGAGGAGGCCCCTAATTTGAAAAAAGGTATCTGGAAGAAAAAGGAGGCCCCGAAGACCGGAAGGAGTTCCCAGGAAATGAGAGGAGGCCCTTAAGATGTGAGTGGTAGCAGGTATGGAAGGAGGTGAGGTTTCCAAAATTGAAGATGCCCGCAAGACTTCGCCAGGACAAAGGAGGAACCCACAGGCGACAGGAGGCCCCTAATTTGGCAGAGGAGGCCCATGCCATGTTGAAGGGGCCCCAGGATGTAGAGGAGGCCCCCAAGATGGGAGAGGGGCCATTGAATATGGAGGAGGGTAGGACACGAGAAGACATCCAAAACCGGTAAAGAGGCTCTAGGAAATTGACGAGACCCCTAAGACGCGAGAGGAGGCCTATAAATGCAAGAAGCCCACAAGAAATTGTAAGAGTCGTGCCGGGGTACTTGAAAATCACGACATGGTCCCGAAAAGAGCCGGCCGGGGCCCCTGAAAATCACGCTGAACCTGGGGTACCAAAAATTAACGCCCGGACGATGAAAATCACGCTAGGGCACGACAGGTCGTACCATTCCCTGACAGTCTCATTGGGACACAAATGAAGCCGGGGCACGAAAAACAACCCGGACATGGATAATCACTCTGCGGCCCTAACAATGATGCCAAAAGCCTCCAAAACGTGTTGGACGCCCAAAAGTGTCGAGGTCGCTAAAACTCGCGCTAGGGATCTAAGCAAATGACGTCGGGTCACAAAAGATTGCATTGACTAAAAACAAGTCGCTCGCAGCCCTTGAAAATCACACTGGGGGCCCAAAGGTCGCGCCAGGCCCCAAGAGTTGCAGCTTCCCTAACAAATAAATTATCAACCGGAATGTCACTCTACGGCCTCAAAAATTGGATCAGTCCCCGAAAAACCCGTTGGGCACCGGAAAAACGTGTCAGGGAATCGAGATTAAAAAAATAGCACCGGGAGACCGAAGAATCGTACCGGGACCCAAAAATATCACATAAGGACCTTTAAAAAGATAGAACTCGATGTCCAAAAAGTTCACACCGAGATTCGATCGAATCGACCCCAGCACCGGCAAATTAAGAACAGGTCCGGAAAAAATTACCCGGAGGGCTTTTACACTCCGAAAGATGCCATCGGCTGAAAAAAAAACCCCTTCGGTGGCCGCAGTGGCATATCAAAGGGACAAATGTTCCCTCTCTCCTAAGAGGGATAAGTTCCCAAGAATCGTGCCGGGGCTCCAAAAAGTCGCGCTGGGGCCACAAAAATTCGCGTCGGTTCACCAGAATTCGCGCAGGGGCTGACCCGAAAAATACGGCGGGCCCAGAAAATTCGCTCCGAGGCCCGAAAATCTGCAACAGGAACCGCCAAGATCGCGTTGGGTCACAGCTAAGTACAAAGCGCCCCGCAAACTAGAACCGGTTCCCCAAATATCGCGTTCGGGACCAACAATTCCCATCGGTAGTCCAACAAATTTGGTCTGGGCATCAAACATTCACGTCGGGGTTCCCAAAAATTGGTCTCTAGGGCCCCACATAAGCACAGTGTGACCCAAAAATCGCATCGGTATCCCCCCAAAAATCAAGCCGGAGTCTTCCAAAATGAGGAGGGATTCCAAAAATAACTGTCCGGATCAGGAAAATGGCTTTGGAGCACCAAACATACCATTAGGTACCTTCACAAATCGCGACCGGTCCAGAAAACATACCGGAGCTAGAAAAAAATCGAGGTGAGATACAAAAACGTGGTGCCAGGGGCTCGAAAAATCATGCCCGGATTCGGACTTTAAAAAAATTCCGAAGAGATCCACAAAAAATGCGTTGAGCCCAGGAAACTAGCGTTGGGTCCCCGGAGCCACGCGCCTGGGCGCGATAAGTCGCGCTGGGACCCAGACAAATCGCACCGAAGCCCCAAAATTTCACTCGGGCCCCACAAATGTGCGCCAGAAGCCCCAAATAAACAGAGGGACCTTAAGAGCACAACGGGGGCCGAAAGTGCAGCTGGCCCTCCAAAGCGCACAGTCTCGCAAAAAGCGACAGGGACACACCGGGAGCTCTAAATAAACATACCGGGAGCTCTAAATAAACATACCGGGAGCTCTAAAAAGAACAAACCTGAAGCTCTCAAGGCACACAGGGGCCATGCGACTGCACAAGGGCCTGAAAAGAGGCTGGGGCCTGAAAAAGAGGCTGGGGCCGCAAAAAGCAGCATGGTCCCAAAACGAACAAAAAGACCGAGCACTAAATAAACACATCGGGATATTTGAAAGCGCCCCGACACCTAAAAAAATCATCGGTGCACAAAAAAGCAACAAACCCTAAAACGAGCAGGGGTTTCGAAAATGTGTTGGGCTCCTAACAAAAATGGATTGAAGCCCTAATACACATCCGTAGACGAGGAAAGACGAAACGGGTCCAAAAAAGAACACTGAGGCCGATCCTCGGTCCGGTAGCCAATCTGGGAACATATTTAATCAAAGATATGAGGTGCATCAAAGCTCAGCAGGTATCCGCATTTCTTAACCACCAAAACTGTTGGAAATAGGGAACTAATGATCGAATTTAGTCAATAGAATTTTCGCAGCGAACGTCCATACGAAGCATTCCATGACGTCAAATATGGCGCAAGTCTATCACGTGGCAGCAATTAGCAAAATGTAGCAGGCTTAGCAGAAACCGTAGAATCGCACGAAGTGTGGCGAATGCGCCAAATGCGCAAGATGAATGTGCATGTGCACGAAAGTTGGCGTCGTGGTGACCGGGCGCTATGAACTGGAATGTCTGAAATTGGGAAATTTTACATTTTAAATTTATTTGTGTAGGTGTAATTTCAGCAGTGTGAGGTGACTTATCAATGGATACCAAAAGAAGACATGCTAAGAGGGTAGGGGAGTTATGGTTGAAATCCGACGAATCAGAAGCGATAGTGGTAGATTAGGCCCCTCCATATGACAATTCAGTTGATCACTAATTATTTTATTTAAAAGGGACAAAAAGTGTCCAAATCCGAGGACTTTTTTAATGGGGTAGGTGGCCCCCTCCAAATACGTTTCCCACCCTCCCCTTGACGCAAATATAGGTACGCCACTGGTCTCCCAATAATTTTCAGAAACATGGGGCAAAGCCAACATTGAGGGGCAAATTCCACTCACAAGCATACAAAACAACACCGATGCCCCATACAAATTGGGAGGAATGATGTTTATAAATGCATTTTCTTCCTACAAACTTGTCTTTCGTGATTACAGCCTGCATGATTAGAGCTTCCCAGCTTCAATACCTTCTCAACGACGTCATTTACAAAACGGTGAAGCACAGCGAAAACCATGGGCGTGACGGCGCGGAATTTGAAAGTTTTGCAATATTTCTGCATTGCCACTGTTGCATTGTTGCATTGTCATTTATGCACTGTTGTTCAATGTTTGTTCTTGCCGTTAATTTATTCGCTGAGGATTTATTATTTTAGCTTGTGTGCCAGGTGCCTCACAGCCAGCACCAAATGTTATCAAAATAAATAAATCCCTAAGATTGCGATAAGAAAACCAATTCAATCCACTTCTCGATGTCACCTTCGCGAAATTATCGTCCTAGGACTGATAAATGATCGTTTAAGCTTACTTATGACATCAAGCTGGTGGGAATGACTAACAGTAGTGGTGAATCTAGCTATATTCAGTTAGACTTGGTGGACATAGAAGTGGGTTGATCAATGGGAGATATCGTTAAGATATGTTGAGCACCAGCCCCGCCAGCTCGCTGGAATCTAAAGGCCAACGGGAAGATTCTTCTGGTCGAGAAAGCATTAAGACATTGGTTTGTTTTGGCACTTAATTATTTCTCAACATTTACTTATTTATACCCTGGCATGGCAAAGTTCTCAGCGAAAAATGATTATTTCTATTGCGTTTTACGCAAATGATGCACCATGCCAAGAACAAAGAAGACATCAATATGAAATCATGTTTCCCATTCTTAAACCATACCAAGAGCCTAAAAAATAGGAGGCCCCTTTCGGGGAGCAGGAGGCCCCCTTCCAACATTGTCCCCCCCCCCGGAAGAATTTCGTGGCGACGCCACTGTGCTGAACACAGATACCGCATGCTGGACCAAGTACATCGAATAGTACACCTGCTCCATCATATACACGTGCTAGTACACGTGCTACATCATCGCTGTCTTTGTGAACTCTGGATATCTCTTTCGACGATACTCAACAGCTTGCGTGAGTGCTTGCACTGCTCTTTCTCCCGAGTGTAGCCACCACGGTCTTGAATTAGCTTTATTGATCGTTCTTCTGGGCCATTAACATAGTTGGCATTGTGGGCGAACTCTGCGAACTCACATGACTCTCTTAATGAGGCTCAGAGCCAGCTACGCAGACCCGACGACCAGGATATGACATGCACTCCGTGCTGCTGGAGGTGGTGTCGAACATGAGCTCGCGCACTGGAGGCTTGAGTCCTCATTCGTCCAATAGTTTTGTCATTATCACTACCTGGGACAGACCTGTCGAATTCTCTCGTTCCGCAACAACTAACAGCTTGCCATTTTTAATATGTTTTTACTCCAGAAAAAAATACTGCCAATTTTGTGTGTTATGCACTATTTGCTGCCATACATATTCCGTTCAAATGCCGTTCAACGAACGGTCAGCTTCAAATGATTTCCGAGAGTTTTTGGCAACTACTTCCAGGTTTTCACTCCTCAGCAGTCTGTATTTTGTCTTACTCGACCTTGTCCAGGTCAGCTCTCCCGGACTTTGGCTATCGCCAGAGAAGATGCGACAGAGCTCGAAATGTCCAGTCGGCCAATGGCTGAAGTTATTTCTGGTGACCTGAACTCTTTGAATGGGTCAGGGTGTGCTACATGGAATGATGAAGAGAATGTATGCGCATGTCCTGCATAGGTGCATATTCAGCACCACGGAATTCAGAATCGAAACTGTCCTTTGTTCACAAGGAGGCATCGTTATCACCTGGTTGGTTACGGGCCGCGCTTGGGCTTTCCTTTCCAGCTCTTTTTCGGTAACATTTTCTCTCTTCGATCTTTCTTCTTTTCCTTCCCTCTCGCTTTTTCTTGAACTGTTTACAAAAAGCTTACCAGGCCCCTCCATGCGCCGAAGACGCGCTGTCCTGAACTCGTTTAGGAACATGACGTCATCTTTCTTGTTCTGAGCCGTGCGAAGGCGGTCATTTGAAATTAGATCCCCAGCTTCTTGTGCTGCAATGTCAAACAGCTGATCCAGCTCGCGTTCCAACATCTCTGCCTCGTTTTGCATTCGGTTTGTGATGACAGATATCGGCAGGACGTCAGCAGCGGTTTGTGATGACATTCATCGGCAGGACGTCAACTTCTTCTTGTGGTGTTCAAGCGAGAGATTCGCAATACTGTAAGTCATTTCGATACCGTCGCCATACCTGCCCGATGCCAATACTCAGCCACATCCTCAAGAGGTATTTGCGCGAGGTATTCAAAACATCATTGTGTTGGTATCGGTGCATCGGTCATCATCAGTACATCCCCCTTTAAGTGACGCAACGCAAAGGTACGGCCAGAGAAGCTAAGAAAGGCACCAGAAACACAAAACTAAAATTTCGTACGTGTGTCCACTTACTCATATGAATAAGTGGAATGACCATTGGTGGCACTATTGCGAACCATCTAAAATGTCTCTAAAATTTGAGCCGCCAAGGGGACGCTATGGTCTACATTTCATACATTCGTTGATCATTCATACGTTCATACATTCGTTTGGGCTCTTGACTCATACAATCAAACACGAATTTTTAGTAACTAGCATGTTGCATCTCGGGCAGAGGCACAGCCAAGGTGGGGGTGGGGGGGGGGGGTGGGGGGGGGGCGGTGCCCCCATTAGCAACGGAAAAAATATACTGGATGAAACAAGAAATTTGGATATTTTCACCACGCAGAACCAACAATTTTCGACGCGCTTGGCGCGCCGAAACTGTTCTGATTCATGGTATTTTTTTATTCGGGGGACCCCTCAAGAAAATCCTGCTGCGCCAATGATCTCGGGCGCTATTTTCAGTCATAAACACATGTTGCATAACTGTGCATAATCATTGATACATATTATGTACTTTCAAAATGATCGTCCGTACAATAATGCAGAAGTTTGATCAATCGCATTATATTTTGGGTACAAGCAATGGCCACATACGTTGAAATAAGTCACATACACTTCTTTGGATGCATATGACCATGGGTAGTACACCAATTGCGTGCACAATCACTGTGCATAGTAATGCTTATGCACAGCAAGCACTAAACGAATCATCTAAGATGGCTAATGAGGCTGTATTACCTATTGCGCACAAATAGTAGCCTTGGACGTGGTGAGCTAAACACGCAGAATTTTAGGTGCCTCACTCAAACCAAATGCAACTATGATTATTATGCAGCTTAGTATTATCTGGAATGCATATATATATATATATATATACGTCATCGGATTCCATCAGCCATCAGTTGCTCTTTACATCAATATGACTTCACTTCAGGTTTGTCCTGGGAATGCTGCGCGATATATTCTTATTTTTAAATCTGCATTTGCATCAAGAGCTCTCGGTCAATCCTTGGGACGAGAATACTTTGTTTTTTTTCTGTTCCAAGCACCCTACCTCAGAGCTTCAGTGGTGGTACGCTTATTGATCGACAGATCCAATTTCCACAATCGGTGTTGAAAATGTTTTTATTTTGCATTCCATCGCACTTATTCCAATTTCCGCGGCAACGCCTGCTATAGGCGCAGATGGGATACATTTCCAATGGCAAAATAACCACGAAATGCTTTCTCTATTGCTGAAGTATCGCAAGAAATAAACGATGCGAACAGAAATGTCGCTACAGTTTCGGAGGTATAACTTCGTTAAAAAACAGCTTCAATTTTGAGAAAAAAGCATGTACATTGTACATATGTGGCTAGCTTGACTTGTTGAGCCTGGTCAACGGTGTTTAACAGGCATATTTATTGAGCGGAATGCTTAGCATGACTTAGCATTTCACAACATTGCGAACATTTGAATATTGAAAAAGAAAGATTTTGAAGGTATAAGGTAGTCACTGAAACATCAGCACGATGACGGGCTTGGTGATCGGCCACCTAAAGGATTAAGAGGCTCGGTTCGGGTACATCCAGCATGTTAAAATGCGGGGATCAGATTTACCAGTGAACCCAGTGTCACCCAGGGTGACAAGACGTAATAAGCTTTTTTCTTCTTCAACGTTTGGAATACTCTGAGAAATAAACATCCTGGAGAACCTGTCCCGTCCTGTACACCCCTGCAGCATTTCAGCTGCGACAGTGTCCGGTTGTCAATCACTCACATTGCGGTATGTCGCGTGACCACTGCTGGTTCTCGAGACACTCGATGATGGGCTGTCCCTGCATCATGAAGCCGTGGTTGCACGAGAACTGGATCACGTCTCCCACCATGTGCTTGGCGCTGGCCGGACCCATGGTGCCGTGCTCCGGTGGCGTGGGGGTCTCACACAGCAGCTCTTGGGTCACACGCAGAGCTCCGTTATTTCAGCAATCGACAGGTTGACGGACGGTCCCGATAACAGCCGGGACCATCTCGCCAACAACGCAAAGTATGCATGCACAAAGTCGCTGTCAAACCTGCTTCTGAGTTTGGAGGCGACTTCGTCCCCCACCCCTCCCTCACCCCGAAATCTATTGCGTGCAATTTCCCAACGATTTGCACTAGAACTCGCAGACTTTGTGACGCTTCCTTACTATCCTTGTTGTCTTACGTCAGGCTTGTCAAATTCCATCATTACCACTGATATCAAAAGAAGCCAAGTGCGGGCATGGTGCATGCCACAATAACAGGCGTGTCAGGTGGGGACGGCTGGCATGCTTACACAGTGGAGCAGGAACCGTACCGAAGTTCTGGAGAGGAGGGTGGGTGGGGGGCAAGAGACATTTTGAAATCGATTCTTTCCATGCAACGCTCACATCCAATTCCAATATATCTTACATTGGGTCAATTTTAAAGTCGTCCAAAGTTTGGTGGGAGACGTTGCACCCTCTGCCCAATCGATTCCTGCGCCATGTGCTCGCGCAATGTGACGGTTATCACCACCACCAGAGCTGACTGAGAGCTGTCTGACCTTGACAGGAGGGTGGCTGGTGTGTCCACTGCCCGTTGACCTGGCAGTAGGCCTCATGTGCGCCGACCCTCTGGTAGCCTCGAGGGCACTCGAACATGGCCTTGCCCGTTACCTGCCTGCTGAGTACGGCCACCTTGACGTTCTCTGTCGGGTTGTCTGGGAACTCGGGACACTCTGCAAACATCAGGTCATCATGCATAACTCCTCTTGTGGCTGGGACGCCAAAACCTGATCGGTTTACACGAGATTCACGCATCAATGCGCAGCTCTTGACAAGAGGAGATGAACTGATCGAAGTGCTGGTGGTGAGTTCAGGGATGTGGTATTTATTGCATCTTCAAAGTCTGATGGAATACTTGTTAAACGAGTTATTATGAACGCATTTTTGGTTGGTTAATGTACTTGGCAAATATGTTTTCGAGAGAACATCAGGTCAAACACGAAGGACGAAAAATGAATAGCAATACTCAGAGAAAATAAAAATTACCTTTTTACATTCCGATGTATTTGGTAGGTACTAGAATCCTTCACCCCTCACTGCTCTTTCCATCCGACGAATATCGTGCAGTCATTTCATAAGTTTAAATACACCATCAAATTGTTTTCCCTCTCGCCACCAATGTTTTCGTGCTATTCAAAATCGCGCAGGTTGAATAGACCACCATCGGCTCGACAGTAAGCAGTCCGGCCCTGTCCGACTCCAGGGATAGCCGACCACCCGCTGCTCGACACTAAGCAGTCCGGCCGTGTCCGACTCCAGGGGTAGCCGACCACCATCGGTCCGACACTAAAGAGTGCGGCCGTGTCCGAGTCCAGGGAGATAGCCGACCACCCGCTGCTCGACCTAACAGTCCGGCCGTGTGACTCAGACCACTCGCGGCACGACACTAAGCAGTCCGGCCGTGTCAGACGGGTGCCGACCACTCGCGGCACGACACTAAGCAGTCCGGCCGTGTCCGACTCCAGCGGGTAGCCGACCACTCGCGGCACACACTAAGCAGTCGGCGGTCCGACTCCAGGGGTAGCCGACCACTCGCGGCACGACACTAAGCCCCGCCGTTCAATTCCAGGGGTACCGACCACTCGCGGCAGACACTAAGCAGTCCGGCCGTGTCCGACAGGGTAGCCGACCACCATTGCGGCCGTGTCCGACTCCAGGGGTTACCGACCACCCGGCGAACCACCGGCTGCTCGACACTAAGCAGTCCGGCCGTGTCAGATTCCAGGGGTAGCCGACCACCGGCTGCTCGACACTAAACGGTCCGACCGTGTCCGAATCCATGGGTAGCCGATCAAACCTCGGCTGAATACTAAACAATCAAGCTGTGTCAAACTCCGGGGGTCGCCGACCACCTGGGGATCGACACAAAGCAGTCCGGCCGTGTCCGATTCAAGGGGTTGTCGACCACCCGCGGCTCGAGGCTAAGTAGTCCGACCCTGTCCGAATCCAGGGATAGCCGAAAACCCACTGCTCTAAGCAGTCTGGCCTGGTCTGACTTCGGGGATAGCCGACCACCCTCGGCTCGACACTAAAGAGTGCGGCCGTGTTCGATTCCAGGGGTAGCCCACCACCAGCGGCTCGACGCTAAAGAGTGCGGCCGTATCCGATTCCAGGGGTAACCGGCCACTCGCGGCAAGAAACTAAGCCATTGATTCGGACGTGGTCGGACCGTTTAGTGTCGAACAGCGGGTGGTCGGCTACCCCTGGAGACGGACACGGTCGGACAGTTTAGTATCGAGCAGCGGGTGGTCGGCTACCCCTGGAATCTGACACGGCCGGACTAGCCGTGTCCGACTCCAGGGGTAGCCGACCACCCACGGTTCGACACTAGACAGTCCAGCAGTGTCCGATGCAAGGGGGTGCCGATCACCCGCGGCTCAACACAAAGCAGTCCGACGGTTCAGGATTCCAAGGGTAGCCAACTATCCGCGATTCGAAACTAAACAGTCCGGCCGTGTCCGACTTCAGGGGTAGCCGACCACCCGCGGCTCGACACTAAGCAGTCCAGCCGTGTCCGACAACATGGTATTTTTTATCCAAATGCTTCGCTTAGCTTCCTGCCGTGAAGGAACCGAGCAGCTATCCAAATTTTAGATGACCGTAAATGTATACATCGCATAATAAAGACGGTCGATTTCCATTTTGCTATCGGGATCAAATTATTCAGATCGTGCATGAAATCCCTTGATCAGGGTTGCTCGTGGTTGTGTGTGTGGTTATGCGAGTAGTTGTGCGTGTGTATGTGTATTCATAGTAGCATTTAGTGGCATAAGTTTGCATAGCGAGGGCGGCTGATCAGCATGGCAGCTGATAACTGACGACAGCCTGTGAAGCTTACTCACTATTTAAGGTGGCACTTTTTTTCTTGCTTGTTTACTTTCCGGAAAGTGATTTTGTAGAGTAACGTAAATGAATGTCATCAGATTAGTGACCTCATGTTCCGTCAGCATTTTAAGGTACTTGGACAAAATTCAGCGTACATAAATGTGTTGCATTGTCGCGAAAAGCTATGAAATTAGTCATCAAACATCTCCCCGCAAAATTCAAAGCCGAAAATGTAACACGAATCACCAGAATCACCAGATGGCAAAATATAACGAAAGGAAATTAAAACGAATTTTACCATAGTGGTGCATCTGCAGCAATACTTAATCGCGCAGTACGCCATTCTTAGCTGCGCAGTGGCACACATGTCAGAAATCAGAAATTCTGTGGAAATGGAAGACAAATGATGAAGCAGAAGCCGCAGACAAAGCTCAAATGATCCGCCTTGAAATGAAAGTCTAATATCTGGAGCAACCAGCATGCGACTTGAATGAGCAGCATACTGCTTGCAAAGACCAAACAAAGACAATCGAGGAGCTAGGTGCAGAATAAGGATGCTGGATGAACTGCCGTTGAAACGAAGCGTCTTGAGAGGAAGGTCAAAAGTGGACACGGAGCTCCGCTCGTCGACGATTCAAATGTCAGCCTGATCAAATCGGCTGCATGGGAAAAACTCGACTTCGATACCAATGTCACGTTCGCACCAATGTGGGGCAAACTGCTCACCCAGGACCTTCTTGATTATGGGGAAAACACGAACAGAAATGCGATTAATGTGATTTGTGCGTCGAGGTGAAGGATTGAAGGTTTGAATGAAGGATGAAAGTGCCGACAGCACATTGGAAAGCATCTCCAACTTGATGGAGACGGCACAAAGATTTCCTTGAACCGGGAATCAATTCGCCTGCACTGTGGATGATTGCGTGCGATTGTGATCGCAGTAACATAACCGAGCAGTGGCATAGCCGAGCTGGCTGGAGCAGCAATGTGCCGTATAAGGAGCAAGGCTCACCGACCTCTGCCTAAGACCCAGAAGCTATTCATAGCGTGGCATGAATACAATCTGTACACTGAGGTGACGACACTGCGTGCATCCAAAATGATCTCAAGTGAAGCCGATGTAATGTTGATTAATGAACCATGGTTATATACATCCATAGGAAATATAGAACCCACTCAACACTGCACCCGAACACCAGCAGCCTCCGCGCCGTTACTGGGATATGGCGGCGTTGCGGTGTTGGCATGGGCAGTACCGGCCTGAGGGTTAAAGGAAGTGAACTTCTTTCTTTAAAGAATCCTACCTATTATACACAATGTGTTCTCCAGATAAGAAATCCGAAATCACAACATCAAAATCACGTCATAAATATCATTTTGGTGAGTGCTCTCCGTCTGCAGAATTTAGGTTTAGCAGTGTCAGAAAATCCAATGTTCCAGCGGAGACCTGCCTTGGTGGCAAGGCAAGTATATACGCCAATTCAATCATTATTCTACAACAGAAAAAGAACATCATTATTTCTTTTCATACAATAACTACATTTATGATCGTGTGTATAACTGAGTGAACTTCGCGGCTCCTTTACCCTCGAACATGCAACAAGATATGATAACACCTTTCACCTGGATCCTACGAGTCTCATGAAAATTAATCTAGCGCACGGTGAAGCAAGTATTTGTATCGTATCCTCGCTGTGTGTGTGAGCGAATTTGACCAGCCTGCCACCGTGTTGGTGATGTCGGATGCTTATCCTCACTGATTTCCCTTCACCTAGTGTATATTTGTTTCGCTCCCCTTGCACGGTCAGAACCATTCTGGGATATCAGAAAACATTTGTGACGGGAGACGAGTCACTTATATGAAGTTCTCAGCGATGATGAAGGCTGCAACAACTGTTGCAGTTGTTGCACTGTTCGCATAAACAACGTGGGCAATGGTTGGTAATAGCGCATGCTGCTCACTGCGAGACAAAACCACATCGAAGTGAAAAATATATTCATGTTGTGCCCTGTGTGCGAATATCGCTCTTCATTTTTCTTTCTTTATTGACCTGATGCTCGTGACAAAAATCTCCTCCCAGATAGATTACACATCAAAACCGATTGTTATTTGTAAACTGGCCAAAACCGGTTGATGTTCATGCACTGCAGTTCGAATCTCTATGAATCGAATTAGGCAAAGAAAACAGAGACGAGGCCGTACCCTTGCTCACTATAATATCCCCGAACCAAATCAAATGCAAACGTTGAAGTCGATTTTGCCGAACCGGAAAGCCAGGCAAAGGGTGCCTTGAGCTGACAAAACGGGACTGACTTTTGTCGAATGGCTAAGTTGGAATCAAATCACGATTGATGTGAATGGTGGGAAGCTAAATCACATCACTGTACCATTCAGCCCGTGCAAGTGTATCGCAATCGGCCAGACTCGCTCGAGTTCCGACTGCGCTCACAGTCAGCGCGGAGCCGCTGGAACACAGGTGGAGGACATTCTCATGACAGCAGTTGACATCCGTTCTCCTACCGATATGCTTTGATTGGACGTCACCTCGATTGACAGCACCCAACATCAAACTATTTGTATGCCAGCAGGAAGCCACGCGAAGGAGCTGCAAAGCATCACACATAATATTCAGCCATTGTGTGTAAATAAAATACACGACCTTCAATTTTATTTACACACCGTGTCTAAAACGCAGGAGCATCTAAGAGCCATTCTTCGTTATATTAAACAATATTCAGCCGTTCAACTAGCAATGTCTCACACATGGAACCCGCTCGAACGAAATACATCACTATATAAAAGTAATTTAACGTCTCAAATGCATGGTGCATGTCGAAGAAACACGATGAAGCTCAATTTCGACGGAGTATTTTTCTTGTACATAGCGCTTCCTGGGGTAGGCATGTCTATCAGACATAATTTTTGAAAGTATCAAAATCCCGCATCTATTGTTCAGTGCGAAACCAAGGGTGAAAAACACACCCAGTGCACTAAGTCGATGGACCACGAACAGACAAGAAACACCCCGTCCGGTATACGCGGAGTGAAGCATGATAGGCAACGGTGAAAACTAATTTTAGCTGTTGCCTTTTCTAAGCTTGAAAGGGACATCCGAGACGTTTGTGTTATTTTCCGCTATCACGAAGTTCACCGCCAGAGCATTCCATTGCGGTGGTATGGTCTGGTGGTGAGCCCTTCACTCATCAGGCACTCATCTCTCATCAGTACTCATCAGACCAGTGCACTGCTCTGATTAGTTCCTTCATGTGGTGCCGATGTTAAGTGCCACTTAGCAGGTGCTTGTTAAGAGCCACTTCTTTTCGGCGTGAATGACTATGTCATTAAATGTTTTGATATTCTTCAGTATTGTATCCCGTGTGAGAATGGACGTGAGAAATGCTCTCCTTGTTTCAGCATAACAATCCCGTGACATCCGTGCACACAATATTATGCACACGCACTGCCATCGATACGACCCGGAACCGCCGCCGTTTTCACAATATTCTTAATCTGTCACTGGTTGCTTTAGCTTAACCGCCGGACACCGTCGGATGGGTGAACTTTGGTACCTCTACAGCTTGTTTTGACTGGGGAACGCCATAACTTTCTGTTGACACCATTCACCCAACACAACTGTGGCTGAAAAATATGCGCTCTGGCTTTTGCTTCAGTTACATAAGCACCACCAGGGGAAACATCCGTTTGCGGAATCCCTGATGATAGATATAGCGGAGCTTTTCTTCCAAAAACTCGGCTGAACATATCCGACATGACCCGAGAACGAAACTAATCACCATTCCACACTTGGTGTCAGATATATGCGCCTAATAAAGTGGAAAATGTATATTTCTGGGCTATCTAAGGGCCGAAAACTCCAAGCCACCATATGTTTGGCAATTCGTGGTGATCGCTCTTGGCGTGAGTCGAGCGTGCTCTAGTGGGCAGCGAATCCGGGGACCAGCAGACATACAGCTCGCATTCGATATACTAGCAGCCAGTGAGCGCGCAGCCACAATTATGGACGGTAATTGGGCTTTCTACCCGGAGTTAGCCTACCTTGGGGACCAATGGAAGCCTGCGGACATAGCTTCTTGGCCTCCATTTGGATTCGTCTGGAGCGCTGCCCCTGCTCCGTGAGAAGCATGCTTTCACCCAGTGAATTCACTCAACCTCGTTACAAAATCAGACGTAGTCAAAGAAATCGACTGCGCCCTCTCTCTCTCTCTCTCTCTCTCTGTCTCTGTCTCTGTCTCTGTCTCTGTCTCTGTCTCTGTCTCTGTCTCTGTCTCTGTCTCTGTCTCTGTCTCTGTCTCTGTCTCTGTCTCTGTCTCTGTCTCTGTCTCTGTCTCTGTCTCTGTCTCTGTCTCTGTCTCTGTCTCTGTCTCTGTCTCTGTCTCTGTCTCTGTCTCTGTCTCTCTCTCTCTCTCTCTCTCTCTCTCTCTCTCTCTCTCTCTCTCTGTCTCTCTCTCTCTCTCTCTCTCTCTGTCTCTCTCTCTCTCTCTCTCTCTCTCTCTCTGTCTCTCTCTCTCTCTCTCTCTCTCTCTCTCTCTCTCTCTCTCTCTCTCTCTCTGTCTCTCTCTCTCTCTCTCTCTCTCTCTCTCTCTCTCTCTCTCTCTCTCTCTCTCTCTCTCTCTCTCTCTCTCTCTCTCTCTCTCTCTCTCTCTCTCTGTCTCTCTCTCTCTCTCTCTCTCTCTCTCTCTCTCTCTCTCTCTCTCTCTCTCTCTCTCTCTCTCTCTCTCTCTCTCTCTCGCCCACTCGCCTTGAGATATATCTGACAAGACGAGTGTCGTTGGGCCCACTACATGTCTTGGCTTCATACTTATGTCCCTCAGATAGTGTTCTGATGTTCCCTCTTTCTCGTTTATCGTCGGAAAACATTGTTACTATGTATTTAAATGTCCACCGAAATTATGGTACTTTATGGGTAGAAATCTTGCACCCAAATCAATGCCCGTGATACAATTGTGTGTGATGGACTAAACGATGGCCTCACAATTCGTACATTTAAGTTGTCAATTCCCGTGACATTAACGCTTACATTTTTAATTATCGATGCTAGAGCATTGCAACACGCTACTTTTCGACATCGCGCCAACATTTGACGTGAATCGTCATCTACCATCGTAATTTCAGCGATTCTTAGGATTCATTCGTTTTAGACTAGAAAGTACGGCAGCTTGGCAACTTTGTCGTGCATTAGTGTATTCGCTGATGTTGGGAGCTTTATGCAGCGGGGAGTGAGGCGCGCCAACCGGTACAATATGCAGGAAATATGGGTGTGCACACGAAAGGCAGAGCCTGGCATAGACACCCAATGGGCTGCGCAATGGAACGACAAGACGGGCAGCAGTTGATGTGGACACCCACCTGGCTTTTCGCCACGGCCAGGCGCGGACGGCTCAACTCACCGATTGTTTCACAATGCGGCAGAGGCGCGCTCCAGTTTCCCGACGGAAGACAGGTCATTTGTTGCGAGCCCATCAGAGTGTTGCCGTCAGCGCAGGTGAAGGACACCACCGTGTTCATCTTGGTATCGTGCGTGCTCTTGTGCAGGTCGGGCCGCTTCGGCAGCATGGGGCAGAACACGGCTGTGGCGGTGGGCAGCGACACGTCAGAGCGGCTGCTGGTCACACCTGGCGCCGGCACGGTGCGGGGGTTCTGAGGTGTCCGCTTATGACGCCCCAAGGGGAGAGGTCACACACCTGACACCGACACGGTGCGGGGGTTCTGAGGTGTCCGCTTATGACGCCCCAAGGGGAGAGGTCACACACCTAACACCGACACGGTGCGGGGGTTCTGAGGTGTCCGCTTATGACGCCCCACAGGGAGAGGACCAGTCACACACCTGACACCGGCACAGTGCGGGGGTTCTGAGGTGTCCGCTTATGACGCCCCACAGGGAGAGGACCAGTCACACACCTGACACCGGCACGGTGCGGGGGTTCTGAGGTGTCCGCTTATGACGCCCCACAGGGAGAGGACCAGTCACACACCTGACACCGGCACGGTGCGGGGGTTCTGAGGTGTCCGCTTATGACGCCCCACAGGGAGAGGACCAGTCACACACCTGACACCGGCACGGTGCGGGGGTTCTGAGGCGTCCGCTTATGACGCCCCACAGGAGAGGACCAGTCACACACCTGACACCGGCACAGTGCGGGGGTTCTGAGGTGTCCGCTTATGACGCCCCACAGGGAGAGGACCAGTCACACACCTGACACCGGCACGGTGCGGGGGTTCTGAGGTGTCCGCTTATGACGCCCCACAGGAGACCAGTCACACACCTGACACCGGCACAGTGCGGGGTTCTGAGGTGTCCGCTTATGACGCCCCACAGGAGAACCAGCACACACCACACCGCACAGTGCGGGGTGGTGTGTTAGAGACAGGAGGGCAGTCAAATGACACGGCACAGTGCTTCAGGTGTCTATGACGCCAAGGGAGAGGACCAGTCACACACCTGACACCGGCACAGTGCGGGGTTCTGAGGTGTCCGCTTATGACGCCCCACAGGGAGAGGGCCAGTCACAAGACACCGGCACAGTGCGGGGTTCTGAGGTGTCCGCTTATGACGCCCCACAGGAGAGGGCCAGTCACACACCTGACACCGGCACGGTGCGGGGGTTCTGAGGTGTCCGCTTATGACGCCCCAAGGGAAGGTCACACACCGACACCGGCAGTGCGGGGTTCTGAGGTGTCCGCTTATGACGCCCACAGGAGAGGACCAGTCACACACCTGACACCGACACAGTGCGGGGGTTCTGAGGTGTCCGCTTATGACGCCCCACAGGGAGAGGACCAGTCACACACCTGACACCGGCACGGTGCGGGGGTTCTGAGGTGTCCGCTTATGACGCCCCACAGGAGAGACCAGTCACACACCTGACACCGGCACGGTGCGGGGGTTCTGAGGTGTCCGCTAATGACGCCCCACAGGGAGAGGACCAGTCACACACCTGACACCGGCACGGTGCGGGGGTTCTGAGGTGTCCGCTTATGACGCCCCAAGGGGAGAGGTCACACACCTAACACCGACACGGTGCGGGGGTTCTGAGTGTCGCTTATGACGCCCCACAGGGAGAGGACCAGTCACACAGACACCGGCACAGTCGTTCTGAGTTCATAAAAAAAAAAATAGTTATAAAAAACAACACAAAGGCACAGTGCGGGGTTCTGAGGTGTCCTTATGACGCCCCAGGGGAGAGGTCACACACCTAACACCGACACGGTGCGGGGTTCTGAGGTGTCCATGACGCCCCAAGGGAGAGGTCACACACTAACACGACACGGTGGGGGTTCTAGGTGTCCGCTTATGACGCCCCAGGGAAGGAACCTACACCGCACAGTGCGGGTTCTGAGGTGTCCTACCCCAGGAAGATCACACACCTGACACCGACACGGTGCGGGGTTCTAGGTGTCCGCTTATGACGCCCCAAGGGAAGGTAACACTAACACCGACACGGTGCGGGGTTCTGGGTGTCCGCTTATGACGCCCCAAGGAGAGGTCACACACTAACACCACACTGCGGGGGTTCTAGTTCATACCTTTCCCCCAAGGGGAAGGTCACACACCTAACACCGACACGGTGCGGGGTTCTGAGGTGTCCGCTTATGACGCCCCACAGGGAGAGGACCAGTCACACACCTGACACCGGCACAGTGCGGGGGTTCTGAGGTGTCCGCTTATGACGCCCCAAGGGGAGAGACCAGTCACACACCTGATACCGGCACGGTGCGGGGGTTCTGAGGTGTCCGCTTATGACGCCCCACAGGGAGAGGACCAGTCACACACCTGACACCGGCACAGTGCGGGGGTTCTGAGGTGTCCGCTTATGACGCCCCACAGGGAGAAGACCAGTCACACACCTGACACCGGCACAGTGCGGGGGTTCTGAGGTGTCCGCTAATGACGCCCCACAGGGAGAGGGCCAGTCACATCGACACGGTGCGGGTGGCGCTGAGGTGTCCGGTGCACAGTGTCTGGTCATGACGCCCCCAGAGGGAGAGAGAAACTAGCGGGACCACCGACATGAAATTATAACGTAAGGGCATGGCAAAGCATGACACACTGGAAGATTCTTTATAAATGGAGATAACAGGTGAAGGTCAAAGACCACATGATTTTCGGCTAAGTCACACCGAGGTAACCAGTATTCACTTGGTTTTTTGTCCCACTTGACTCGCCTGGGACTGAAATACCGCCCAAATATATCAGTTGTTAGAATACTGCCCACTTTTGGATTTAACCTCACATGGAGACAGTATTTCAGTCGCTATGTACCCTTGTGATTAGCATCCGACTGGAAGGGTCGACCGACGTGGCAGGTCGTGCCCCCGACTGGAAGGGTCGGCCGACAATTGGTGACGGTGTCGGGGAAGTGGTCGTGACGGAGTGTTGGTGACACCTAAATACCCGACTGACATCATGCCGCTGAACCTGAATTTCGATATTACATGTGCTTAGTGCATGCTTAGGAAGGCATCTTGGTTTACTTTATTGAAACGGAGTGAGTGATCGAATTGAGTGAACGAAGGCAACCTCACAGACGCCACCAATTCAGCCTCGACCTTGTTTGTTTGTGTGCATGGGGTTCAATGTTTTCTCTTGATACAGTCGCTGTGATGTCTGCACTGACGACACATTTTACACAGCTGGCGAGCATAGCCTGTTTACAGTTTACACAGCTGGTGAGCATAGCCTGAGCGACGGTTCCAGCTTCAGGCGCCCGTTCGGTTCCAGCTCTCGGAGCCGCTTTGGTTCCAGAGTACTGGCAACGGAAAATAATTGCCTAAAACAGGGTGATGCTCTACAAAATAAACCCATCATCCCAACATTCAGATTACATTTTTTTCGAACAAAATTACGGCTAATTACATGGAGGAGAAAGCGGAAACAGAGTGCGACACATCTGCAAAGGGAAGCAGCTGGGGACTGAGGAACTAATGGACCAACCAACCGCTCTTAACCCGGAGCTAGGGGAGCAGCCAGGACTCCCTTGCATGAGGTGCCCCCCCCCCCGCCCCCGCCCCAAGTCACACTTAACTGAGACCGCGTTCGGCGTGCGAAGGAAGAAGAAAACTTCTCTTTTGGCGTGGTTAAAATCCGCAAATTTCTTGTTTGATCGAATGCATTTTTGTTCGTTGTTGAGAAGGGGCGGCATCCCTACTTGGCTGCGCCTCTGCCCATGCCACAGGCAACTGATCAAGGAGGCATCATGACGTCAAGCCACCACACTGCAGAAGTGTCATGTGGCAACCATGCGGTGGAAGGGGGGGGGTACGAGAAAATCAGTCACCAAGAACGAAGAGGAAGCACCGCTCATCACCGCCACGGATGGACACATGCGGCGCATCCGACCATAACCCATTACCACGGACGAACATGTGCGGCGCACCCGCCCATAACCCATTACCACGGACGGACATGTGCGGCGCACCCGCCCATAACCCATTACCATGAATGACGTAGCACGACAATGGGGGGACTACCGCGATACCGGAGCATCGGGCAGTCCCGGACCAATCTAAGATATAATGAACGCTGATGGGAAGGTGTCTGAAAGCTCGCAGATGGTGTCTGAGGGTGGCTGGTTTGAGGAGCTAGCTGAACACCTGACACGGCGTGCGAGGGGAAGGCCGCGGCTGATATCGACCACGACTGTTAGTTATGGACAGCCTCAGCACAGTTCGACCACGACTGTTAGTTATGGACAGCCTCAGCACAGTTCGACCACGACTGTTAGCTATGGATAGCCTCAGCACAGTTCGACCACGACTGTTAGCTATGGACAGCCTCAGCACAGTTCGACCACGACTGTTAGTTATGGACAGCCTCAGCACAGTTCGACCACGACTGTTAGTTATGGACAGCCTCAGCACAGTTCGACCACGACTGTTGTAATGGACAGCCTCAGCACAGTTCGACCATGACTGTCAGCTATGGACATCCTCAGCACAGTTCGACCACGACTGTTAGTTATGGACAGCCTCAGCACAGTCGACCACGGATTAACCACAGCTCCATCCCTCTCTCTCACACACATACAGACACACAGAGCACACTGATACACAGACACACACAGACACACCCACACAGTTTCTGTCTCTGCTCACAATTTTTAGTTCTTAAACTTATTTGCTCATTCATTAATTCCCTCACCCATTTATTGTGATCCATTTATTTACACCCTTCACTCATATACACCCATATATCCTTCACCCATTTATCCCTCACCCATATCCCTCACTCATTTATTCATCCAATCCAATGCTTGCCATCTCCATCCATCCAAGACGTACCACGCTAATGGGAAGAAAGAAAAGGTGGCCAAAACGAAGGATGTGTATTTAGGAAAGTGAGGAGAAATACCACACCTTTTATATTCTGGCCCAGAAGCAAGCACAACAGGAGAAACCACGTTGTCTATTTATTCGCTCCGAGAGGCAGATGCCACCTGACAAAAAAGGTACGGGAGACTTGAAGCTTAAGCTGCATCATCCAACCAGAATGCATAACTGGGAGAGAGCAGTATCACCGAGCTCAATGACGCACTGGCAAGCCTACTGACCGGACTGGTGACACTTAAAGGTAGCGGGCAGGTGGGCGTATACAGTTACACTCCTCAACTAACAAGCACGGCACGGGACCAGAGCACGTGGATGAGTGAATCAGAAGAGTAATATGGTCTGTGGTTAGCCCCTGTGGACCACTTACTTGCAAATAGAGCATGGGAGGAACTGGTGGCCACATACATTATTAACACAACTTCAGTTTAACTACCGCCGTCAGGTCCAGAATTCACGACGAACTATTCGCGAGAGCAAAATGTTGTTAACGGCGGCAAACGGTGGGCACCAGGAAAGCGGCTGGGGCGTTGGGCGGATCACCGACGCGGACATTTATAAACCATAAAACTCGCCGACATTCTGATCCAACGTGCGGACGGAAATCGTATTCGGTTTGGCCAAATCTGCATAAGATCGCAATCACGACATTGCGACACGCTGGAAGTCAGGCGCCGAAGTGGGTAGAAAGCAAGACCCGTCGTGGTTTTGTTCCTCTTCTGACTGCACAGGACGAGTAGTTGTGTCAGGGGCCGGGTGGTCCGACAGCTACTGGTCAGAACTGTCGGGACTAAACACGTGCGGCGTGCTGGAATTGAGCCGGCGCCGGCAGCTGGAACCGTGGCTGAGGCTATGCTCACCAGCTGTGTTAAGTTGAGGCTATGCTCACCAGCTGTGCAAAGTTGAGACTATGCTCACCAGCTGTGTTAAGTTGAGGCTATGCTCACCAGCTGTGCAAAGTTGAGACTATGCTCACCAGCTGTGTTAAGTTGAGGCTATGCTCACCAGCTGTGTTAAGCTTAGGCTATGCTCGCCAGCTGTGTAAAGTCTGTCGCCAGTGCAAACATGGCAGCGACCGAATTCAGATTTGTCAGGTTGGTCCTCGAACTTGAGGTCCATACGTCAGGCTCCTCTCCCGTAGTCGACACGCCCTGACCACTGTTCGACCCCCACCCCGTAGTCGGTACGCCCTGGCCACTGCCCCGTGCTTCGATGTAAGACAACCGAAGTTGAAAACGGCGGGTCCATATGACGCCGTGCGAACTGTCGCGCTAGCTGACGCCGCGCCGGGGCCATCTGTGGGTAACGTTCTGTGGAATGGTCATGGTTTTAAAACCGCACCAACCGAAGGTAATAGCATATAAAGCTGAGCGTTCGTAATCCACTGGGGAACTGGAGCGGGGAAGCGGTGGTAGACAAAATTACAAGCGAACACCGTAGCAACTTGGAGTACCGATATCGGTACTCGGTGGGACCAGCATCGGTACCACAAAGGACGACGACTTTATGCCTGCGGCTTTACAGATACTAGCAAATGCATGCAAAGCAAGATCCAGACGGCCGTGAGTGAGCGTCGCAAGTTTTGTCTGTCCGATTGGCCGTTCTCTACGCCTGGAGGTTGAAGAAACGCGGGTATGTGGGGATCATGCATCCAGGACTCATTTTCACGGCCTGTTCTTGTAATATTATTTTATTTTCAGTAGAATGTCATTAGAGCCAATGATGTCTTAGGATGTCCGCATGCAAAGTTGGATCTAACCGATCAAATGAAAGACCTTTTGCATCAATATTTAGAATGTTTTGCCTTATATCTCAAAATCTGGAACTTTAGTGCTTTCGAACATAGGCATTGCACCATTCTACGGGCTTTTTACATGCCGCCTTTACATAATCAATGCTATGAATCATGGGCGTCGCGACGAATTTGGGATAGGGAAGACGAGACCGTTTTGGGGTCATATTTTTTGATACGGCACCAAAGGCGTCATGTGAAATTTCACATTTTTTTAGGGGACGAGTCCTCCCGGCCCCACCGTGGCAACTCCCATGCCCTGTATGAAGATAAAACATTGAAACCCATGCACACAAACAAACAAGGTCGAGGCTGAATTTGTATCGTGTGTGAGGTTGCCGTCGTTCGCTCAATTCGCTCGCTCACTCACTCCATTAAAAAAGCCAACCAAGATTACGGTCTTGTCAAACATGCACCAAGCACATCACCAGATAATTATTGACAGCTGAGTAATCTAAAACCATCCGTTCAAAGCACTGATACACAAATGATGCATCATCTACTTCGCAGATCGGCGATGTGGAGTGGGTGCGGCCAAACCCCTCGGCAGTCTGGTATCCCATTCCCTCATTATGTCATATGAAAAACCGGTTAAAAACCATAAGCGCACCAACGTTCATCGAATGCTTATACGCCTTATAGGTAGTCCTCTCAGGCTTCGAGGTGGATATGTAGCAAAGAAAAAATAAAAACACATAGCAACCACAGCTAGAACACATCTGTATTGTCCCAGTATTGTCAACGTCAAGTGGCAGCACATGGACTGCCAGTTCAATCGTAGCAAGAACAGCATCGCTGCACATTTTCCAAATTGCATGGTTCATGACCTGACGTTATATTGCCCAGAAGGTCATTCCCAAGGAGTCACGCAACGCGTAGTTGAGCAAGACTCGCCTTATTGCGAGGTTGGATAGCTCCGTCGAGGTTCATCTTGAATCAAGAACGGCCAATCTCAGGAATGCAATTGTGAGGTGGACGGCATGACACCCGGTGGACCTCTTGACTTACCCTTGACCTCGATGCGAACACGGTGCTGGTGACCGGGTGGTGTGATGCACGTGTAACTGCCGGAGTCTTCCGCCTGCGCGTGCACGATGCTCAGGCGGTACTCCAGGTTGGAATCGCGTCCCTCCTCGGTGGTATAGTCGTTCGTGTAGTTCCTGCAAACATTGGCTGATAGAAGGCCCTTTCACAACACTTACTGAACCTGTTCATCCTCTACAACAATGTCATCTGATTAGCCTACTTGGCATGTTTGACAAACAAAACAGAGATGAGTACGTCACATTAAAACAACATCTCTGAACTCCAAGCAAATTAGACAGATGTACGGAAACAAAGACAATAGTCTAGAATGCATGCTTATTAATACGGCGAGTATCTATTTGTGGTAAACAGGTAGTTGTGTAGTCCTGGTACAACATTGGTGTCAAATACACTACCTCCTCTTCGGACACAGAACAACAGACATGGCAGGTAGGACACGCTTTAGTTGGCTCGATGACGGTGACCGCGCCGGGTCTTGACTGACATCTTCAGCTGTGTTTCAGACACGGCTCGATCCGTGTCCAGCAGAACAGCAGACAGCGGCGTTGCGGTCCGCCCTGCCACGCGGCAACCTTAAGTGGGGAGTGCGTGGTACGTCTGGAGCAGGATATGCAGCGGCGGACCCGGCCACTGCGTCGGCAACCCACCCACCTGAGGCTACACACATACTGAGGGTAAACGGAACCAAAAAGGAGGGGGGGGGGGGGCAGCGGGGCCATTCCCGTTGATAAAGGTATTTGTGGAAAATGAAGCTTTCTGCGATCGTCTTCAACTTTAGAACCATTTTCTGGCGAGAAATACTGGCTTCATTTCATTTTCATTCCCGTATGATATCAAATGGAAGATTTGCTTTGGAAAAGGGTGCAATTATCTGTTCCACCTTCCATTCTTCCTTAGGTCCTACTTCATCGCCTTGCCCCCTCACCAACAGCTTACTTCCCCCATTTCCCAGCACTACCGTACACTGGATGGGCTTTTGATTCTGATTGGCAATGTGAAGTACAGTGTCGTTTGGAACGAAGACATCGGCGTGACATTGCGTCCAATATCAATTTTGCCAGCTGTAGTGAAGGTGGTTGAACGAGTAGTTCAGGAACAGCTGTCTGACTATCTGGAAGCAACCAAATTACTATCGGACGCCCAAGACCGTTACCGCAAAAAAAACATTCTACGGCGTCCGCGCTTCACACTAACACTGACAAAACACTTCAGGCTATGGATAACGGTGAAATCTCTCTTCTCGTCTCATTGGATCTCTCTAAATGCTTCGATGTAGTGCCCCACACAAAAATTACTCGAACATAACTTCCTTCATACGGTGCCGACACGGTTTGGTTCCGGAACTACTTAGTCGGCGACACACAGCAGGTTCAGATGCGCGGAGCTTACGGTGTACCCCTGATGTCTAGCACAAGAGACAACTCAATCTGGGTTTTCCAAGGCGGCGCTCTGAGCTGTTCTATACATGCTGTTTGCCAATGACTCAAGCCTCTGTATGCTGTCGTACAATTCCCGGATGACACAGATAATTGCCAGCGGAAAAAACCGCGACTTGCAACAGCTCATCTACCGGATGGAGCGCACACTCCGCTCTATGTACCAGTGGTACTGCCGGTGGTGGTCCATAAGATCTACGTTCATAAGGTCTACGTGCAGAAGATCTATGTTCATGAGATCTACGTTCATTAGATCTACGTCAATAATATTTATGTGCATAAGACCTACGTTCATAAGGTATACGTTCATAAAATCTACGTTCATAAGATCTACCTATATATCTACAAAACAGCGGAGTGTGCAGAAGATCTACAAAAACTGAAAGGTGTGCAGAAGATCTACAAAAAATACTGTGATGTGCCTAAGATCTACGTTTACAAGATCTACATGCAAAAGGTCTAAGTTCATAAGATCTATGCGCAGAAGGTCTACAAAGATGGGGAGTGTGCAGGAGATCTACAGAAACACCGGGATGTGCATAAGCTCTGCGTTCATAAAGTCTACGTACAAAAGATCTACAAAAAGGCAGCCGGGTGTGCAGATAATCTACAAAAAACAAGGGGTGTACAGGAAATCTATAAAAAGCATTGTGATGTGCGTGAGATCTACAAAATCACTGGGATCTTCGTAAGATATACGTTGATTAAATTCACGTTCATAAGATATACGTGCAGAAGTTGCACAATAACGACAAGGTGTGCATAAGATTTACAAAAACCGGTGGGTGTACAGAAGATCCATAAAAAGCAGGGATGTGCATGAGATCTACGTTTATTAGCTCTACGTTCATAAGATCCATGTTCATAGGGTCGACGTGCAGAACATCTACAAAAACAGTGGGGTGTGCAGGTCTACAAATTTGTTCCTTTTTTCTATCATGACGTACATACGTGAAAAACCACCATTGTAGTGGACATTGCGCGAATATATCTATTTATATCTTTAACAATATTGCAGCGGCGAAGGAATACAAATTCAGCTTCCGTCTGCATTCCCCTTGTTCCGCTATGCTTGAAACGGCCAGCAGAGGCTAGATTATCTTTGCGGATGCATTCACCCACGTGTAAGTAATGACTCCACCGTCCAGTGGGCGCATCTGAACTGCACCTATCTATGTAGAGGATGGTGGTCTACCATTATTTAGCGATACACTGACCTGAACTGTCCTGACCTGCATAGTGGCGGGAATTATCATTGCAAGAGACAAGCGCAACATCTCTCCAGGACATTGGCTGTGGATTGCAGACTCAGGGTGGTAAAACGAGCATACGGTGGAGTGGGAGTGAGGACTGGGCAGCCGACTGATCTACCAAGTCTCAAGTGAGATCATTCAGAATGCAGAGGGAGCACTCACTTGGTCTTATGCGAAACCTTCCAGGTTGGATAGCCGAACTTGCGTATCCAGAGACACTCGAGGTGCAGCATTGTGCCCGGGAACACCAGCAACTTTCCGTCGTTACTCTGGGCAATTGGACCGCCCTTGTGTCGGAACAGAATTGTCGGCGGCTTCTCCACTGTGGGCAGCCACTGGTCCCAGTTATATCCGCAGACTTGATCTCATAACAAATCACCTGAGATGAACAAAATGTCGACCGGACGAAATGTCAACATTAATTATCAACGACAAAAGGTAGACACACAGAGGATGGACGACATATCAACACGCTAAATATCGACATGCTGAATAATGACTCGGGCAAAATATGGACACGATGAATAATGACTCGGCCAAAATATCAAGACGCTGAATAATGACTGGGCCAAAATATCGACACGCTTAATACTGACTCGGCCAAAATATCGACACGCAGAATTACGATTGCTTGTGATCAATCACACAAAATGTCGCGTGCCGAAACACACAAAAATTATCAGCAAGAAGTTGGCCACGGTCCATTTGCATTTACCCAAACTGTCCGGCTGTATTCAACAATTCCTGCACGGAAGTTGTCGTTAGACGTCGCAACATAGGCACTGCGGTATCACTAATATTCATATTAGTGTCACGATAATATAATCACGAACGGAGACAGTCTCCACTGACAGATGATGGCAGCGTCCAGTGTGTTAGCTACCAAGACACGGTACCGTCCCATGACATGAATGTGCCCAGACATCGCCACAGCAAACGGAGCTACTCGCAAATTGGGTCAAAAGTACCTGCTTTAGTGAAAAGCACTCATAGATCACTTGCACTACTCGCATCACCCATGACGTAATGCACGGCATAACTCACGAGGTAACTCGTGAACAACCCACAATGCAACGCTTAACAACAACACCCATAACACCGACTGTGTCTTAGCTCACGTGCGTAGTCATTCATTTGGTTGAGGCCGAAGCAGTTCGGTTTTGCACCATCCCATTGTCCTCGCACGCACGTGCGTCGGTTGCTACCGATCATGGCGAACTTGCCAATATCGTCGCACCGGAAGGTCTGCAACAACGATGTCGTATAACCACCATGCTACGTTTGCAAGCATGAACGCAGTATTTCTTTGGAATCAAAGCAACATAGCCAGGTGAAGCGCTCGTGATCTGTATCATGGCACATTATATTTTTAGCACTGATTTGTGTTCCTTAGTGTCCTCGTGATATATTTGCACTGTCTTGCACCCCCAACTGATATGCACATACATACATACATACATACATACATACATACATACATACACACATACACGCACACACGCACACACACACACACATATATATATATATATATATACACATATACAAATATATATAGGTATATATGTATATGTATATATGTATCAGTCCCGTTCACAGGGTGCGTACGTTCTTATTCCTCACCAGTCCCACTCACATAGCGCGAAGGTCCATATTCCTCACCAGTCCCTTTCACATGGTGTGAAAGTCCTTATTTACCTTACCATTCGCATGGCGCGTAGGGGAAGAGGGGGGGGGGGTATCTGAACACGTTCTGTTTCCTGAACACCTACCTTTGGTCGTCTCCCACATCATGTTCAGTGCATAAATAACAAAAATATGGTGGTATTCATAAATGATGGACCTGTCTCTACCAAAATATGAAAGTCTGATCACATAGTTCCATCTATTCTTTGTATACAGAGGTTGCAAAGTTCACAGGAACCATTTTAGGCTTCCAAGAGCCGTTGGCTTAAGGAAACCATAAGGAAGTGACTTTCAATTTGTTTTTGCAATTACACCTACATTTTTTAGTGGCTACTAATAGCTTGTACCACAACAGCTACAGTGAGGTAATCCTGAATAACAACATTTTCGTGTTCAGAATACGGCACACCACTATAAAATAATGATCTGTTTTAAAGTTGCTCATTGCAAGTGTTTAGAGGACTTTCATTGAAATGAACTGTTTGAATATGGATAGCTTGTTCATTTTTGTGTTCAATAAACACAGTACAATTACTGGTTCAGCCACACAGAGGCAGCAGTAGAGCTATTTGTTGCATAATGCCTTAAGTGTTCAGAAACCCCCCCTCTTCCCCTAGGTCCTTATTATTTTCCGGTTCCGATTACGTGGCGCATACATGGTGCATACATGACACATACATGACGTTTACATGTCGCATATATCCTATATTCCTTTCCAGTACAGTTCACAAGGTGAGTACGTCCGTACCAGCCTGGTTCCTGGCGGAAACTCGACTTCTTTTTCTAGTACAGGCTCGTCGTCAAAGAAGGTCATAACGTTCGTCATGTCGTTGTAGAAGGTGCATAATTTGTTTTTGACGTTCGTGAAATCTTGCATTTCGTTTTCATCTGTAAGAAAATGCCTTTATTAATCATTGCACAGTCCCAGGGCTATGCCCAGCCTGAGGTAGTATTGTAGGACTCTATCTAGTGTGGGGGGGGGGGGGGTGGACTGGGATGACTCGAAAATATTGTGAAGATTTCAACTGATATCATTCGATGACACAGTAGGGATGTAGACTGGAGATGACTCGATAATATTATGAAGATTTCAACTGAGTTTACTCGATGTCACAGTGAAGGTGTTGACTGAGATGACCCGATGACACAGTGGAGATGTAGACTGGGATGACTCGATACTATTGTGAAGACTTCAACTGATATGACTCGATGGCACAGTGGGTATGTCGACTGAGATGACTCGATGACATGGTGGGGATGTAGACTGGGATGACTCGATGGCGCAGTGGGGATGTAGACTGAGACGACTCGATGGCAAAGTAAGGATGTCGACTGAGATGACTCGATGGCACAGTGGGGATGTCGACTGAGACGACTCGATGACACAGTGAGGATGTAGACTGAGATGGCTCAATAAACACAGAGGGAATATAGACTAAGATTGCTCGATTACACAATGGGGATGTAGACTGAGATGGCTGGATGACAAATTGAGGATTTCGACTGAGATGACTGGATGACACAGTGAGGATGTAGACTGAGATGACTCGATTACACAGCGAGTATGTGAACTGGGATGACGTGAAGGTATATTGAGAATGGATTCGAGAAACATGGGTCCTTACATATTATCATCAGGTCACATAATTATCACACCTACTTATTGTGTTCATTCGTTCACCAATTAGTATTCTAGAGCTCACCGAGCAGTGTTGTATTACCGACAAAAACTTCGAATACTGTCATGACAAGATAATGTACTGTTGCACGGTCGTAGATGAACAGTGATGAGGTGTTCAGTGTTCAGCGGTAGTGTGCCGTTCAGTGTTGAGCAGTCCTACGGTGCGAGCGTTGAGCAGTGATGTGGTGTTCGGTGATGACGGGTGATGCATTGTTCACTGCTGAGCAGTGATGTGGTGTTCGGCGGTGACGAGTGATGCATTGTTCACTGCTGAGCAGAGATGTGGTGTTCAGTGTTGAGAGGTGGTGTGCCGTTCACTCCTGAGTAGCCGTGTGACGTCAGCGTTAATCAGTGATGTGGTGTTCGGCGGTGACGAGTGATGCATTGTTCACTGCTGAGCAGAGATGTGGCGCTTGCTAGTGAGCAGGGGTGTCTAGCGTTAAGTAGTGATGTGGTATCCACTGCTGAGCAGCGATGAAGTGTTTTGTGGTGCTTGGTGGCGTTTTCTGGGCAGTACCACACAGAGTCGCAGGATGGTGGTGTTTTGCCCTTTTCGTATTGACTTTATGAAGTGAGTACGCGTCAGAGTGCGTGCTGTGTGTGTTGCTAAGGTGTGCTGCCATGCTGTACGTTGGTTGCTGTTGTCCCTGTACAGGGTCGTGTGGAGGAGTGTGGCATGTGGGTTGGTGGGTGAGCCCATGTAGATATGTCTGCGCTCGATATTCCGTTCTCATAACTGTCGGTGGTGATGCATGGTCTGCAAGAGCAACACGGAAACTCATAGCGGTCGATGGTGTTGCATGGTGTGTAAGGACAACGAAACCTCATAGCGCTCGATGGTGTTGCATGGTGTGCAAAAACAACGGAAGCTTTGCGAGAGCTTAGCGTTAATCATCGCTTGTGAAGGGGGGGGGGGGGTCTCCAGAGAGCCCGACTCAGATTTTCGTGCGATAGCGGCCGAATGAGTAGACACAGAGACACCGAATTTTCAGTAGTTCATTATATATTTACTTTGCATATTTTGTAAACATTTCAGGTCTAGGTCATCAAACACATTGACCTGGAATGTGTCAAATGGAGTTACTTTTCACTTTATTATTTCACATCTGGACAAAGTACCGCCAATCAGAGTAGCTGCAACTATAATCACCACACTCAGATCATGCTGTCCTCTCATCAAGACGAACAAACTTCTATCTGGAAGCATTGATTAAGGTGAAGGTCACTACTGCCCTGAGGTCAGGTCAATTTCCGCATCATTTTACCGCATTCAGTGGAAACATTAGTTTTGGAACAATTTATCACGCCACGAATGATACAGAGCATGACAAAATCATTTTGGGGTTAATATATGTATCAAAGATCAATGGCATCACGTCAGGTCACTTGTCATGTGTATTCTACATAATGCCATCGTTTGCGGAATGTTGTTCTTCCTCGTCAAGCGATGCTTGAATTCGGTTTCAGCGCTACCTAAGTCGTTCGACATTAGATATGATAAACGAATGACATGAGATGAGAGGAAATTCACGGTTGTGGTTGCATTCTTTGCATTCAACACCCATGGACGCAACATTCTTAAACAATATCAAGGGAACCTGTCGGCCTCAACTCCAATGGTGTCGGAAATCATGCCAGGTACGTCGTCTGTCGTTTTAAATGTGAAAATCCGCTTGTAACTTTGGCGTTGGGGTCCATTAGTGCTCAGGGAATGGTTCCGAGCCCGGCCATATCAGTGGTGGGAGATTGGCGGCGAGCCGTGGACGCCGCCGCCGGCGGCCCGCCCACCGCTTATGGTAGATAAATACCAGAAATATACCTCCAGAAGATTATTCGCAAAGTAGCAATATGTGCAATATATCAGTGTAAGTTGCAATTAAATTGAATTCTGAAGGCAAGCTAACTTTAATAAATGCACTTCGCATCATATTTTATGGAGAGAGCCTCACAGATGGTAACTATGTTCTTGGCGTACACACTAGTGAGTATCCGGGTGCGCTTGTCGCGGACGCATATTTCAGAGTTCTGAATGGCATCAGGAACCTACCGGTTATCTTTCTTTAACTGGAGATCCCCGATGTTCGTATTATCATTTCGTCGGACGCCTAACGAAACTTCGAGAAATCTAGCGTTACGCCCAAGGGATTGTCGTTTGCGCCCCACGCCTACTTGGAAGCAATTGACCTAAAAACTCCCTTGTTCCCCTCGTCAAAATCCGCGGCAATATCAGTGATGTGACCCAAAAGTCTTCACCAACCCTAATAAGGTGCGTATCGATAATTATCACCCAATGACAAGTATGGTGTGCTTTCTACCAGCCTATTAATAACGCCAGCGAATCACAAACAATTCAATATAACAACGCGAGTAGGATAACGTGCTGTACACAGCTTACAATACGAGTTGTGTCACGGGGTCATCTCAGGCGACATCAGAATCTAACTCTGATGGCGGGATATTTTCCACTTGACAATGCATATCCAAAAATGTATCGAGACGGATGAGTTAACTTTGCGACAGTAAACTAGCAACATATTTTGTAACGGACTACGACGGTGGTCTAACTACAACTTAAGCAACGAACTACACCAGTGAACTAACCACAGCTTAGATCGCGACCTATCCAGCTGCCGTCTTCACAGATGATCTTCCACGTCGTCGTGTCCCCTCCGACACCGGTGACGCAGTTAAAGGTGATTTCAGTGCTGTCCGGGTACCTTTGAAAGACGCAGGTCACGTGGATGTGAAAACAAGAACCGATTGGGGAAAAATATTGCTAGTATGCAAAATATACACAAAAACACATGACAGGATACACGAAGAGAAACAAACACAACACACTGAATCACCTGAACCAATACTGTTGTTCGCGTCGTGTAAGCGCGCATAATAGTAAGCCGCACTGACGCGAGGTAAGTCATTTCAACACACTTCCTTTGAATACAATTATGGGTACATCAGAGAGAAAATTGTGAAGAATTTGGTGGAAGTCAAAAACCGAACAGGTGTGGCTCCGAGTGAACCAGGCGGAACTTGAAGCGCTATGAAAAAAGTCGTTGTTCAGCTTTAGAGGCGTGACGCTCGGGCCGGACCAGCCACACAATGTACATCGTACTTACCAACACACACAGGCCACACATGCTCAGCATACGCCTTCACATTCGAACCAAAGGTACCATGGGTGTCGCGAAAGGGTCCGTCGAAGTGCACGCAAGTACGACGGTGTTGGTATGACGGGGTATAGGTGAAAAAAAGATGGTGCTTAACAGCCTCCCCTTCTAAAAACGGTACAAGCAAAAGCTTGGGTATTTTATCTGGTAAATCCAGCCGAAATATGAAAGGGGAAGCAATTGAGGACGAAACTAGAAATGAATCGGTCTCAATGTTGACCTTAGCTACGAAAAGCAATACTTCCTGATATTTTAACGCTTGTGGTAAATTGACCAGAGGTAAAGGTTTGACTAAAATCAATCAAACCTCACCAGGAGAGGCTATTTTTGCTCATCATAAGACGAGTGATGGCAAAATTTAAGGAATGTGCTGTCATGTACGTGCGCAAGAGAGGTTCATGTGAGGGGCCTGACACAACCCAACTAGCAAGCTGTTGAATTCGTACTGCTTTTTGTTTGTTACGTTCGAATAACTGCTTTCCTTACTGATAATTATGCCCCTTGAAATCGTTGTTTCTTATTACTTTTGTTTTATAAGAATATCTCCCTCACGTGTTCGCGAAGTTTATTCCAGTAACTGTTAAACGGCAGCACCTTCTGTGCCTGGACGGCGGCACCGCGCCATGATATCCGGTCATGCGCCATTTATATCACGGGCTGCCACAAGTGCTGCCGATCTCTCCAGCTCGATTTCCAGTTCTCTGTCGGCAATGATTCAATGCTATGACATCCGATCCTGTGCCTGCAGCACGGACGACAAGCAGCTCGCCACACGCTCTCACTCGTCCAGTATCCTAAACGTGCCTGGGACTGGCTGTCAGGACCACCAACGCCACCAATTGTCGGCAGCTGACGCTCCACCAACAGAGCAAGAGAGGTGACACGTTTAGCTGCTGGTTCAGCGCACGCTGAACACGTCGTAGCCAGAGTCGTTCTGGTGCTGACCGTTTGTACGTGTCGTTTGCCTGCTGGCCATTGCGGTAGATGACGCTGTTCTGGACACGGGTCGGCGGTCCGCACGACCGCCGGCCGCCGCCGAAGATGCCCAGCGCCGAAGTGATGTCGCCTCCGACCGAGTAGTCGGCCGGGTGCGGCAGCTGGACGTCCGGTGCCACGTCTGTCAGTAGGAGTGGCCGTGCGGCCGAGTCTGCCGCTCACACACAGACACACACTGTGACAATGGTGAGAGAGACAGACAGAGACGGTGACGGAGAACGGAGACGGAGACGGAGACGGAGACGGAGACGGAGACGGAGACGGAGACGGAGACGGAGACGGAGACGGAGACGGAGACGGAGACGGAGACGGAGAGAGAGAGAGAGAGAGAGAGAGAGAGAGAGAGAGAGAGAGAGAGAGAGAGAGAGAGAGAGAGAGAGAGAGAGAGAGAGAGAGAGAGAGAGAGAGAGAGAGAGAGAGAGAGAGAGAGAGAGAGAGAGAGAGAGAGAGAGAGAGATAAAGAAGGAAAGACACGTTAAAAGTCGCATGCTAATACATTCATCTCACTGCTAATAAAATTGACCACCTCCCACATAGCGGTCACCATATAAAATGTATTATGCCATCAAACTGATGGATTGCCTACTACATGTCAACCATACCATTCTCATTGCTCTGAGTACAGTACTTAAATTTCGCTGCGAAATTCATCAGCCCACTGGAGCGTCGGCATCAGCTCCGGGAGACACGGCGGCAGAAAACGCCGCCATCGCGCCCGCCCGTGCGCCCACCTGTGCTGACGGCGCCCATCGCGCCCGCCCGTGCGCCTACCTGTGCTGACGGCGCCGAGAAGACCCGAACGACATCGCGGGGCAGCGGGCACGAGCCGACCCTGCTGGCAGCGCGGCGCCACCTCGGAGGCGACCGAGTAGCCCGGCTCGCACTGGTACGCCACGCTGAAGTTGTGCGCCACATCCAGACCCGGCTTGTAGCCGGGCTCGGTGTAGACGCCGTGCGGCAACGGTGGCAGCTCGCAGGGCGCTGAGACAAGCCGGCGGAGCGTGACGGAGCGCCAGGTCGGGGTCTGGCCCGCCGGCAGCTGGCGCGGCAGCTGGCGCCAGTCTGGCCGCGGTCGTTTGAAGCGCGGCCGCAGAGGGAATGATGACCGCTCTAGATATCGGGGAATGGCACCTAGCACCTTTCGACCACGGTTAAGACCTGAGCTTGGTCCAGCTCTAGACGGGCAATGAGTGCAGTGGATCGCTGACGTCACAGCTGAGCAATACACATCAGCGCCGGCAATCAACCCGAACAGCTGTCTTGTCTATAGTGTATGTTAGTACCCACGATGAAGCATTCAGGCAAAGTCCAGACAAGGTGCCAAAGACGCACACAAGGAGAGGTAGAGGTGTACGTTTCTCAGCGTCGAAAGTGGATCCGATCGAGAAGAGAAAAGAGTTGTTCCTTCAGGCCACTTATTCTATGCATATGCGTACATGTACCACACATAATAATTTGATGTAGCATTGAGCAGTTGATGTAGCGTCGTCTCTGTGGATTCAGCCGAGGACGGAGAATTCTCAACTTTGACCGGCGTGTCGCTCAGGGCAATGTCATGTGCGTATGGAGAGAGATTGGTTCCCCTTGCGGTGGTCCTTCTGGATTTCGTGTTCACACGAGTGGCTCCCCTGCGTAGAAATACCATACCAATGGTTGCAAGGTACTACCTTAGGGCTACTGTATACCCGGCCTCAAGGTAGGGCGCATATAACCACATTTGACGTCGCTTGCTTGCAGTTCACGCGATAGGGTTCATGCTATAGTTTACTATTTAATGGAAGGTGCAGTAGCCTTGACCTGGGGGCGTCGTCACCCATGGCGCACTTTTTTCAACCATACATCACGCACCGCGGGATGTATGGTGGCATAATTCTGGTAGTTTGCCAGCACTACCAATTGCGTACAAGAACCTAAGCACTATTCTTAGAACAGCACCGCTGCGTTTAGCACCTCCTTTCAACATGAATTATGTATTGCTGCTTGAGTTCATCACTGTGAAAGTCATTTTCTGGGCTGCTACCTCCACTTCGTTATTTAGAAGTTAGTTTAATTTAGTTAGACTGGATGACATTCGCTTCGCTCATCAGCGCGACGAGCCACTCCCAGATGATTCATCATGCTGAAGAGGAGCAGTCCGAGTAGAGCAAGGCACCACACCCGGACATTTCTAATATCGAAAGATCCCAGAGGGTTCACGGAGGCAGTGCTGCAGCATATCATACAGTGATGTTACGAACATGGCGGTGATCCACAGGTCCTTCCTTCCAGGAAGGGAAACCAAATATCAGTCGCAGGAACTTGACAGTGGAAGTGCATTTGCCGGAATTGTTTTATATTATCATAGATGTCCGAAATAACCAGACCGCATGAGGTGTCGATTTGCATACCATCGAGGGAACGTTGCCCCTCCCTGATATGTTGGCTTCGCTACTCTCCCGATAATGTCAACTTTTAGCATGAGACTCTATGGGGGCCGGTCTCCCATTCGATTTTAGCTTACATATTTCCTCCAGATATTTCCCGAACCCCAATAATTTTCAGAAATTCATTGGACACAGGGTGGATAGTTTCCTTCCAATTGAAGTAACATCACAAAAACAAAGTAGAAGTCGTGTCGCATTGAAGTAGTTTGTGTAACTTTTTGAACCAGATAAAAGCATAGTGCTTTTTCGTACATCTTTCAGTCCTGTTGAATGTTTTGCAGTAGAATCGCATCGCGTAGAAGTGAAAAAGGTTGTTGTAACTTTCGAAACAAACACCGCGCAGTTCTTACGTAAGTTTCAGTTGTTAGTGAACACACCACGCACTTGTACTATGCTTGGACACTTGTCCTATGCACACGAAGGTTCGTAGCAGTATAAGGAGTTATTAGAGATGCCAGACGAGAGAGTTCAAGGGGTGGACAATTGGGCTCCCGTGCTGCATGCACGCGAACTGGCATAATACAGCGGTAGGGAACTGGAGGACCGACCGTAGCCATGCGCCCTCTTGGCAGCTTGTAGAGACATACACATCATTGTGGCCAACTTTGCACATGATTTTCAACAATTAACCATCTTCGCCTAGTAGGTATATATACATACTAGGCATATACTATATATTAGGCAATGATGGCTAAGTACGTGCGAAAATACGGCCAACAATTTAGGGTTTTGCGTGTTGGAAATATCAACATTCCTATTTGGTCTAGTGTATTTTTGGTTGACAAGGGGGAGGGGGTGGGGCGGGCGCACGGCCCTCTTGGCTGCGCCTCTGGTGAGGGTCCATATTGTTGCGCCTTTTCAACATCGTCATACTTTCTAAAATGAGGCGTGAATACCAGTGAGGGAAAATAAGTGCAAGATTTGAGGGCAGGGGAAGGACTAGCAGCATCCCTCACCAGCTATGGGTAGCATCCTGCGAAATATTTTCTTTCTTTTTGCTTAACCGGTGTCACCCGGGTCCAAGGCGAAGCAACTGGCACCGCTGGAACGACCGTCATCACAACTATCGCTGGGCTGTTTGTTTCGCCGTCGCTGGAGCGACCGTAGCTCCTGGAGCAGCTGTGGCCAGGCCACTGGGACAGCTGTGGTCGCTTGAGCGCTCGTCACCGCCGTGACCGTTTGGGCGGCCGCCGTCACCCGGTCGTCACCGCTGAGATAACGGTGGGTGACATCTCCATTCCTCGGCAGCATTTATGACCTGAAGGATATCCTATCTCTGAGGCTGGCTGTCAGTATTCCCCGCACCCATCGCCAGTTCTCAAGGCACTCTTTTGGCTCTCAGAGAGCCCCAATCCCGCAGGTGCCCATCCCAATTAGCTCAGAAACATCCCGGTTCAGTCCGCTCTGGCTCTCAGGGGATCAGGAGCCCTCTCCATCTTGCATGGACCATTCCCAGTCCTCGACAAACTTGTCGAACCTGGAGGGGAATCCTGCAGCTCCGAGACAGGCCTCATAATTTCTGGCTAACATTGCCAGCTCTCAGAACTATCCTTAGCTCTTAGGTGGCTCTGTTCATCACTCAGTGTTCCTCCCAAGCCTCAGAAGCATCACAATCCAGTCCGCTGTAGCTCTCAGGGAACCTCCCAAGACCTCGACAGTCTTTCGGGCTGGCAATGCCATCCTAGCTATGAGACTGGCTCTCAGTATTCCTCACAACTATCGCTAACCCTTAGGGACTCTCTAGATCCCGGGTGTCCTGTTCTCCTGGGTACCCCTTCCAAGCCTCTTGGGCATCCCAGTCCACTCCTCTCTAGCGCTCAGTGACCATTTTAATCGTCAGGGGTTCTCTCCAGCTGTCAGGGGCCTTTCCCAGTCCTTGACAGTCTGTCTAGTTTCAATAGCCATCTAGCTCTGACACGGGCCCTCAGTATTCCTCACAACTATCGCTTTTGGTACCCTCCTCTGATCCCAGGGAGCTCTGTTAGATCTCAAGAGCCCTCTCAAGCTGCTCGGGGTCCTTCCTAGTTATCGACAATTCTTGTAGTTTCAAGAACATTCTAGCTCCGAGGCTGGCCGTCGGTATTTCTCATCTCAATCGCCAGCCAATTGGGATTTTTTCATCCCACAGGGGACCTTGTTCATTTACTAGGGGTCGCCTTCAACTTCAGAAAAATCCCAGTCCAGTCCTCTCTAACTCTCACGAGATCCTCGTCATCCCTCAGGGCCCTCTCCTGCTTTTAGGGGCCCATCACAGTTCACAATTGTCGTGTCTCGTTCTTTTCTCAGGGGTATTTCAGATCTTAGATGGGTCTTCACTAATCCTCTTCAAGTCTCAGGGGTCCTGTTCATCCCTCAGGAGCCCTGTCAAACCCAAAGAGCATCCCAGCCTTCCCTGACCCTCAGGTTCCCTGTTTATTCCTCAGCTATTAGGGGCTCATTCCAGCTGAGGCTGCCCTTTCCAGCTGGTCTGGACATTCCAGCTCTCGGGTGCGTCCTCTTTTGTCTTCGCGACCCTTGCCAGCACTCAGGGTGGATGTCTTCAGGTCTCAAGGGCCCTTTCCACACAAGCGTTCAAATTGTTCTCGGTTATATCTCTGCCCCACGGGGAAGTCGCCTGGAGGGCCCATTGGGCTCGTTAGGAGGGCGGTGCCCCTTCAGTCCTTGGACACGCCACTGTTTTTTAATATCCCGGGCCACTCCACGGGCTTAGAGGCCCTTTACGTAGCACCGGGAACCCTCCGCTTCGGCCCAGATCGTCTCCGTGGCTCGGGGTCTCTTTATCGGCCTAAGGTCCGCTGACAGCTCTGAGCCCCTCTCCAGCAGCGTCAGCCAAAGCCGACCCAGTGGTTCTGCACTTCCGGCCCGGGGCTCTCATCCGTCGGCTCAGGGACCCTATTTTACGGCTCAGAACACTCTCCGTCCGGTCGGAGTCCCCTCTGCAAAAGCTTGGGCCTCTTCTATCACGCAAGGGTCCCCTATGTGGTTTCGGCCCCATCGGTTCAAGGGCCCTTTTTGCCGGCTCTGGGCCCTCTCTGACGGCCCGGGGTCCTCTCACGGCTAGGGGTCCTCTCCGTCGGTGCAGGGGCCCTCCTCGGCGATCCCAGGTCTCCTCTGTCCGGCTGGATACCCTCAATCGACAGTTTGGCCCCCTCCATCAAATCAGATGTCCTTGTACGGCTTGGGCCCATCCGTCGGCCCAAGGGCCCATTCTGATGTTCCGAAGTCCTCTCCGGCAACTAGAGCCCCACTCCGTCGTCTCAGGGGCCCTCTTTGACGACGCAGGGCATTTTCCGGCAAGCCGGAGGCCCCTTTTCAAACGCTTGAACCTTGTCCATCAGATCAGGGGCCCCTTCTCGGCTTGGGCTCTGCCGACAGCCAAGGGGCCCTTGCGGGCTCCCAGCATATTGGCTCGGACCCTCTCCGTCAACCCGGGGCCATTCAAAATATCCGGGGCCGCCTCCGTCGATCCAGAAGCCCTTCACGTTAGCCCAGCCAAGGGCCATGAGAATCTTCCTAGGGGCACTCTCCGTTGACTTGGGGCCCTCTTCATCGGCCCGGGGGCACTCTCTGTTAGCCCGGGGCCCATTCGTCGGTGCAAAGGGCCCTTACGGGTTCCCTGCACCGACGCCTTGAGGGCCCCTCCGTCCCTCCGGGTGGGGTGGGGGCGGCTTGTCCATTTGCACCCCCTTGGCTACACTACTGCTAGGACGCTTCAGCAAAATGCGTCCAATGTTGGGTCACATGAATCACATTTGGCAGAAAAGCATTAAAAAAATACTGCCCACATGTCGGCACGAGCGCACTGAAAACCGATCGGTTTCTGTAATCTTTTCGAAATTTGGCTCGCCCGCCCGATGTATCTGAAGCGTGAATATCACGCAGGTATCAAAGACGGCCACCTAGCATGGGTGCTACGGTGCGTCACAGTCCTCACTGTCTCACATCGCTCTAGCTCAGCTAACACCGCACACAATCATTCGGCGCGGCACCATGCGCCAAACTGACATTGGCCACGAAATCAGCTGGCCTCGCGACACACTGGTCACGCAGCATGACGACATAACCACATGACCGGCGAATGAATTCACACCGCTTCGGCACGCAACTACCCCCACAAAGCCCTGCCTATCAACAAAGATTGTGTGTACTTCAGAGGAAGTACTGCTACAAGCTGGTAAACATAAAAATCAAAATACCAGGTATGGCTCTGAATGTCCGACCCAGAAACAACCTTGAAACACTGAAATAACACAACGCCCTGAAGGGCTCAGAAGTCTGACGGGCGTTCGCGCCAAGTCGCTTTTATGTTTGCTTTGCATACGCAGGTGAGCGGATTCTGCGGATTCGCTCGGGCTTCGTCCTATCTCGCAATAGGGATCCAAACAACTTTGCGATGCAAGTTGATCCAAACAACTTGACTCACATTTGATGACGGTGACCAGCTTTGTTAATTAATACCGGTTAATGTTCTACCATCACTATCCGGAAGGATGAATAGCATTTGGAGGGCCGAATTTCCTGACATAACAATGTAATGTCGACTAGATGAGAGGTTTGCAGCACACTGTGACATCTCACCTTGGACACACTCGGGCAGCTGGCTGGGCAGAGAGCCGTACCAGCAGGTGATGCCGGTGTTACCCTGCACGTTGTAGCCGTCCTCGCACGTCAGATCCACCACCGACTCGTGGCTGATCTTCTCGGACAGAGGCACAGCGGTGCCCTGCTGCATCCAGACGCCACCCTCCACCGCCGGCAGCGAGCAGTACACTGGTGCAGCAGACACGTGGTGCCAACACAGCAAGACAAATCGCTTATCAAAGTCACACCCAAAGATTGGCGTCCGACTTCACCCTGGTCTACATAGAGTGACACTTGGAGTAATTCTTTGCACGACCGGAAAGCAAAACGTGTGTACCGTTGCTTGTCGTGGATGTTTCAGTGTCTATATGCATATTTGGAAGGATACATATATATATATATATATATATATATATATATATATATATATATATATATACATATATAATCTTAGCCGTATACCTTAGTTGATGCACGGGAAGCCACTACTTTCTAATAGCCACCACTAAGAAAAACACCACCTGAAATTTAAGTGAAACAAGTAAATCCTCCAACGTCATTTCAAGCACGCTGCAGAATCGATATAAATTCACACCACTCAGCCTGTGAACTTCAAATAATCGGCTACTGTTCTTCCAAATCCTTGAAGTTCACCCGCGAATTCACCACAGTAACTTGTAGATATCAAATTGTATTTTCACATCGCTCCACTCCTGCACCAACGGCGGACCAATTCCAGCTCTGCCTACATAGGCTTTAAACTGCCTTTACAACTGCTTCCAGATATCGAGCAGAACCAAGCTGCTCTCGCATCACCGAACCTGTGAATTTGCATGAACAATTTTCCCGTCCGTAAACCTCTCTGATTTCACGCACAGTTTAATTCAAGTCAATTATATCATTTCCAAACGTAGCTCCCTCCGTGACGTTAATTCGCCAAGTGACCAGGGGTTGAATGAACAATATCTTGAAGGGGTATCAGGCTCCTCAAACTGAGCAGGAATGCCCAGCCCAGCTCAAACAGAAAAGAAACAGCCCGAAAGGCCCGCTGGTCCCAGCTCAGAGGGCCCCGCGAGGTTACCCAGATTCCTTCTAGATTAATCAGGAGCCGCTCTGATGTCGCTAGCGATCGTCCAGTTCAGCACGACCCTCTGTGTGGCATAGTGGCAAACACACTCAAGTCCGTGTCGAGCAAAATCACAACCTCGCTACCTGTCTCCAAACATCGCTTGGATTCGTACCGATTTACTCAGGACCAAGAAGGTTCGAAGCCACACTGAAGGTCGAAGGTACTAAACCGTTTTACCTTGGATCAGACTTTCTCAATTGGGTGGTTATGTCTTTCAGTTACCGATAAATATGATGCATTGTGCCTGCCTGTCATTTCTGTGTTTCCTTTGCACCAGTGGTCAGCCGCGTCGCAATCCCATGGGCATGAGCAATAATTGTTCAGCCTTCATCTCTGGACCTGTTTACACTTATTTATAGTATCCGAGCACACCTCTAGAGCTTTCAGGTGGCGGAGGCCCTTTAAGGATTCAGGTTGTGTCCCTCTGATGTTCATAGGTTGCCCTGTGATCGTCCAAATATGTCCTCCCGGGTCGTGAACTGGTCTCCCAAGCGCCCCTCTGGAGGTGTCAAAGGTTATTTTCGTGTTGAATTTTGTTATTATTGCATAATGTTTAGCACATCCCATCTGGAGTTGCGCCAACGCCCATCTGAGGACACCAGGGGGCACTGAATCTGTTAATGAGCTTTTGGATAAATCAATACCTACCCCTTGTGTAGCTGCCAGCACCCCTATAGTGTTGCTGGAGTTTCCGTGGAACTTCCAGGGTGCTCCTTTCGGCCTGTCAAGATATCACTCTGGAGCGGCCTCCGAAGCGGCCCTACTGAGATGTTAAAGTGCCGCTCATGGATTACATATCATCCTCTACAACTTTGGTCAATGACATAAATCAACAAAATATAGGTTCTCACTGCCTAAAGACTGCACTCGTTCAAAACATTGAGTCCGATGACTGCCCTTTCGTTAGCAACCTAACGAACATGTTCCCAAACAGTTTTTTTCAGTGTACTAGGCTGAGCCCTAGGCTCATGAAAGTGCCCCTCTGGACTTGCCATGGTGTTCTCTGAGGAGAACCTGGTATTTCTATATGCAGCCGGCATCGTTGCATAGGCAGTGGCGCGGTCATGAAACAATTTTGAGAAGGAGGTATTAAGCACTTGCGAACACCGATGGGCCAAAATCGCACATACCACGCCTCGTATTTTGGCGGGATATTTTCGAGAGGGTCTCGTGGCCCAATGCGTACCCTACCGAGGTCATTGTCAATGTGCTGTTTTCGACTGATAAAAACGCTTCTCTGAAAGTTCCAGAAATCCCCTGCAGCATGGCTGGGTGCCACTCTCTGGTCACTCAGACGCCTCTCTGGTGCTGCTGGTGCCACGCTGAAGCTATCAGAGCCCCCCTCTCAACCTGCCGGGGGTAGAAAGGTCCATGCACGTCGATGTAGCTTTGGACGTTGACATGTTGGCGATCAGTTGAATGGACAGGAGCATGTGACGGCTCGCTGATGATTTGACTCGTAAACATCAGTTGAATGAGCAATAACACGTGACAGCTAGCTGATGCTTTGACTCGTAAGCATTTGAAATTTGATCATGCAATGGTTAATACAAAAATCAGCCGTGAATCCAGAATGCAAAAAATTGAGGTGACACTTGCGGGTTGCCTGGCTATTGGTGATCTGAGAATACCTAACTATAACATGGATAAGAATACGCAGCATATGAAGCTGTGGAGTGGTCCTTGGATGTGGCGCCCTCACGTGAATGCTTTAGGGGATAGATAGTTAGAATGACATTGGCTCGGCATGGCTGACGGCCGTTACTATGTGCGAGGGACAAGCTCAAGCAAGTATTCCTCCGTGCATAGACGGCACAAATTCAGCAGAGCGACCTGACCAGACTCGATCCGAGTCAACATGGCCTGATCCAGCCAGGCCAGGCCCGACCGACACGCTTTTGAACCTAAAGAGCTGTTTTGTTTGCTTCGGCGTGCCAAGATCTAACTTTTACTCAGTCTTAGATTGAGTGAAATCTTTCACCCTTTTAGGGAAGTAGTTGTGACATGTGTTCAAAGTAGCTTTATGATCGTACTCCTCGTGTCAGCAAAGTTGGCCGCGTTGGTTCGGTCGCGGGTGACGTGGCTAACTCCTGCTGCGTGACCTGCGTCCCCAGGGTAAGGGCAATGTCCGGCCCAGTATCAGCTTTATGCAGGGTGCCGCACGGAATGGTTGTGTCACATAAACTCGGCGGGAAATCTACGAGACAGAAAACGCCGCGATGTACCGTACCAACCCTAGTTCGATAATTAAACATAATGCTGCTATGATATGATTTTCATATTCGACAGACACAGTCCTGATATTTTGCTTTGTAGTATGGAGGGCAATGTTCAAAGACGTTGGTTGCTAAAACCCACTATGGGACCGAGGCAACATGCAGACGCGAAAAACGCTAACACGCAGGAAATTGACGTCCATTTGTGAAAACTTGACGAATACACAGGAAATATCAAAACTGTTGGAAGTCGTATTTGCTATTACATTTCATTGGTAAGCAATTTAACGGAATTCATTTCAGGAAGTGAAATCAATGAGATTCTAGTGGAAAAATATATGCGCATGAGTTCGCAGCAGGTGTCCGTTCAGTATTGGTCTTCACTTTTGCTTTGTTTCTATTTCGGGACATGGTCGGCAAGGGTGCCAGAATGCCAGATTTGGGAAAAGTGCGATCAATTTCAGCTGAAACGGTAGGTATTCAGTGCACTTATGTCCAAATCGTAGGATATATTTATACAAGTGGGCGCCTCTCTCGAATCTGAAGCTCATACTCCAAATTGTAATGCACTGTTTTAAAATGTTGAAATTAGCTTCACTGAAGTTCTGAGATTGCCGTACATCGGCCAACATTGGACGCCATCAGGTATATATATCCACGGGGTGCCAAAATGGCGCAGTTGCAGTCGGTCAAGTGTTTCCTGCCACATCAATATGGTGCTTGATCCTGTGTCAGCACCACGGGACCCCCATATACCGCGTCTTATGCTTACTCCTCCAGTGCCCTTACTATCACCTTGTAATGGTGATATGATGGTTGGAACTTTGCTTTGCTACGCGATCAACAAAGCCAATGAGCTGATATCGAGCCTCAACATCTCTTACTTGTTCTTAAGTTCCTTGGTTATTCAGTCATGCGATTTATTGCCATCGAGTCACACTTCGTCATTCACAACCATATTTCACTGATGTCTCCCTTCTAGTTGTCGACATTTACCTTTGGACCGCGATTTTGGCTATCCCGATGGCTGAACAAACACTCAGCATGCTGGACGACCACCTGGAGCAACACCCTGATGAAGGCACCAGTTCAGTACTGTTTTGCCTACAGCTGTACTGGCCCCAAGACTTGGGCCGATGGCCCGGAGCTATCGATTAAAACGGATTACAGCTGGGCATAAAGTTAAGTGGGCGTCTTACTTCGCCGTAATTCAGTTATACCTTGACTTAAACGGCGGGGCCTTCCACCGCCGCCACCGAACGAGGCGGTCGTCATGGGTCTGACCTCTCGTGGCGCGTCTTCCAGTCTGCCGGTCTATCGGTTCAGCCATTAAACGCACCGGCCCATGACTCATCTGCCTGTCCCGTGCCCGCTGCGTTCGATAGACGACGGAACTGCGCCAATCGCTGGTCTGCTACCAAAGCCGGCGCCATACGACTCACACCACAATGTTCAGTCGGTGGGGGAGGATGACGATCGGAGTGTAGTGAGGCACGCGTAACTCGTAACTGTTCTCACAAGTTGGCGCCATACGACACACAAGGAACATATGTGGTTCGGCCAAGAAATATATAAAGCGCTCGTCTGAAGGACGGACACGGGTTATTTTTCTTTTCACTAGGGTACTTCTGTGTTTGGAATGACGCGTGGAAGTCTTTTATGGCAGATTAACCTACAGTCGTCCAAGCACGTCCGAATTATTAAAGAGGGTAGTGCGGTGCGCATGTGCTGCACGTGCGACAGTAATTCATCGTATGCTGTTCATCATTGTAACCAGAGTCTCGGCGTACACTGACAGGCACACAGCTAAAAAAAATGTATCGCATAGATGCAGCAATGGAGAGCGAGCAGCGTTTTGGTCAAGAGGCTGTGGGGTCAAGCACAAGTTCGAATTTAGACTTGAACACCAGGTACTACGGCTACGGCACTGAGTGCGCATATCCTGCCCCAAGGAGCATCTCACCGTGTCTAAAATGTGCCGGTCGGTCCCGAGGTTTGTATCTGCTGCACACGGACATGCCTATACCCTGTTTATGCCTTAGAACCGTCGATAACACAATAATAACATAATCCAGAGTTTTGATGAGAGTAAAAAGAACGCACCACGCGTCCCTTGTACCCTGTGTTATATAGATAGCCAGCTGACGCATATATATGAGGCGCGTGACTTTGATCTGCACTCCTTTTGTGCCTATCACTCATGCCAGCACCTCAATAGCTGCAATACTTTGCTTTCATCACTCTGTATAATGCCCCGTACCACGCCGTGTACTAAGTGATGGCGCGGCAGGGCACACCCTTCGGGAGCTGTTCAGGCAGAGCAGTCCATATCGGAACAGTGCATTCCATGTTGCAAGTCGCCCATTCCCTAGATCATCGACAGTAGCCAATTTGTGTATCGCACAATCTTAGCTTCGTGTCTTCACGATATTGCGGAATGGGTCCTGCAAGTGCTAAGTGCAGTTCATGGTACGATACAGTTAGCCATTACTAGGTTGCGCTCAAGTGCATGATATATTTAATCAAGTTTGGAGGGTCAACCTGGTTACAAGGAAGGCCCTGCAGGTCGTTACGTGGAGTGCAATGGGTTCGTTCTATCTCGTGAAACTTGATCAACAATCCGAATTTGGATGGGCCAACACTGATATTATTTTATGTTTACCTTGTGTAGCTGAACGACATACAATACATAGGAAACTTGACTCTACTTCACTTCGAAAATTGCTAAGCACGGGAGCTATGGATGAGTTGCTGTAATGACTCCTCAACATTATTTGCGAGCGACCTTTTTTCGGGGTTGGAATGAATCGTGGGATAAGGAGCGATTGGAAGAGACAGGGAGGGATGAGGAGCGATTTGAAGAGAGCATCACAATGCTGCGCTTACGAGGTTGAAGACTTGCCTTCAACCATAAACCATGGCGGAGTACCAGGTCTCGCCGAAGCTCCTGATGAGGGAGCTATGGCTAGCTGGAGAAACAGCTCGAACAACAACTGTATTACAAGAAAGGATGGTTGAGGTAGCACACCTTGGGGGTGATGAACGCCTCCTACCAGAGTCGCAGCGCTGTGCTGAACCTAGAACTGTACTTATATCCCAGGGTTCGAGTTACACTGCTCTGAAACAGCGTTTGTTCTAGCACAAGGCAGCAGAAAAATATTCACATTTGTGGTGCTAGGACATGTCTTCATACCACAGATCTAATATGCAACTCTTCCCTTGCCATGTAAATATTGCAAAGCTTATGCATAAGTAGATGCTAATAAGATCCATGAGGATATCGAAATATACACTACTGATGAGCTTACGAACGACGGGAAATTAGAGTAAATTCAGAGTAACCACCACGGGAATATCACAGACAATATTGAATAATATTAATGGACTTTTACTGACTGCATAGGAAAGAAGGCAATCTTGCTATTCTTCAAAGATATCCTTTGAAGTTATGATAATATTCCAGTACATTAAGGTTTCTTGCAGTTCCTCATATCTTAATACAACACATGAACTATAATACCTCTGTAAATCTGTACTTTTACTTTATGGTGTTTAATCTTCCTTGTTTCAGTACGAAAACATGGTTAATTTGGTCATTACACAACAAATGTAACAAAATACGTTGAGAACTACATCGTTATGGACAGATTTCGACACTGCAAATGCCTTCACAGCACCCAGCACTCACTAGCTTATCATGGAAGCATAGGTGTGAGCACACCTGGCAATTGGAAACATCTCCCAATTCAACACAGGAGCGAACTCATACATCATCGCGCAGTACTCACAATTAATAGAATGGCGCACAAACACGATCAGCTAGTACAATTGTGAAATGTGGCCTAGGTGGCTTACACAAACAAGAGTTAATATGGAGTTCGATTTTGACAGCCTTCGGATGACTTGTGTTGTATCGGACGCAGACCGACGTCCAATAAAACTGCCGACTGAACCCGGGCGTCCAAGCCATGCAAAATAATGAGCGCGGGGCGAACCCGACGATATATTCCAATAGGGACTGGACGGTCCATGCCAAAGTCTGATTAACATGTCACAAATGTGACCCCTACCAATAATATTTTCCGAAGGCCGCGTCAAAACATCCTAATGGATTACTCATGTTACCAAGCCGATGTGTGCGATCGGGCTTTTGAACTAAATCGGCCTTTCCTGTGGTCGGGAAGCACGATTACTGTGCCATGGCTGGTCGTGCGTGCCCCCTGCCTGCACTTACTGGCAACACAGCTGGGCTTCTCCGGCCTCCATCGGCCGCGGACGCAGCGCGCCACTTTGGTGCCGATGTTCAGCTGGTATCCGTGACCGCAGGTGACCTTGACCCGAGTGCCACGTGAGAACGTGTAGTTGGCGTCCTTTCCGCGCCGCACCACCTCCACGCGCAGGTACGACTGGTTGAGAATTGGGTCGCACGGCTCTGCCGGTATGGACGCCGAGAATGAGCGCAAGGCGGATGCTCGCTAAGGAATTCCGCCCTCTCTATTTTAATATATGAAATATGCGATGGTATCGAACGACCGGAAAACATTCCCATTCACCAAACAAGTGTATTTTTATTTGAATAACTGGGTGGATGTTCGGGCTTGCGGAACCAATGAAATCATTTGAAATGCTTGAAAAGCTTAGTGTGCTTGTTGTGCAAGAAAAGGTTGGTGCGAGTGTATATGTAGGCTGAAAATAATCCGTTAATGTGTGGCTGTGCGTGTCAGGGTGGAAAGGTACATATGGTGGTGGTAGATCGTCTCCTTAGACGATCCGGTGTCCGTCATGATGATAGTTTACTTTAGCCCTACTTAAGGTAATTCTGGGGAGAGGGAAAACTGTGTAAATAATTTCACCAGAGCGCATATGCACACATGCACACAACTGACATAAAATGCACACAATTGGCATAAAATAGCTTGGCACTCAAGTGGAAGGGGCATCCAGGCACTTGAATATCCTGGATAGATATACTGTGCCGCACCACACGTACCGTTCAGGCTACCTGGCAAGCGATTTCGTGGCACGGTCTCAATCAATACATTCCAAGATTTGAGAGCGCGAGCGATTCTAGACTGGATTCATAGATATCTCACAAAGAGTGCTAGGCATATTTTTCAGGTAGGCCGCTGTAAGATCGCCAGTTTAGACTGCGGAGAGGTGAACTCAGCGGCACCGCCAGTGATGAACATTTGGGCTCGCTCATCCCAGCTTGACGTACACAAATCAGCTGGGATGCCACAAGCACGCCATGCATGATCGCATCTCTGGTGATAGAGGTGACGTGTAACAGATCTCCCTGCTCCCCATCACCATCTCTAAGCAAAATGTTGTGATGATACCATAATTTGACCCAAACCTTGTAGGGTACTAAGCCCTGGTGTGGTATCTCGGTTAGGATTGTAGAGTTGGAGAGTCGGCGGCTTGGTGGTTCACGTGTCTCGCTTCGAATGGAAAAGCTTTGAGATGGCACGTCACACTTTGCTGGTCTTCGAATCGCTTGCAGTCAATGGCCAATAGGTATGAGAGATTGACGCAGTTATATGAGCTTAGCAGTTCAACGAGTCTTGAAACAATCCAACCCAACCTACTCGTAATCTAAAAGTGACATTCTGTCTGTATCAGCTGGTCTGCTGGTTCACACATGTACCTTATGCCTTGTGAGATGGTCCATGTATATTGCTAGATATGCTCATGCTTATGCTTATAACACACACTGGAGGGGGCGGATCCCTGGTATCTCAATAACTAAGGAGGCTACAGACACACATCTTTCAGTATGGGTGGGGATGGGGGGTTTTTTTTTTTTTTTTTTTTATTTATTTTATATTTTTTTTTTTTTTTTTTTTTTTTTTTTTTTTTTTTTTTTTTTTTTTTTGAGGGGGGGGGGGGGGGGGGGGGGGGGGGGGGGTGCCCCCCTGGGGGGGGGGGGCCCACCTTTTTTTTTTTTTTTTTTTTTTTTTTTTTTTTTTTTTTTTAGATAATGAAATTTATATTAAAAATATTTAAAAAAAAAAAAATAAAATAAAAAAAAATAAATTTTATATTTTTTAAATTTTTAATAATAAGTAGTAATTAAAATTTTTTTTTGTTTTTTTTTTTTAAATTTTATATTTTTTTTTTTTTTTTTTTTTTTTTTTTTTTTTATATTATTTTTATAAAAAAAACAAACCACCTTCCTCTCCCCCCCCCGGGGGTTTTGTAATTAAAAAAAAATTAATATTTTTTTTTTTTTTTTTTTTTTCCTTTTTAAAGAAGGCATTTTTTTTTTTTTTTTAATATTTTATTTTTTTTAAAAATTTTTTTTTTTCTTTTTTTATTTTTTTTTTTTTTTTTTTTATAAAAAATTAATAAAAACAGAGAAGAGAAAAATTTTTTTTTTGGGGAAGGGAAGAAAGTTTTTTTTTTGTTTTAAAAAAAAAGGGGAGTGATAAATTATTCGTGAAATAGGGTGGAATTTCTGAACTTTCTGAACACTCAATCAACATCCTTCTCCAAGAAGTATCGACATCCTGCTCCTTGATCCGTGCTTATGAAGTCGTCGTGTTTCCTTTCTAACACTATCTCGCTTATAAGTATCATGTTCATGCTCTCGATAAGGAATGGTGATACACGAACATTTCGCAACGCAAGTTCAGGCAAGGGGAATACATATAATGTGATATGGCATACAATACCAGTTTATAGCAAAGGCATTACTCTTCCTATCCCGAATATAGCTTTTCCTAAATTATGAATCTCAAAACAAATGATAAAGGTACAGCCATTATTGCCTAAACCATTGGCTCAAATCTGAGTCTGAATGACACAAAATAATTTTAAAGGACACTAATTTCATGGCAAATTTCGACATCCTACTGTGCTCTTTTCGACATCTCACACCTAACGAAAAACCATTATTTTTTTTCCCCCCCCAAAGCTTTTTAAAAAAAAATTAGAGGGGGTTTTTAACCGCCAAAAGGTTTTTTTAATCAATATTTTTTTAAAAAAAAAAAAATGGGCCCCCTCCCAAATATATTTCGGTCCTCTCATGGCCTCCATGCATTTCTCCTCAAAGAGTTCCAGAAATTGACATCCGGGGGCGGGCGGGGGGCGGCGCCTGTCCTTGTTTGTAAGGGAAAACTTTTTTTTTTTTTTTGTTCTTTTTTTACTTGGGTGGTTTTTTTTTTTGGGGGGCGCCCGCGGCCTCCCCCCTCCTATTTTCCTAAAAAAGGGGTTTTTTAAAAAAAACCCTCTTCTTTTTTAATGTAGGAAAGAATAATTAAAAAGGGGGGAAAAAAAAAAAGGGGGGAAAATTGACCGGGGGAAAAAAAAGGAAGGGGACCCCAGCATATCCCGAGCCATCTCGATCACGCCGTCCATGCATCAAGCCAGCAATAAGTTTCTAGCATTCAAGTTTTGCAACAGCGTTCAGTTTGCCATTTTGTACGTCCTCTTGAAGAATTGTGTAGTGCCGCTGGGACGGCATGAAGCTGCAATTCGTAAATTTCCGCTCCTTCAGAACTGTTGCCGACAGACACTGCATGTCGCGCGGTGGTCTGCCGTTCGCGGGCAGCCGCGACATCGGGCTGGACACCGCATGTCCAGCGACGACGTGTTTGCTCAACCTGTGGGGCGTCCCCGTCGCGTCGCCCATATTTGTTCTGCATATTTGCTGAACGCCGGCCGCGGCGCAGGTGCGGGGTATTTATGCGACCCGTTGACCCTTTTACACTGCATGTCGCGCGGTGGTCTGCCGGTCGTGGGCAGCCGCGACATCCGGCTTGACACCGCATGTCCAGCGACGACGTGTTTGCTCGACCTGTGGGGCGTCCCCGGCGCGTCGCCCGTATTTGTTCTGCCTATTTGTTGAACGCCGGCCGCGGCGCAGGTGCGGGTGTTATGCGACCCGTGACCCCTTTCTCTCCTTGTCTCAGCTGGCCCTTGCCTTCATATATAAGCGGCGCGTCTACACTCTCTCGCTCTTCTTCTGTCGTCTTCGTCAGGTGCACTGCACCTCTGCCATCTCGCCGTCGCCAATATAGAAATGAGTACTTTGAGCGAGTGTTGAAGTGATAAGTGGAACAGTGAGTGATCAGTGGAAGTGAATTGAGGAACCACGCGCAGCACTGCTCGTTACGGCTGGGTCACCGTGTCTGACTCTGTTTTTCCTGCTTTCTTTCCACGTTTTTCGTACTCCTCCATTTCCTAATGCCACTGCTCTCTTGAATTGGAGGGTTCCTTCACTCTTGAATTGGAGTGCTCTTATCTAGGTCCTAGCCCTCTTGAATTGGAGGGTTCCTTCACTCTTGAATTGGAGTGCTCTTATCTAGGTCCTAGCCCTCTTGAATTGGAGGGTTCCTTCACTCTTGAATTGGAGTGCTCTTATCTAGGTCCTTGCCCTCTTGAATTGGAGGGTTCCTTCACTCTTGAATTGGAGTGTTCTTGATTAGGCCACTGCTCTCTTGAATTGGAGAGTTCCTTTGTCTCCCTTGAATTGGGGAGCTCTAACCTACGACCTCTATTATTACGTCCACCTTTATTTAGGTTACTTCGATTATTTCTGTACATTCTTCCATCACACATCTTTCCGACCTCTCATATTGCAATTATTTGTTCCTATTCCTATTGTTATTCAACTAATTTCCTTTCACATGTTGTTCCCGCTTACTTCTCCCTCGCTCTCTCTCTCTCTCTCTCTTCTATACCATTCTCTTTAGGCCTTTTGGCCATTCTACCCAATGCTGCAGGGCGCCACCCACATATATACAGTCCACTATGAGCGGTTGAGCACGGTGTCCGCAACAAGAACACTCTGGCCGAGTTCCTGTCACAAACAGATCAAGGCAGCCTAGGCGTTCTCGCTCACCTTGGCTCCGGTCCAGTCATTCTCCTGTCTGGCTGCGCAATATGCAATGTGCGTAGCCTGAGGCTGGGAGGTAGAAATCTACGGGCCGGGTCGCGAACATCCGCAATACAGTTCGTCCCTATGACATGGTTGAAAGTTGCTTGCTCCACCAGCTGACCAGCCTTGCTCAGAGCCTTGTCCATCTGTCTGGTAGTTTGACCCGCAGACGCAGCTGTGCTGCGGTGAAGAATGGGCCGCGTGTCCTGTCTACGAAGCTATTTTTGACGACAATTGTTCACGGCCTACTCATCACGAAAAGAACCCAGAGATCGGACCAGCTTAGAGGAATAGATTATCCGCACCACCTCCCACGCCGGCTGCTGAGTATTTGTGGCGTGCAATTTAGGGGAGTGGAGGGCTGAAGTACCGTGCAGTGGTTGGTATAATTGTTTAGGCATTGGAGAGCCGGGCCTATGTCATGCCTTGCTACAGCCTGCAATTTTCGGAGGGCTTCACAGAACATTGGACGAACTCGAGCCTCTTCAGCAAGATAACCCGCGCCAGACCCCAGATCGGGTCCCTTTGCCGTCGAAGGGTGGGCGTCCTCCCCTCAGGATCTCAGAAACCGTGACACCCACATAAGTGCTGTGGGATAGCCCATGATGTTTGCGGAAGAACGCAACCGTTAGAAAGCCAGAACACAGAATGTTATAATGTTAGAATTTGGACACATAATGTCTCTATGGAAATATATGATGTCATAGATGGCACCACTTTTCAGGGCCCTGGTGGATGATGTTTTGGCGATTTCGGAAATTGGGGATTATTTTCTCGCGATTTCGGAAATTGAATGACTAGGAATCGAAAAGAAAATTAGCATCGATTAGCACTTTTGGACCTCACTTAACACGCGCCCTGGAGGGCCTCTGAAAATTACGCGCACTGGACGGGGGGGGGCGAATTCCGCCCCCCCCTAAGATCTCGGCTCCTATTAAAGCTGTAGGAACGAAATTGGCAGGGTGGATGGGTACGGTCGTGAACTCTATTGTGCGCAAATGTCATGACCTTAGGTCAATATCTTGAACGTCAAATGAGGTCACATTTGTCGAAATTTTCTTGTTTTGCGTGGCTTGGCTTGTCATTGTTATGGATCGCTGTGATTGTGTTTAAATGCTACAAAATTGGCATCAATGATGTTTTGGACATTACTAATGATGCAATACAGATGCTAGACCCGACATTTGACCTCAGGTCACCTATATAGCAGCACTTTATCAGGTCAGTTACCTGTTCCAGTTACCGGAACCGGGCCGCCCGCCCGACTGCTCCGTCGGGCAGCTCGGCGCAATCGGCTTCGCGAAGAAAGGAGTGAAGTACATGAATAAAGTATGGAAACGCAATGACAAACAGTACAAATGACAAACAGTAGTGCATTTATGACAACATACCAGTTGATCAAGTTTGGTTCCATTAACCTGTCATGAACTTGACCTGACTTGACCTCGGTGACCTAACATGACTTTGAAACTAGATAGCACATCAATATACATAAAACAAGTCGCTAGTGTTGCCAAGAACACTTCCCTTTTGCAAATATAGGGGAAGCGCATCAGCGCCGATTTTTGTGGTCTGGCGCTGGAATTTTTTTTTTACTTTAGCGGCCCCTAACTTCAAAATGTTTCGGCCGATTTCCATTTTTCTTACTTTAAATGACGCGCCGGTCATTTCTAAGCAGGTACGCAGAGAATCGCGTATATTGACCGGTAAAATCTGCAGTTATGTACGAAAAATCCGAGGGATGGGCGGATTTCGCCCCCCCCCCCTCCAGTGCGCGTGTTAACCGGCCGTACGTCAGTGACCTTAAATGACCTCGCGGCATCCATCCCCGCACAGGAATAGGCTTTACATGCTAGCTGCCGTGCTGTGATAACCTCAGCCCCCGCTGTGATATATCTGTCCATTGCCCTCTACCCACTCACCTCTCTCTCCCAGGCTGATCCTGAACTAAGCACACAGTGTCAGTTTAATTCCCAAATGGCTTAAATCCAGCTATTTTTAACCACCTCCCCCATCCTAGCCGACTTTGTCCCTGTTCCCCTGCAGTCTCTACTGTCAGCAGACACTGTCTCGTGGCGGCCACAGACAGCCGCGGGCACGTTAGCAACAGCTGCGCTCAGGCCGGCCAATCTGCACTCACGTCTCCTGCGTCGCCTCCGCCGCTTCTGAACGGAGCGTGGGCGGTGGCCGTCGGAGCGTCGACGCGCGACGGCTGCTTCCGTCCATCGTCGAATGCGACGCACCAGCCGGGAGCGCACGCTGCGCACTGACCGTTTGTTAAACCAGGACGTCAGCGTGGGATGTTTGTCAGGCGAGCACCTGTGGCAGACATTGGCCGTGTTTACGACCGATGCCGTGCCAATCCAATAACAGTCCAATAGCCGAGTCGACAATCACCACAAAATCGATGCCAAGCAAGCTCCTCAACCAGGTTCTGCATGGGTTCGTGCAGCCGGTGGACGATTTTGATTATTTGGAGTTTTCGATGCCAGGAATGCTTGCACTGTTGACGCAAAATGTTTGCGATCACTAGGGCGATCAGTTCGTTATGAATTTCGTTGGAACGGATTGTTCAAGCCAGGTAGAATGACAGAGCTCTAGGTTCATCAGAAGAGTCCCTCACAGCCGACTAATAGTTCCTCGAAAATATTTGAATTTCTAGATCTGGTCCGGGCTTGTGAGGAAGACAGGCCCCAGCACATCATCTGTTCCGAGAAACGAACGATAGTTGACGAGAACGATAAAATCGCATCACATCATCTTCACTACAGATTTTCTTCTCTTGACGCTTCCACTGAAGGGGCGCCGGAGTAACCTGTCCCCAATCTCCAATGAGGAATGTTCCGAGATGAAATCATATTGACTATTCTTCTTGAGAGACAAACAGCCGGATGTTTGCGTGGTTCTCTCCTCTCTCCCCTCACTCTCTCCGACTCACTTATAGTTCACGAGATCTGCGGGGTGGGGGCAGATGCTCCAAACCAAGGCGAAGCTGGATTTCCAGACGGGCAGGACGCCAGTTAAACCGAAAGTGGTTATCTTGGAAGTCCTCTTTCCCACATACACGTGCACTACAAGTGCAACATTTAGGTGGGCGTAAGGTTTTTTTCTGAACGAAGAGCGAGAGCCCATGCGATCTATCGGGTGAGGGTTCCGCTGAGTTCATGGTAAAATATATAAGCCTGGGCGGAGGGAAGGCGCGCGAGTGCCCTTTTCCTCTGGCCGGGTTCTCGAGGGCGTGCATGTTATATATTCACGTAGCGAAGGCGCGCTCACGTGGCGTACTCACGTGGGCAGTTCTGCCGGCCGCCAAACGCCGTCGACGCACGTGGCCCCCGGCGGGCCGGAGCTCAACGTGAAGCCGCGGTGACACTGGTACGAGATCCTGCGGTCGTTGCGCACCTTGCTCACGTATTCGCGATAGTCGTACAGGCCCATGTTGCCCACCAGCAGCACGCTGCCGTTGACCACGTTGCCCGGGAACGTGCAGTACACTGGGAACGTGCACAACAGTGAGACAGCTAGGTCACCAAGGTCAACATCAGGTCAACGGTCAAACGCATGGTCACAACGGTGAAATCCAGCTCACAGAGACATCGTAGTGACGTCTCACACGAAGGTCTCATCATGCTGAGGGCGTGGCCGTACTGGGTTTGTGAGAAGCCTAACGGTGTCGGCGAAAGTCAAGGAGAGGTCTGCGGCTAAAAACGGTGCTTCACCATGCCACCCGCGACTCAGGTGTGTTGAGTCGGTGACAAGGCTGTTGGTTTTGATCTGTCCAGCTATTATACCACATTCTCGGTGTACGATGACCTTTTCTTCAACTTAGTACATCACGACTTCGTCCGATATTCTATCGTAATGTATTGCCGCTCAACTTCTGTCACGGATGTCCATTATCCATTCCTTAGACAATTGAGAAGGCTCTGGCATCATCTCCCAGCGAGCTAAAACTGAAGCTCCCTTTTCACTAATGCGCTGCGAAGTGAATTGTATTGAACCACGGTAACATATAATGCATAACGAGAAAACTTTATCTATGGTAAGAGATCCAGTGTTCAGGGAGATACTTGTTCCGGTGGCTTGCTTTCACAAGAAAAACAAAGCAATGAGAAAACGAGATGCGGGAATTTACTTTCACGAATAAGCCA
>JAOTOM010004859.1:127500-260000 GCA_034440615.1 Ashinkailepas kermadecensis | reverse complement strand
AGGGGAGGGGCGATATTATTGTACGGCCAACGTAGTACGAATCGCTAACGATGCATACACATGCACTCGACATTAAGTTGAACTTTATCGCCGAAGCAACGAAGGACTGTGGATGACATTAGGCGGGAGTTCAGGCGAGCCCTGCATCGCTGTGAACAGGCGTAACAGCGTTATCTGACACTGAGATGAAGCAGAGATGCAACATTCGACGTGACAAATATAATCAAAAGTAGATGTTAAATGTGTCGTGTCGGCTTAATCGGTTCGATTATTATCCCCGAAGTGACGTAATTGGAATTCTGACATATGCAGTGAGTAATATATGCTGAGGTATAGTATTAGAAGAGATGCTTACTTTTAGAAAAGGGTGAACAGAAATAAAACCCCTGCACTGATTAAGGTTAAAAAGAAGCTTCGGGATCTCGAAGAACACGCACAACGGATCACTGAAGGGTCGGTCCAGCGATCCAAAACCGTCGAAATGTATGAACTTGTATCGAAAATATAAAGTCTTTGCTCCGTTGGATGCGGAATCGATGCAAAGAATGGCTTGGCCTCGGCCCCTTTTCAAAGTTTTACACACAAATATGTGTTGGCTCTCGAGCTGACAGTGATTTGCCAATCATCTGTTGGCTATTCCAATCCTTGCACAACCCACGAGCCAGGAGTAGGACATAAAGGTATAAATGTGTGCCTGCGTGGGGTGTGTATGCGTGTGCGGGGGTGGGGGCATGCGTGCGTGTGTGTGTGCGTGTGCAGCGACGAATCAGCTGCAGTGATTCACCAGCACGCAGTTGGATAGTCTGCTCTGTCGGTGCGTGGCCAAGTAGGTGTTGCTCTCACCGATGTCGCAGTGGGGCGTGGTGCCATTCCATACACCGTACTGGCAGGTGGTCAGGTTGTTGCCCTGCAGCAAGTACCCGTCGTGGCACATGTACTTGGCGCGGCTTCCGTGCTCGTTCTTAGGTGCGATCACGAAGCCGTGCTCCGGGTCGGCCGGCAATGCTTTGCAGCGTGCTGAGGCAAGGACGAACCACAACTCAGCAGCTCCACCGACAGTCAGGTCACAATCCCCGCCGCCAGAGCCATGTCAGGACACCCCACCGGTAGACAGGTCAGAATAGGTCGCTGACACCTTACGGACAGCCAGGTCACAGCATCTCACCAACAGCCAGGTCACCACATCTCATTGACAGCCAAGTCAGAAACCCAGCCGACGGAGCCAAGTCAGAACACCCCGTTTTATCTTACCGACACCTTACCGACAGCCCGGACAGTTTGTCACACGCAGATGGGCATGTTCCGCCTACTTGCCGCATGAATAGAAATAGCCCATTTACCGGACACGCTAATGAGTATGCCCCATCTTCTTGCTTCAAAGATGACCTAGTTCCACCCATCCAACATACTGATGGGCATACTCCATCTACCTGGTCCACGCATGAACAGGTTATACTCACATACTCATCCAACAAACCGATGGGGACGCCCCATCTATCTGAAGCAAAGATGTACAAGTCTCACACATCTGTCACGGTTATAGGAATATTCCATCTACTCGATGGGCATGTTCCACCTACCTGGCACGCAGATGGGCACGTGAGTCCAAGTGCCATTGTAGCACCTTGGCATCTCATGCGAGAGTTGCATTTCGTATTGTTTCTGGCACAGGATGGTGATGTCCTGGCCGTGTTGTATTCGGTTGGATGTTGCGTTCACCACCTCTCCACGAACGACCCGAGGTAGATCGCACGGACCTTGGCCGCAATGTGACGTGGTTAATGATGGGCTGGGTGTCAAGCATGCTGAAAACTGAAGTACTTTAGGTAAACCCTATGCGATTCAAAAGGAATGAATATTATTTGTATTGGTTAATCTAGGCGGGGATGCCATATTCTTGAGATCTTCAAGTCAACATAAGTTCTTTTTGATAACTTGCATAGGGATATTCGGATATAAAGGAACAATAGCTTCTGTTAATAAAGTGCTACAGACGACGGCAAAGATATTGATCACTATCAAACGAACAATGTGATGGTCTTTGAACCTGATTAATATGGCTCACACACAGAGGCGCAGCCAAGGGTGGGGTGGGGGCGGGGACCCGTCTTCCCCTTTAACACCCAAAAATACACTAGATCGAACGATACATTTTTAGCTATTCACCACACAAATCTTTATATTATCAGCACGCTTCGCGCGCCGGAACCTTTCTTTGTTTTATCACATATTTTTTGGTCTGGGAAGAAATCTTAGGATTCCCTTGGGAAAATCCTAACTTCGCCACTGCTCACACACTTGCTTTGACGACCATAAAGTTGTTTGGTGCAGAATGTTTCGTAGCATTTTAATGAGTACCTTTAGCCGGCTAAGACTGTTCCAAGATAAATGAATTTCGTGGCATGATTCCAGCTGGTCTGGAGAACAAACTTGATATATCAAGTCAACTCTTTAACGAAAAATATGCTCATTCCTTTTAAACGTTGATCGTGCTAGACATTCCATGGTTTGCACGTGTCGTGACCCCCGATCCGAATGGCTCGCTGGCGCCGAGCAGATACGATATCACCGACAAGGTAGCGGGTATGATACGACACCAGGTACAGACGTGGTACTGGGTACAGGTACAGACGTAGTACTGGGTACATTGTACAGAGTACGTCCTGCTGCGCCGCACGAGCCGCCGCGATCACCGGCCACGGCAGTCAGGCACACAGTGCAGACGGCGGTCCATGTGCATACACAGGTGATGATAATTACATCGCACACAACGGAAGGAGGAGTGGTAGAGTGCGCTCTTGGTATTGACCTGGGAATGGTGAACAGAGCTAGCCTATGGGCCGGTGCGACACCGGTCATGCACTCCTCCCCTCTACTGACACACGTGACGCGGATGTACAGTTACTGGTGCTGCCTCTACAGATATTCCTCCCCACATCTTACATGGTATTCTCCCCATGTCAATGTGATGTACGGAGGTGGGTGGTACGCGAATGATCAATTCTGGTCGAAGCGCCCTAAAGCCCAAATAACGAGGTGGGTGGTATACCTTTTTCAATGGCGGCTTTGTTCATCTTCCTCACCCGGTGAATGTTTGCTGATAGTCAACTGCACCATTTGGGGATATCATGAGAACGTCCATGGCGGGAATCGCATCTACACGGGGTTTTCGCTCATGACTTAAATGTATGTAGCAACTGCGCAGCCTTTGTCTAAATGCTGAGTACTGCAAGGTAAAAGAGAATCCTGGTCAAGGTCAGTTACAAGCACATCAAACTAAAAAGATACATTTGTCGACCATCTCTGAATATTGGTAGTCAGTTCTCCTTCCTAAGCTTACTTTCTGACCAGACGTTCTCGAGGAGCGCCTTTCTCAGCTAACTTGACAACATCAAAAAACATGTATTCCATTTACGAGATTTGGTTGACAGAATCTGTGCGCATATCATGTCAGTGTATTGATTCATTGCTCCGCCAGCGGCTCTTTCTGCCCGCAATACAATGGCATGATGGCTTGCGACAATGTGACGACTGCACTTAGCATCTTTGAACTAAGTACAGGACGGAAGCATAGTACATAGCACGAAAAGCTTCAGCTCACAACTGCTTTTAGTCACGAATTACATACTATGAAATTAATCGATATAAATGACTTTAAGAGCACTTAGATGGCCCAAGCGTGAGGAATCACCAAATGGTTCTATGGTAAACCGGGAGAACGTTTGGGTTGCAGCCAAGTAAGCATTAGCGAGAGTGGACAGTAGTAAACGTGATAGCTCCAGTGTTATTGTTTTGCATATTTTTACGAATGTGACCATGGTTCCCTCCACGATGATTGGCCGTGCCAATCTCCTGGATTGACCAGGGACGTGTGGAGTTTCTCCACCCCAAATGGCTCGGAACCTCATAGCTGATACATGCTTTGTACACTCCCAGTCTGCGTCATAAAGCATCGCCCGTGAGTTCCCCCCCCCACACTGCACAGTACAGAAAGCGACACTCGCCTCCAGGTGCATTATGACCCGTGGTCGGTAATCCACATAAATGAATCATAAAGTCATAAAGTATTAAGGCTTAATAAGAGCCACAGGGGCCCATCTGGGTTAAGCCTATCTAGAAAAGGTACTAGGAATGTACATACTCCCACCCCAATCAATCCCTTATCCCAAGTTCTTAGGAAGCTATATATCCCAGCCTATCTAGCACCACTCACTTGCTACCGCATAACACCCTCAACAATCACAAGCTCCTCCCATCACACCCATCGTGCCACCATAGACAATCTCATCAGCATCACATCCCGAAGGAAGGTGCCGAATCCACTGCTAGGCACACCCCACACAAATTCATAAAGCGTTCAGACTTAATAAGAGACTCACTTGCTATTGCATAATACACTCAACAATTACAAACTCCTCCCATCATACCCATTGTGCTACCATAGACAATCTCATCAGTATCACATCCCGAAGGAAGGTGCTGAATCCACTGCTAGGTACACCCTATATAAAGTTATAAAGCGTTTAGACTTAATAAGAGACTCACTTGCTATTGCATAACACACTCAACAATTTCAAACTCCTCTCAACTCCCAACTCCTCTCTGTCGATCAACCCTCCCTGGAATACAGAAAAACAAGCCCCCTATTCTTATAATGATTGTCTATGCCGTTTTTAAAGATGTTCAGTGTGTTGCTACTGACAATGGTTCCTGGCAGCTGGTTCCAGTGTTCTACTACCCTCTTGGTGAAGAAAGACTGTCTTAACCTTGTCCTGCTGTGATTAACTTTAATTTTGAATTGATGACCTCTGCATCATTTCTGTTAAATTCAAACATTTCCCTGAGATATCCCTGTTTCTGACCATGAACAAATTTAAAAACCTCGATGAGATCTCCTGTCAGCCTTCTATATCTAAGTGAAAACATATTCAATTTCTTCAATCTTTCCTCATATGCCAGGCAGCCTATACCATTAACCATTTGTGTTGCCCTCTTTTGTACTCTCTCTAAAAGCCAACAATCTTTCTCATAACTTCTTATCTTTCTCATAACTCATCTTCTCTCATAACGAATCAACACCGACGCACGTGGCGCGCGTGTATCCGCCAAACAAACAAAGGGGGACACGCGCACGCACGTCCAGCTCACCCATGCACTTGGGCAGCTGGTGTGACCAGCGGCCATTGCTGGAGCAGGTGGCCGACTCAGACTGGCCGATGCGCACGGTGCCCTCGTTGCAGTGGTAGGTGATCTGCGAGTTCATCGAGGTGGCGTTGCCGCCCACCCAGCCGTTGTGCAGAGGCCCCGGCATGCCGCAGTCGATCTCTGACGGAGCTGAGGACACAGGCAGAGTTGGTCACGTGATGCCGGCCACAACTGACGGAGTATTTGAGTATTGTAAGCAGCTAGTCGAGGAGCTGAGGATACGGCTAGAGTTGGTCACGTGCTGACAGCCAGAACTAACTGAGCATCGCATGCAGCTAGTCGAGGAGCTGAGAACACAGCCCGAGTTGGTCATGCCAGCCAGAACTGAGTATTGTGTGTAGCCGAGGAGTTGAGGATACAGCCAGAGTTAGTCATGCCAGCCAGAACTAACTGGGTATTGTGTGCAGCTAGTCGAGGAGCTGCGGACACATCCAGAGTTGGTCACGTGATGCCGGTCAGAACTAACTGAGCAATGTAAGCAGCCAGTCGAGGAGAAAGCCTCGCTCGTTGTGCGTCCAACAGCATGTCTGACTGCTACATCGCAGTTGTGTTATGATAATACCTGGAGTCAAGAATGTATTTTGTTCCGCTTAGACAACATCAGGAATCAAATTCAAGACAGTAATCGCAATTCGACTTCGGTGTAGAATATCCCAGAATATAGTTCGGGCAGAAGAAGTCATCCTAGGTCAATCAATGTCAATTACTTCGTCTAACCTTTGAAAAGTCTCCGATGATACAACATGACGTGACAGCATCCACCAAAATAACATGAAATGAGACGCCAGCCATCTGGGGACATTGACTCGTGATGAACAGCATACGTGGCGCAGACTTGCAATGTATTCCAATCGTATACCTCGCACTTAGCCCGGGTGGAGCTTCAGGATGGCTTAGTTCCATCTGGATTCAGGATAAGGTCTTTTACCACTACAGCAACTGGTGCTTGGTGGGCTCTACCGCTGGATGGAGGGTGGTTACTAGGTAATAGTATCGAAAACCCAATGGATCCGTGCTCCCAAAACCAACATGGCGTCCATCCGACGGGAGGTCGTATCGTTGGAACATTAGGCGACGAATCCAACATATATACTATGTGTCCAAGCCCACAATTAGCAACGGCATTGTTCTGGCCATCTGATCATCCTCACTGAATAGGGAGAAAATTAAAATGTAACCAACCAACCTGTATATATCCATCCATGACATTATAGTCACGACATTCTCAATGTTTCGGTTAAGATAGCAAAATTCTTCAGTTGCTTAAATTGACGCGCCGTTTGACATTGCATTTTTCGTTTATTCTTTTCATTTAGTGCAATTTAGTATTGATGAGGGTCAGGGCATTTTCTGGTCTTTCGCATGCAAGTCATTTGACCTAAAAGGCGCACATGTATAATTATAAAACAGCTGCACTATTTCGAACCTTCAATTTGCCTTAAGATGGATGGGTGTGCTAAGTCAGTGATCCTCGAAACGTGACCACTGAGGAGTTCACTGGATAGTGGACACTTCAATCATTCCTAAGTGGGTACCAGGCCGCATATGTATGGTCATGCATGGAGTGAGACGACGCCTCACATGCTTCGCCCTCGATCGTCCCGGTTTTTCCCACCCTCCCCAGTGCAGTGACGGAGGCGGACTGTTGCCCTCTCATATAGCATTTCCAAACAGAGCACCAGCGGCGTGAAGCAAAGCCATGGTGTTGCACGTGACGAGATATCGCGATTCATACCCCCCGATAGTTATTAGGGGTTACGGGTGATCTCCCAGATCACTTCCAAGGTAATTGTCGCAAATATTGAGAAATTGCACGCTTAATCGTTGCCTGTAGAAATCAATCCACACAAACGCGCGCAACACACACACACACGTGGCGTACCGAAGGGGATGGGATGGGGGAGCAAAGGGGGCATTTGCCCCTTGAGGGGTAGTGGAGCCCGCAAGAATCGTGCCGGGCTTCAGAAAATTGCACTGGGCCCCATAAAAATTATTCTGGGGCCCAAAAAATGGCACCGGGCACCTGAAAATCACATTGAAGGCTCCAAAAGTCGAGCAAGGGCCCCTGAAAATGTCGCCGGGGACCCAAAATGGCACCGGGCCCCCAAAAATCACATTGGGGCACCAAAAATTGTTCCAGTGTCCTTAGAAATAACCCTGCAGCTCCAAAAAGTGGGAGCGGACCCCTGGAAACAACGCTGGGCCCCAACAAAGTCGCACCGGATCCCTGAAAGTCATGCTGGGGGCCTCAAAATGTCGGGCCATGGCCCCGGAAATCACGCTGTGAGCCCCAAAAGGTCGAGCTGGAGTCCCTGGAAATAACGCTAGGGACCTTGAAGAACCTTGGGTTATTTTACGACGCATTCAACCGCTAGGCTACATAGCGTCGCCAACCTCTCACGCCGATTGGTCGCGGGTGGACTCGGTAAATTCCGTCGGTTGTGAGATTCGAACCCACGATCTTTCGATCAAGAGTCCGACGCTCTACCAACTGAGCTACCGCGGCCCCGTTACGCTGGGGACCCAAGAAGTCTCGCCGGACCCCCGAAAATGACGCTGTGGCACAAAACAAATCGTGCCGGTGTCCTTGAAAATCACGACGGAGCTCCCAAAAGAGGGGCGGGCCCCTGAATATCACGCCGGTGGCCAAAAAGGTCTGGCCGGGGCCCATGAAAATCGCGCTGGGGCCCCCAAAAAGTCGGACCGGGCACCTGCAAATCATGCTGGGTTCCTCAAACGTTTGCGCCTGGACCCCTAATAATCACGCTGGGAGCCAAAAAAAGTCGTGTCGGGGTCCATGAAAATCACGATGGAGCCCCAAGAGATCGGGCCGGGTCCGTGAAAATCATGCTAAGCCTAGGGGTCCAAAAACGTCACCCCCGGGTCCGTGAAAATCACGCTAGTGGCTCGACTGGTCGCACCGGGGCCTCAAAGTTCTCATCGGGACCCAAAATAATGAAGCCGAGGAAACGAGAGGAAATCCGGGCATGGAAAATCACTCTGGGTCCCACAAATCGTGCCAAAAGCCCCAAACACGTGTCCCCCCAAGTGTCGAGGCCGCTAAAACTCATGCTAGAGATCCCAACAAATGACGCCGGGGCCCCAAAAAAATCGCACTGAGGCCCAAAAAAGTCCCGTCGCAGCCGTCCCGTGGCATGCCTCAAAAATGTACCAGGCCCTTAACAAAGCTGAGCTGGAGTCCTAAAACACATTCGTAGATGAAGAAAAACGCAACTGCAAAAAGAACACCGAGGCAGGGCCACGTTTTGGTGCGAATCTGGGAGTATATTTAACCAAAGAGATAAGGTGCATCAAAGCTCAGCGGAAATCCGGATTTCTTAACCATCAGAAAATGTGGGAAGAAGATGACTAATCACTGAATTAAAGGAATCGAATTTTCGCAGAGAACCCATACGAAGCATTCCATCACGTCAAATGTGACGCACGTATATTATGTGGCAGCAATTAGCAAAACGTGGGAGGCTTAGCAGAAACCGTAGAATCGCACGAAGTGTGGCGAATGCGCCGAATGCGCAAAGCGGGTGTGCACGCACGAACGTTGGTGCGGTGGCGACCGGGCGATATTAACTGGAATGCCTGAAATCTGGAAATTTGGCATTTTAAAGTCATTTGTACAGGTGCAATTTCAGCAGTGTGAGGTGACTTATCAAGGGATACCAAAGAAAACCTTCGAACAGGGAGGGGGAGTTAGGGTCGAAATCCGGTGACTCAGAAACGATGGTGGTAGATTGGGACCCCTCCACAGGACAATGAAGTTGGCCACTAATTTTTTTTTTTAAATGTCTCCTTTCGAAAATAGTGGTCGAAATTTGGGGACATTTTAAATGAGGCTAGGAGAGCTCCTTCCAAATCCCTTTTCCTACCTAAAACAAATCCTAGATAGGCCATTGACACACACACACACACACACACACACACACACACACACACACACACACACACACACACACACACACACACACACACACACACACACACACACACAAACGTACACACACAGACACTTGAAATTCTCAGCATAGTATTCCTCAGTATCTTAGATACCCAAGATGTGCGATTTGTCACACATACACCATCAGGTGAACGAGTAGAAGAGGTCGAAGTGTTGACCTTGTTTTGGACAATTCAAAAATAGCATCCGAAAACGCTATAACCCTGCAATGAGGGGCACAAATGCACGACAAATTCAGTTTTAGCGCGTCGAAATTAACTCCAGAGTGGCTCATACACTGGAAAAGGTTATCTGGAGTCAAGTTAAGTCAATAGCTATCGAATGATATTGGGACGATCAATGACCTATGTAAGCCGGTTAGCCGAGTAGTCGCTTATTCTCTCCTATATATGATGTTGTATGAACCTTACAAATTATTTCGTACAGCCGAGCACTTTTGTCAGTGCATCGGCCTTTCATTACAACGAAGCTTATAAGTCCTGTTTTTGACTGGGCAGGAAGGGCCAGTAAATCAGAGGCTCAGTAATTTTTTTTAAGGTGTTCTCGATCGCAATGCAAGCTTGATTTTAAACATGGACTTCTTTAAAACTGGTTTAATTTTGCACAGCGTAGTTTCGTTGATGCAAAGTAATGCGAAATGCATGTCTTTGTCCCCAGACGTTTCACCACTCCAGTCACTCTCAAATTGACGTCCATTATTCCCTCTGTTTACTTCGTCCCGATGTTTTGACTTCTCCCTGTTCCATTCACCAGTCTCCTCTCCCTCATTCGGTCCTCATCTTCACTCACAAACTGATGCCAGCCATTCGAACTACTCCACCTGCCCTTCCCAGGTCGTCTTGCCTGTTTCCCATGCAAATCCCTTTCAACCTTCCTTCGAACCCTATTAATGACCCCAAAAGGATAGCCATTATTCGTGAAAAGATGCACAATGATGTGAAATTGCATTGTCTGGCAGGCTCGAGGGAAGGTATCCTTCTGCCTGAACCGCAACCTCACGAAACGTATCTTGACGTGCTTATGGTGAGCAAAGGTATAGCTGAAAATCATCCTAATATTGTTTGATTTGACGCGTTCTTTTAGGGACTAATCTCCAGCCATGCCAGCCATGCCCCCCCCTCTCCAGCCATGCCCCCCCCCCTCTCCAGCCATGCCCAGACTAGGTTTAATCGTGCGATGCATCCCATCCAAGCACTTAACGAGGCTATGGGGTGGCGCATTACCATACAACCAAATCCCAGCGTAGTCGTCCATGTACCGGGCAACAAATGCGTCGAAGCTCAGCTTCTTCCAAGGCCTACCTATCAAAACGGTGCAGGTACAAAATAGTCATTATGGGGGCTGCAGTTTTCCCCATACCACACTCCCGTCCTCTGCCTATGGACTAGGTCAACAAATCTGAACAAATTATTGGCTAAACAATGCTCTAGCTTGTCGCAGATATATTTGTTAAGAAGATCATGAAGTCATTAGCCTTGTTTCGATGGCGGTTTGAATTGGGATTGGATTTCCACAATGAATCGAATCCGGATTACAAGGAGCGTTTCCATGACCATTCGCGAGGAAATCAGGATTACATGTAGGATTTCCGAATCTGGATTTGGTGGGAAATCCCGGATTTTCTGACAGTTGCGGCGCACGTGCGACATTTCCCTTCAATACCTAAAAACGTATGCCACATCGGCGTGGGTTGCGTCGTTGCATGAGAGACTGCTAACAAATCTGTTGAGCATATGGTAAATAAATTTGTCATGGATTATGATCGGAATATTCTATAGGAACCTAAAAACGAACTTTGGTCATGAAGTAAAACATTTCTGTAGGAGATATATTCCATTCACTAGTGTTCGGGAAACTAGACACCTGGTGTTCGTAATCTTACACAATCACATTTTCGCGTTCGGAATACGGCACCCCACTACGAAATAGTTATCTGTTTTAAAGTTGCTCTTTATGCTAAAAGTGAAATGTTTGTTAATAGGAAAGAAGGGTCTCACCGGCGTTCATGGCCTTGGTCTCACTTGTTGCTGTGGGCAAGATGGTCTTCAACGGAATTTCCTGGTTCTTGAACCAACACTTCTTCTAATACTGGGCAAAATTAACTTCTTTGAAGTCGTTGACAGCGGCCTACCATAAGATCTCTGCAAACTAACGTATCACACATTATTTTTAACCTATATTCTGCGTAAACCCGGTCACCCTTCACCAAAAAAACTTCCAAAAACGACGCCGGCGCTGACGACAGGGGAAGCAGGAAAAGGACGCGTGCTACCATATGCTTCCAACTCATGGGAAATCCTGATTTCCTCAGGAAATCTTCTTTCTAAGCCGGATTCGGAAATCCAATCCAGTTAGCTGACGAAGGCGTTTCCATGACTTCGGAAATCCGGATTGGTAAGGAAATCCAGATTTGCTAGTGTCATGGAAACGGGGCTATTATAAAGTCCACACTCTGGCCGACAATGCACCAAATTATTTGAAGCAATGCATAGTTATATCGAGCAAATAAAGTTCCACGAGATCACTGAGAGCCAGGCAGAGCTCTGGTCGGCAACAAGGGCGTTCTAGCGGCCAGATCCACCCTTTATTATCTCAAGTGTTTCGGGTAGCAATGCCACAGTGGCCAACACTCTCAAAACTTTTGTCGCCAGCACAAATATCAAGTACGCAACACCGAAAACTACAATTAACCTTCACATATCAAAAGCTGGGCCTTGCCATAAGCGAATGTGAAAACATGTCGATTGGGCCGGACGGCATGCATGATCAATTTTCAACATCGCGGCATAAATACCTCAGCCTAACGGCTGCTAACAATATCTGCTTTAATTTCACATTCCCTGCCGCATTGTGGGACAGCGTAGGCATTTAATCACATAAACAGCATAAAGATCACTATCATCCCAAAGAATGTATGCCAATCTGACTACCTGCGCAGGAAAGTAATACTTATCGAGCGAATGGCTAACACACGACTACGACGCTTTCTGAAACGCAACACATTGCTCGATGCTTTTTTAGGCAGCCTTCCGCCCCAACGTCGGTCGAGCACAACCCTATTCGGCCAGTACACGACATGCAACTTTGTATATACCAACACACAAGAAAAAATGCTACATAGGTTTCGATGCTGCATGCGGCTGAGTAGTGGGTACAAGAGCGCCAGGCCAACGCGGCAGCCGCCGGAGGTGCAAGTGTTTGCGTTCCTTGATCTGAACGCCGAATACGCAGTCTGAATCGGAATTCTCATCAATAGCACGCTGCATCTCAGAACGTGGTTCTGCTTCAAGGAAGCGTAATCTGTTCAACGCTTTTTCTCAGCATGAAAAATGACATGCTTGCCAGCCACACTGATAAATCACTTCGTCACTCAATTACTGCTCAACCAATTTGGCGCAGTAGAGCACGCGCGTCAGTTCATCGAGTGCACATTATGCAAAGCAAGTGGTCAATTCTGAGGAAGCTACAGGAATGCATCGGGGAATGTTTGGTTACTGGTTATTTCTGTCAAAAGATGTCAGGTTAGATTGGACCACACTACACGAACAAAGAGTAATGTGTTAACACATCTACGTGAGGATATTTTAGCCTGATTTCTGTGCCGGAGGTGTGGGGAGGGGATTGCACCCCCAGGAAATAAAAAGCGTTCCTTCAAATTATACTTGAGGATAGCGCAAGCGAATTGCAGCAACATCTGTCCATTTATATCCTCTAAAAAACAATCAAAGTTGACGGGAGTATACTCAGAAGCTCAAATACTAAGGAAGCGGAAGATCTTATTATCCTCCTGCCGATCACCGACCAGTTATATATCTAAAATAATGCAAGTAAAAGAACTAGAAATCCACATATAGTATAGTATGCACATCGAACAGTCATGTATATCTCAAGCCAACTGTTGGGCTCAAGCAACCTTTTGAGGTCTGAGGTCAAAGGCTAAAGTTTCTCGAAATATAGCGCATCGACAATTTGAACCCGATCGTGCACCGCATCCATTTCAGATGCAGTCGCTAAATTAGCACCGGCATTGATCCTAGGTTCGCACAGGTCTATCAACACCCCATGTGACCTCAACATGCCCGGTTAACGGACAAAGTTGGATCAAACCCTCACAGTTGAAGCCAACCGTGCTATGCAATTAATGCATTGTATAATTTTGCAATGACTTCTTCAGTTCCCCAGGGTAAAGACGGTAGCTGAGCTCGCATTCAAGCCATACAAGTGCCCAAATGCATGTTTTGTTGAAAGAAGTCGTCCGAAATCAATCAAGGTAAATAACCTCGCTTAGCATTGAGGTCAGTGATCATACGGCGTGGTCACAACGGTGACCTAACCTAAGTGACCTGTATCTGCGAGTAGATTGTATTACATTTTCACTGAGGGGTACGACGGAGCTTAATGTGCATGAAAACGAAGTACGTCTTTGGGATAGGCGAATTTACTACTAAAACATGCAGAAATGTACGGCTCACTGGGGCGGGGTGGGTCATATCACTAATAGGGGCCCAGTCCACCAGGGGATCCTTCAAAAACGTTTGTCCTTATGAAAATCCTGTGTGCGCCCCTGCACGTAGGGTTATCGCCAGCAAATCCGCGCCCACCGCGACATCACGGAAACGGGCAGAAATGAGTGAGCATTTCTCCATAGCACTTGTCCTGATTACGTCCCCCGTCATGTCGTCATCCATACTTTGACAGGGACGAATGGCAAGGCAACTGGAAGAAGTCACCGTCTTTCATCTGCATAGCTCAAGCGGTTCGAATGTCACGAGAAAGAGACAAACTTGATGGGTGTTGAAACGGGCTAGGGCTAAAGCAAAGGTTAGCTGCACATCAAAGCTACGATTTCAAGGGAATGAACATGCTGCTCATACCGGATGCTGTTCATACCTCTAGCGATCTCCACCATCCATCTCGGAATAAATATTGCCAAAAAAGGTCACGTAAGATAAACTATGTGCTGTCGAGATCAACTGAAACCACATCATGGAGATAATTCCGCTGAAAACAGCGCTAAAAACTAAATTTAGGCCTCATGGTACCGAACATCTTGCCATGTGCTACACAGCTTTAAGTGTGGCAAGGCTTGAATTGTACACGAGCTATTTTGCACGTCTATTTCAAAACAGAAACAAATGAATCGCCATTTTTATAGACACACCAACAGTCGTCTGCACAAGTTAGTAACTTTTCCACGAATCCACGATTTTTTTCCCACAAAATCCTATCCACGATTTTTAATTTTTGCACGTACTGGTATCTAAGAAACCAGTTGATTCTCTCCTATATGTGCCAGTCACTATGACATGACATATGACACGCTAACTTCCCTGAGGATATGGATTCGGAGAACGTCACAGGGGCTTGTCTGCACGAATATTTTAACTGCTGTTCTTGTTTTGGAGGAGGCAGGGAGTTCCACCATTTGCCTTCGCTGAACTGTTCAATCGTTCATCTTACGAGGATTTCGGGCTGTCGGCCTACCTTCACAAATGGGATCTTGGCCGCTCCAGCGTTTGTTGGGCAGACAGGTACGGGTGGCGTCCCCGAGCAGCATGAAGCCATGCGAGCATGTGTAGTGCGCCGTCGACGCGAGTGTAGCAGATGCGAACTTGACATGGCCATGCAAGGGTTGTCGCAGCGGGGAGCACTGCACGGCTGCAACGGCACACAGTGCACAATGGTGTCACAGCACGCTTCACCACGAAGCCGACCACCCAACTCTTGCCAAGACAAAAATATTACAGGGAACAATTCGTTTTCACTGCTATATTGCGATACAAGAGCACCAATTTATTGCGAAGAGCGGTGCTCACATTTTTGTAAGCTAATCGACGTTTGTAACATCTATGGAGGTCGTCCATATATCACGTAGCACTATTTTTACGGCTGTTCAGCCCCTCATCTCCTGCAGGACACTTTTTGGCTCCTCCCTATGAAAATTAAACATTGTGTAGAGCAGGTTCCAATTCTCCTCTCCATCCAGCGTTCCAGCGCTACGTAATTTATGGACTGTCCATAAAAATACTTCGATAAATGATGACAGAGACGAATACATCAGCTGACAACAAAGGAGAAAGTCAGTACCGCATCCCCCCATCCTGCCCCGCCCCATGCGCCATTTGCTTCATCTCCATCTCATAGTCTCTAAATGACCAGCCAGACTTTAATCCAAACAGCAAGCCAGACCAATCTCGACGATACCTCGATTCGTCTTTCTGTGCGACGTCATGTCTGCTGCTTTGAATGAAAGATAAATATAGATAGATAGAGAGACAGAGGGACAGATAGACAGATAGACAGATAGGCAGATAGACAGAGAGACAGAGAGACAGAGAGATAGAGAGACAGTGACACAGGGAGACAGAGAGACAGAGAGGGCGGGGGAGTATGTGTAGTGACACAGAGATTATTCTCTCATCACGTACATGAGCATTCAAGGTGCTGTTCAGGTTGCCTGACTCCATGGAAGCTTGACAGTTTGCTTAAAGGTTAATATAACAGAATTTCAAGCCCGGAAAACGTGTGTTGATTGGGAACGCAAGCTCCTTTTTCCAGAGAGAATTTCGAGGCCAGTTATAGGTAGATGAGTAAATACATATATCGCACCTCGTGTTATTTTAGTTCTACATTCATGTTTGACGACGCATGATTGAGAACAATACATGAAGTGCTCTCACGACCGATAAGCACATTGCCACGTTCGACTGCACTATATTTCCAACATTTGTCTTGACTTGTTCAGTGCTTCCTTATAAGTAGCGCCTTATACTATTATAATGATATTTAAGTATTAGAGCCTGTTTGTAATTGCCTTCTGATCTTCATCCAGGAGTTCAGAATTACAGTGATCAATAACATAGCTTAGCTGAAGATAAAATATCGAAGAAAAGATACGACTGGCTCATGGGCTGGCCCATGAGGGCCATGGCCAATGAATTAAATTACCAAACTAAATGACCGACATGTTAAATTACCAAACTACGGTTACCCGCAACTAACCAGTATTAGGGATTAGGGATTAGTCATTATGGACACTGAACGTTGGAGGATATGCGTGGAAAGCGTTGAACAGTCGAATGCCACTGCATATATCAGCTATAGCAGCATTGCCCTAAGTGCTTCTACGGCCAGGCGCTTGCAAACTGGCATGAAGAGGAAACGCAACCACAGATGCGATATATTCAACTACTTGCACCATGGGGAGCATCAATAAGACCCCCCCCGGGTTCGTCCACAAAGCCATCTAATCAGTGTTGACGACCTGCCGACTTCGCTAACCGGGCTGGTGCGAAGCGGCCGGCTGAGTTGCGAAACGCATGTTGTACGTGCGAGAAGTTCCGCTACAAAACCGTCTCTTTGAATAAAAGTCATTAGCAGAAGGAAATCCTGCTAAACATCAAAGGGAAAGTTGCGATTAAATCTGGTAAAGTTCGGGACCTAAAGAGCATGCATAGCTTTGAGTAAAGAAAGCAAAATGTGACGCGCAGAGCAAATCAAATCGGGCTACAGAAGCGTACCAATTGTGTGAGACCAGGCAGGACCGGACCGCGGTCCTCATGTGAACGTTTTTCTCGTACATTCTGAAGCGAACTTGCTCGGGAGCCATCCTCGCTCTTAATCTTGGTTATTCTAAGCATGGGTGTAGCCACGGTTTCGAAATTTGGGGGGGGGGGGGACAAACCAGGGACGCGGTAAGTTTGGACAAGATAGAGGGATAGCCCCCCCCCCAATAAAAATCCTTGTATTTCAGCAACTTCTATTTCAATGTCAGGTTTTCAGATTTACCATTGTTAAACGAGATATTTTGCGGACAAAACGGGCAAATTTGCAGTATAAAGTATTTTTTGTTGTATTGGAATTTGTCTTCAAAGTACCATGTTTATGAAGGTGACTAAGATGATCGGACTACTTATTTTCTGTGCAAATGAACAAACAAAAAACATTTTGATTTCTGTTGGGAATTTTTTTTTAAAGTTCCAACTAAAAAACCTATACTAACCTAACCTAACCAAACCTCACCCATTTGTTTGCTTTATGGAGGCAAATACGTGTAAAAACCCTTTCTTGTTATCACCTTAAAGCACAATAATTGAAAGTAAAATAAGGCGAAACGTTTTGGCCCACATTGACAAGGAATGCTGTGCTTTTAATAAAAATTATATATATTAGATCTCAAACTTTTCGATCATGGATCATTTTCAAGAGTGACAATGTTTTGTACACATCAATTCATGACAAAAATAATACACTGAAATCACGCTCCGAATTCGAATCGCATCCTCGCATATTTTGTCGCCTCAACAAGAAATCACCTTCACATCTCGCACGCACGAAGATCAACATACACGTATGATATGCACATTTCCCAATAACATACATCACACGGATCTCACAATTTCTGCAATCGCCGCCCCTATCGCTCTCTTGTGCCTTAACCCTCAAATCGCAGTACACTGACGCTCCCTCTCCCCCTCTCTGTAACTATATATATATATATATATATATATATATATATATATATATATATATATATATATATATATATATATATATGTAGTGCAAATACCATAAGAAGTGCCTACGTGTGAAATAATAAGGTTAAGTGATGTACCATGAGGAGTTTTGGGAATTCATGGTGGGATGTGTGTCTCGAATACATAGGGACTCCAAAACCTTCAGATCCGCGTTGTCTCTAGCTGACCCCAGTATCTCTACATAAAAATTTACATTGGTCTCAGAATGTTCCATGGATGGGTGGCTTTCGAGCATGTGTTCGCCCATGGGAGTGTAGGGGCGTCTCAAACGTGCGTCACTGAGATGCTCATTGTATCGCTCCCTGATAGGTCTTTTAGTTTCTCCGATATAAAATTGATGACGACATGCTTTGCAAACAATTTTGTATACCACGTTCTTTTTAGTGCATTTCCCTTTCAGGCCATTGACACAGGTGTGACATACACGGTTCCCAGAGGGACACTGAGGATTTTGCAGGGCTGACTTTACTAATCTGGATTTCAGTGTACTACGACTAGTCCAGGCCACCTTCAAGTTCTTTATTCGAGATGATTTTACAATCCGGTTGACGCTTGTGCAAAGTGCATCGTTTATAAATGGCAGTCTAATGTAAGTATCCCCTTCTGTTTTGTCCAGTTTACTCTGCTTACGTTTGTGCTGCTGTTTTACCCTTTTCTGAAACCAGGTCAGAGCCCTTTTCGCTGCCATCGATACTTTGCACCTCGGGTATCCATTGGTAACAAACAATTCATCAATGATGCGCAAACTCCGCAAACAAGTGTCCTCGTCCGACGATAGCCTTGTTGCTCGTAACATCTGGGATGAAAGCACTGCCGATTTCGTGCTCATGGGATGGGCTGAACAATAGTGTAAGATGATTGGGGCGGTCATGGGCTTGACATATAGTTCTGTCGAGTACGAACCATCAGCATGAACGGTGAACCATGTATCCAGAAATGCAATGGAGCCTTTGTCTAATGAGTGTTCCAAGGTGAAGGATATTTCTGGGTGCTCCATGTTTATATTTGTGTAAAGTTCCATCAGTGATTTAATTCCATGGGTCCAAATGCCAAATACATCGTCGATGTACCGTAGGTAGATGATCGGCTTCAAAGTTGTCTTCGCTAAGAATTTTGTTTCAAACCAGTGCATGAAAGCTATAGCAAGGGCAGGGGCACGGCGGTTTCCCATGGCAACTCCCTTGGTTTGCTTGAAGACTGAATCACCGAATCTAAGAATGTTGTTATGGTAAATGTGGTTCAGAAACACTTCACAGTCCGGTAAGCTAAGGCCGAATAGATTAATATTGTTCACGTTGCGTTCAAGTAGATTTAGGACCGTATCAATACCTTCCTGTATTGGAATACTTCCATAGAGATTTGTTACATCCATAGTGAATGCCATGCTGCCAACCGGCAAGCGCTTTGGAAAGCATTCTCGTACTTTGTTCAGATAGCTCTCAGTGTTTGTGAGATGTGCTGGTGTGAAAGCCAAAATTTGGGTTAGGATTTTGCACATAAACCAGGAAAGCTTGTCTAAAGGATCTCCGCATGCTGATACTATGGGACGCAGTGGTATATCAGGTTTGTGGTTTTTTGGGAGGCCATATAACTCAGCTGTGCGGCTGAAGTGAGGGATCAACGGTTGTACGACATCTTTTGGTAATTTCTGGGAGAGGGTGGACTTGATGAAGATGCTGGTTCTGATATTTAGAGTCTTGGTGGGGTTCGGGTGTTTCGATACCGGCTGATATTCCGTGGTCAATTTGGTAGCTTTTTGTACGTAATCTGCTTTGTCCATTATGACAAATCCTTTGCATTTATCTGATGGCTTTATGATGATGCTGGTGTTAACTTCAAGTTCCTTGATGGCCTTACTTTGGTTATCGGTGATGTTATTTGTTGCTGTGGGGTACCTTTTGAAAGATTTCATTAACTTGGACTTAAGGTCTCTGAAAATTTCTTCGAACTCTATCGGAGCCTTCGGTGGCTGGAATGCAGGTAAATCTGCGAATGATGGGCGAATGCCCAGGGAATTTCGTGTTGTGTCGCCGGATAGTTGACTCGTCGCCATGTGACCGTTATTGCGCTTAGACTCACTAACATACCTCCATCTGAGTGCATAGAGCGCACGCTCAATTCCTACTTCCACTTTTCGCAAGCATGCTCGTCCTACGTTTTGTGCAAGAGCGAAATTCGGGCCATAATCAAGGACGTCCAACACTTGGGCATCTAGAGGTACGTTTGATAGGTTTTGTGTGTGCCTATAATGACTATGTCTGGGTATCGGGTTAACAGGTAGATCATGGACAGAAGTTTTAGTACGTATTCTCCGACGAGTGCGTGAGGCTCGTGCACTGGAAGCCATGGCCACTTGTGACCTAGTGTTCCCACTGCCCTGCAATATGCATTCGCCTATCACTGAACGATGCACAATTCCAATGATGCGAACAGCAGCGAGCCTAATTACCTCTCCCCCACCAAGGAAGCCCCGCACCGTACGACACAAACAATCACTAGCCAGTTCCTGCAGCTCCGGTACCAGCTGTGTAGGCTTGCCGAACACTGAGTTCACGAGAGAGCAACAAGCTGTTTGAAGTGTTGTTACTATGGTCATCATAAACGACAGACCATTGCTTACATACTGCGCTTCGGGAAAGGCTTTCTTGCCACCAGTACTCATCTGTGCAGTGATACCGCTATGTGTAGTGCTGCTGTCCCTGGCGGTGCTGTCCTGGGCGGTACTGTCCTTGGTAGTGGTGCTGTCTGTGGCAGTCCTGCCCTGAGCGGTGCTGTTGCCCTCGGTCGTCCTGCCGTTCTCAGTCGCGGTGTTCATCTTGGTAACGCTGCTGTCCCTGAACGTCCTGCCCTGAGGGGCCCCATTGTCTTCGGTGGTGTTGCTATTCCTCTCGGCCCTGTCCTGAGAAACGCTGCTGTCTTCCGTGGTACTGCTGTCCCGGTAGGTTTCGCCGACTTGAAGAGTGCCGTTGTTACAATAATACCGAAAAGTTTCCCAAAAAATCATTTTTTTGTGATTTTTTCTTCAAAAGCAGTTTGTGTTAGGTTAGGTTGGGTTAGGCTGGGTTAGGTCTCTTTTTTAATTTTGAGTATTTTAGAAAATAATTTGCTTCACATTTTGCTAATTTTATTTTTGGGATTTTTGTTCTCCAAAGGTAGCTTTGGACAGGTTAGGTTAGGTTATGTTGTATTTTTGTTTTCTTTTATTTAACATTACTTTTTGTGGAATATTACATAACTCAAAGCCCCCCTTTTGGCATTAGTTTACTCACAACCTGAAAAGTAAGCATTTGCACAGAAAATAAGTGATCCCATTATCTTAGCCACCTTCATAAACATGGTATCCCCCCCCAAAAAAAACCTTATACTGCAAATTTGCCAGAAAATGTTCCGCCAAAATTAGCCAGTTCCATTCCTTATCACTGTATACGAACATCTAGCTTTATGTCATATGTACTGGGCCCGATTTCACAATCACCATAGAGCCATGCTGTAAGTATGTTAAACGTGGCCCTCTTGCAGCAGGAAATACATAAAATATTGGACGATGGTTTTATTGTAGTAAATATGGACATACAATAACTTTGCCCATGCTCTCCTGCTTTACGGGGACACATTTCGATGCAATGACAACCAGGGCGGATAAAGGGTGTGGCACTGAGGGCATGGCGACCCTCAGGCCGGGAAAAGGCGCCCCTCTGAAAAGGTTCCAGTGTACCCGGTCGAATTGTTCTGCCAGAGGCGCCCCTATGAATGAAAGGCCGAGGAAGGAAAATCGCCCTTCGGGAAAGGCCGAGTGCATCCTGCCAGCTCGAATTTTGCAGCCAGAGGTGCCCCTCCAGGTGCTTTCGCAGTGGCGCTGCTCCAAAGAAATGGCGCCCCTCCAGATAAGTGTCCCCCATGACAATTCCTGGATCCACCCCTGATTACAACATTGCTCCCTCGTGATTATGAACTCAGGCTGGTTATAAAATTGTGCGTATTCATGTTTGGCTTCTCTTCCAAATTTCACAACTTCTGTTGAACCACGAAGAGGAAAACGGACAATTTGAAAATAAATATATATATATATTATATGTCCGGAACAGAAATGTGACGGTGTAAATAAAAAAAAACCAGCGATGAGAGCGCCGTCCGAGCAGGTTATGACCCATTTCTTGGTGGAGCTCCTAGTCATATAGGATATGAGTGCCTGCTATCACAACGGCTGCAAACAAAAACAGATTTTATCCTGCTATTCCTATTACACTCAATCATTGTACACACACAGGACCCTCGACACCTGCTAAATTATTTCGATATCTCAACATTCTGATACTGTACGGCAAACCACGTCGAATGACACTCACGTAATGCAAATTGAAGTCATAGCGATAAAACGCGAGGACTCTGAAAATTAAACTAACCTTTGACCTTGAGGCTTGACCTGACATGTCCAGGATTGAAATGTTGCTCGAGGGTTGCCCACGGGCTATGTCCCGTGGGATCAAGAGATAGATCACTTGATGCTAAGCATGGGTAGCTTTGGGAGAAAACGAAAAAAACGCGGGGCGACCGAAGAAATGAGCTCGACCATTGACTTTCAAAATTAATGTGATTTCTGAACAGCTTGCTAGAGTACCTCACGGCACGTCGAATGACTCCCACTTGATGGAAATTGAAGACATAGCGACGAGACGCGAGGACTTCGAGCAATTTAAGCTATCCTTCGATCTTGTGGTTTGAAATTGACATGTTCCAGTTTGAAATGTTACTCGAGGTGCACCACGGGCTATTGCTTGATACCAGGTGTGGGTAGGTTAGGGCGACGAAAAAATACGAGGCGACCAAAGAAATCGGTTTGACCTTTGACCTTTCAAATTAGTTCGATTTGGTAGCATTATAACATGGCACAAGCCGCGTCAAATGACACCCATTTGATGCAACTTGAACCCATAGCGACGAATCGCGAGGACTTCGAAAAATTCAAACTGGCCTATGACCTTGAGGTTTGACTTGATATATCCTGGTTTCAAAATGTTACTCGATGGTTCACCGTGGGCTATCGCTTGATAGTGGATCTGGGTAGGCTTGGGCGCGAACCGAAAAAAAATGTGACGAGACCGAAGAAATGAGCTTGAATTTTAACTCGTCGAGATGATTTCCAATTATCAACTTTCCGATACCGCACAACAAGCGACGTCGAATGACATCCATTTGCTGCAAATTGAAGCCATAGTGACGAAACGTGAGGCCATCGAAGAATTCAATAAAATATTTGACCTTGACATGTCCCGGTTTGAAACGTTACTCGAGTGTTCACCACTGGTTATTGCTTGATGCCATATTTGGATGGGTTTGAGCGAAAATGAAAGAAAATTGAGCGGACCGGATGATCAGCTTGGCCTTTGCCCTTGAACAAATAATTCGATTGCTTAGCTTTCTGATACCGCATAACAAGCCACGTCGAATGACGCCCATTTGATGGCAATTGAAGCGATAGCAACCGAACCTCGCGTTCGGTCGATATCGCTTCAATATCGCCATCTAATAACTCAAGCTAACCTTTGACCTAGACGTTTGCCCTTGACATGTACCGGTCTGAAATGTTGCACGATGGTTCGCCACAGGCTATTGCTTGATACCAGATTTGGGCAGGTTTGGGTGAAAACGAAACAAAAATGCGAGGCAACCGAAGAAGCCGGTTTGCGTTGGACTTTGACCGTTAAGGTGGTATGTGAGACCTGTGTAGTTGCTTCCAGCGTGTTCAGTGCAAGCAGAAGCACTTGTGGTAATTTATTACAACGATCATAAACCCGTCGCTGAATGCCGATGCCAATACAAATACGCCTCTGGCGAACACGTCGTTGAATGCGAATACGAATACGACGTTAGCTTGACGTACTTGCTTAAGGCGGCGCATGACTCCCCTCCATGGTCTTGAAGATACCCAAGGACAATCAGAGTTACGTTTGTTCAATATATATATATATATATATATATATATATATATATATATATATATATATATATATATATATATATATATAATATATGCGCAGGGTAATGCAACCTAAGACTTTAATAAAGCCTTGCGATAATGCAAATTTGTTGCCTGGCAAAGCACAATTTTGCACCGAAGCGAAAACACAAGATGGCCAAGGTTCATGTTAGTCAAGATTGGTCTGGAAGCATACATTTCTAACGTTAGCTGATTTACCATTCCCAGATTTTATGACGCCAGATAGCCTGCGAAGCCCGTTGATTGGCTTGATCTGTTTCTAGTATTCTTGGTGATTCGCTTGCATATATGTTTTCACTTTATAAATGATTAAGTATAATTTTGCAACGAACATACTCAAGTAGCTGAGGCTTGGGGGGACACGGACAAAAATTGAGGGGGACAAATCGCCACTTTTCAGAAATTTGGGGACATGTCAACCTCCTCCCCCCAGTGGTTACATCCATGATTCTAAACATATTATAAATAATTATTCGTCCACTTTCCAAAAGCAACATATTTCAGATATTCGCACATGGCTCCTAAACGCATCAAGCATTCATTGTGCTTTTTTGTCCGCAGAAGACTCATATAAATGAATGTGAAAATATTGAAGTTCATGTCCACTTTTCATATTTACCTTGTGTGTCCTTCACATAAGGACGCGTCCATATAAGAAGTCCTCGAGTCCTCGTCCTCTCGCCTTTCATGCTGGCTTCAATTAAACTAGCTTCAGCAGCGAAAGCAAAGTATCCAAGTTGCCAGACAGATTAGCCACAGCGCATATGACCATTGACCCAGCTAGGATCTTCCTAAGGGTGGCCGACGCAAAACGAAATGCAATGAAGCAGAGAAAGCTTTTGGCGTCCGAAGCGCACCTAAAATTGATGGTTTTTCGTGGTGAAAATATAACAATTTCTCGCTTGCTTGATTTTGTGTATTTTTAGTGCTAAGGGGACGGTCCCTGCCCCTTTCCCTTGGCTGCGCCTCTGCAAATGACACATGCACACAGACGGAACAGAGTCAAATAAATGCAAGAAAACAGAGAAAGCGAATTCATAAAGTGACAGCATCAGGTGACACAGACCTGCCATCGTTTTCAGCGTGGCTTTCAGGTTCCTGACATAGATGGACTCGTCAATCGTGGCCTGGACACAGTCACAATTGGTAATAAAGATCGAATGTGATAGACTGTGTTGATTTTCAAAACAGGGATGTTCCGAGTGATGTTTGATGATTTGCTTCCCAATGGGCGTCACCAGCCTATGCAGGCCGGTAACAAGATGTTCGTTGAGTCTCGAGTGAACTGCTCACTTACTTTCACCACCATATACTCACTACGACTGCTGCGTTCACATATTGTAAAAGGAAATTGATCAGCTGTATTCCTAATGTTACAGAGGGTGAGAAACCGTTTACGGATCAAAGACCTGGCCAAGGGCCAGGTGTAGCTTTGAGGGGCGCTATTTTGACAAGGAACGTTTCAAGGGGAGGTGCACTCAAACATCCTGGAGTGGCGCCGCATCTCCATGAACGTGCTTTTCGGGTCCCATTGGGGGCGGGGCGGTCGCCCCTTTGCTCCCTTGGATCTATCTCTGTGTGAAATATATGCCGAACTCACTGTGTGACAGCGCTTTGTGCAGGTATGTACTGGACTATCATCAGAGTATATTTCAATCAGATACGTAGGTGAGTTGCTTAAGCGCAGTTTTTTGGAGTTCAGTACTGCGAACGCTGAAGGACCCAGAAGTTCATTTTCAACTACTTAGACGAGGAGAAAATTAAACAAACGTCCCTCATGAAAAAGCATTCCGGAAGAGATATAGGCGATGCAACTTTTTTGCATTTTATTTCAACAAGTGAACCTGGACTTCGAGAAATGAGCTGATTTCATTCGCCTAAATTTTCAACAATCGACATTAATTGCCCGGGTATCCGAAGGCCTTTTGTAATCAACCGCTCTATGCGGAGTGCCTTCACTCAGATTTAGACCTAGTTCAGAGGTGCAAAAAAAAACGAACCTGTCGTCTCCCAATGAAAGATGCGTCGAACCTATTGCATCAAAAACACCAGAATGTGTTCAATCTGTACAACAGAATACATGGCGCGCTTGTGACACCAACTTTGTGGTACGTTAGTCTTTTTTCCCAAAATGTCATGACAGCAATTTGAAGATTCGAAGATGAAAGAAAGGGCAATGTTTTCACAATTGTTATCATCCTCTATCCAGTTGGGTTGAGGCCGAGGGGCACAGCTCCCCTCCCTCTGTTCCTGTATGCTCATGTAAAATCAGCAGTTGGTACTTTTGCGTATTGTGGCTGTAAGCGTACTTGGCTGATTAGGAATTGTGAGCAGTTGGTGGTTTGAGCATTTGGAACTTTGAACGTTTTCGACGGATTGCAGATTATGAGCGGTCGAGGACTTTGAGCATTGAGGGCTTTGAACACCCCTGAGAGGGGTCAATTCCTCCAATGGCGCTCCCGCTTTCATAACCACTTGCACCACAATCAGTCACATGAACACTTTTAATGCCTTGTCGCATCTGTAGCAAGTTGATGGGAAGTCCACAGGTCGCAATGGTAGCAGCTCATAGAAGTCGAGAGATCCTCAATAATTTAGCACGAGCAAGTGCACGTTAAAACCCCACCACTACAATATGTTTTCTGATGCTTTGTGTGTTTCGATCCAAGTTAAAACAGAATATTCAGAGTTTGTAGAAATATATTGCAAGTTGCAACTGAACCTCAGAAAGAAAATAAAACACTATGTTTCGTGTTATTTTATGCACGAGCATATAATCTCACGAGCCCATCATGATATCATTCAAAAGCTGTCACTTACTGGGGTAGGCGAGTCGCAGGGCTTTGCGCCTCTTGCGCCTTTCTTTTTCAATTTTCTCCAAGTCCAATTTCTTTTTAAAGCAGGCTTTCAGGAGCGCACGTGAGTTGATTCGTTTTAAAAAGAACAGTTCATGATGGACCATGGACGGTGGCGGTCCAGTTGGCTCCGACTTGGGGAAGCCAGCCACCGCTGGTCACTGCCTATGACGTCATGCTACCACATGACCTGAGCGCCTCGAAGCCGGACAGTATCAGTCCCAGGCCATCCGCTGCGCTGAACACTGTGCCGCACACACTGGATAAGTTGACGTGAGACAAAAAGGACCGTGACACAGCGTAGCACCAATGCTGTGCTAACCCGACAAATCTGTGCAGTGCATTCAGTCTGAGACACGCACTCCATGGCCGACAAATCAGTCTGATGGTGGCACAATAGTGCAGCCAATTTCTGTTTCTCCCGCCTCTTGCTCTCGCTCGTCCAGCGCCCTAAATAGCGTCTGACACTGGTGGCATGCAACATAACAGCAAGCAGTGAGTTATTACTAATGGAAGCTATGTGTAAGCTAGCAGATCTGCTGACTACACTTACCAGATTTGGGGAACTAGGTGGGATTTAGGAGCGTGCTCACCAGCAGCAATGAATGAACGGATTAGCTAATTCCCATGACTTTCTAAACTCTATGCATTCTTAATTGCCGTATTTGAAACGTAACTGAGCGGAGAAGTACGAGAGAAGACTGCAACCACCATAAAGAACATTCCAGGACCATTCTATGTTAGCTGTCATTTGTTTTTGTGCGCTCTTCAATTTCTAATGTATTCCGAAGCCTGGCAAACTTGCGCTCGAGCCTCGAGTAGACGACTTCTATTTCATTAGCGTTATGCCACATCGGAGTCGGATTTCCAAGACCGAGAAGTCACCTGAGCTGAAAAACCTGCCGATCCGAGTGTCTGTGAGTGGCTGTGGTGTCTGTGCTCCGAGTGTTTGTGAATGTCTGTTGTGTCTGTGATCCGAGTGTCCCTGGTGTCTGTGATCCGATTGTCTGTGTGTCTGTGATCCGAGTGTCTGTAAGTGTCTGTGCTCTGAGTGCCCGTGAGTGTCTGTGGTGTCTGTGATCCGAGTGTCTGTAAGTGTCTGTGATCCGAGTGCCTGTGAGTGTCTGTGGTGTCTGTGATCCGAGTGTCCGCGAGTGTCTGTGGTGTCTGATCCGAGTGTTTGTGAGCATCTGTGATCCGAGTGTCTGTCAGTGTCTGTCAGTGTCTGTGGTGTCTATGCTCCGAGTGTCTATGGGTGTCTGTGGTGTCTGTGATCCGAATGTCCGTGAGTGTCTGTGGTGTCTGTGAACCGAGTGTCTGTGGTGTCTGCGATCAGAGTGTTTGTGAGCATCTGTAATCCGAGTGTCTGTCAGTGTCTGTGGTGCCTATGGTCCGAGTGTCTATGGGTGCCTGTGGTGTCTGTGATCCGACTGTGTGTGATTGCCTGTGGTATCTGTGATCCGAGTGACTGTGAGTGTCTGTGGTGTCTGTGATCCGAGTGTGTATTATTGTCTGTTGTGTCTATGGTCCTAGTGACTGTGAGTGTCTGTGGTGTCTGTGATCCGAGTCTGTATTATTGTCTGTGGTGTCTATGATCCGAGTGACTGTGAGTGTCTGTCGTGTCTGTGATCCGAGTGTCTGGAGTTGGCAGTTGGACGCTGCCGTCAAGTGAGCCGCCCCTTGTCTACCCACAATGCTGTTGTCGCCGTTGCAGCTGCTCCCTCCCTGCAGGGAGGGCGCAGGTGCAGCAGTAAATGGCTCTGGCTGCATCATGGGTGGGGCTCTTATCAGGATACAACGCGGATATTGCCATAGATGAAGCTGCGGAGGCTTCACACCAGATATGCCGGGTGCTTTACGTCCGCAAGATAAATAGTGCACCGAACAGAAATGTCTCATCAAGACTAAATAGCTGTTTTCACGAGCGAGGGCGAAGCCTGAGGGTGTGTTCGTCAGTTTATACACGGAGCAAATCGTACCAGACCAGACCAGATCAGACCCGACCCGATTTGACACGACTCGGCCCGACTTGAATGGCTGTGGAATTGGGTGTAGAGTGAATTAAGTTTTTGTCGGGTTGTATTTTTGACGTCAACACCAATTACATGTTTTTTCTCGGATTATTAGCACACGATGACTGCACATGGCATATTACATTATCAGTAAAGATTGTCCTGTTCGCTCGAGTTCATTTGGAAAAACTGGGGAGAACTGTGCTACTTGATACGGTCCATGTGGAGCTGAGAGATTAGAGCTGAAGATATTCCGTTAATTAAATACAACTAGTGTGACATTATCGGCACAGAATACCTTGCAGAATATACTATACACATATCGACATGGTGGAACATGCCGTATTCCAGTTAACACATCTTCAATACCGGTTTGGTGGCATTAGCACTGACATTTCCCGCACTGCATGCTCATTATTTTGCATGCTGGCAAAGCCCCAATTCTGCAATGTGGACAGGAAGCGGTCACGTGTGACACCGGGCTCGTTCGTTCGATAAGCTCCCGCTTGGTGATTTACAACGTGCAAGCGCTCCCAGTTGAGAAATAATGTGTACATTCCGTCAAGATACAGTTCGTACAGCCCACCTCTTGGCCATACTCGCCGTGTTCGGCTCGTCAGAAACGTTCGGTTGGTAACCTGGCTTTGGAGGCAGTCATTGCCAAAGCATGTGTCTCCGGAGAGTGTCACCAAACCGGCGGTAATCGCCAAGATGTGAACTTGGCGTGAGACACGCCAAAGCTTAGATCAACACCACCAGTCGCTGAGAATCATCATAGGAGAAGTTACTAGCATATTGAAACATATCTGAGGATAATGCAAATATGAGCCAGAAAAGTAGTGGCACACCAGCAATTGCTGCTTCGTGCACAAGAAGTCATGCTAGAATGATGCTAGTCATGCTGTTGCGATAATATGAGAAGAGTATTTGCTCATTTTGTCTCCAACCGATCTTCCTGAAGAACAGCTTCTGTCACCAACGTCGTAGCTAGGTTACCAGTATTTACGACCTCTGATCACGATCCGTAATGGTGAGCATAAGCATGATACCTATTAACGAGGAGCTGTTAGAACCGAGGCATGTATATTTCATAATCATATATCAAGAAGCACGATGTCGATACGTCTTTGGAAATGATGTCGATTTAGGGTTCAGGGAGTGGTATTTTCCACCCTGTTTCGCGAAGAATGTATTACTGTCGAGGGTCCTTGTAGCCTCAAAGGATCCCTCCAGCAATGGCTCCATCGAGCACCAGGTGCCATTCCAGCTTCAAGAGGCATATCCAGCTCCCAGGGCCCCTTCTGGTTCCAGCCGGGCCTGAAAAAACTCCCGAGATCATCCATTGAGCTGAAACGAAACCAGTTTCAGCGCGCAAAGCGCGCCGGAATGTGTGATTTAGCGTGATGCAAATTGGAAAAGTTCTTGTTCCATCTAGTGTACTTCTTTGTTGGGGGACGGGGAATTGACCGCCTCTGTGTGGGTGGTCACGTGACCGCCTCTGTGTGGGTGGTCCTCACGTGAGCAGGTGGGTGGCTCAGAGTGATGTGACCGGTACTCACGTGAGCGGGTGAGCAGCTCAGAGTGGTGACATGAGCAGTACTCACGTGAGCAGGTGAACAGCTCAGGGTGACACGGGTGCTCTTCACATCAGCATGCAGGTAGTTCAGAGTGATGTGACGACACTCACGTGAGCAGGTGGGCAGCTCCAATGGCTGCCACGTGCCATCACTCTGACAGTACGTGTTCTCACGGCCGACTAGCTCGAAGCCCGGGTTGCAGTAGTAGCTGGCGCGGCAGGGGAAGTCGGAGCAGTTGCTGGTCATCACGCCGTTTTCGATTTGCTGCGCCGGCGCACACTTCTTCGCTGCAATTGTACGGTGAGCTGGATAAATCAGTGTCAAATAGACAAGCACCAACACATTTGCTATCGCGACGCTAAACGATACGCTTTCCGACCCCGTCCGAGACTACTCCACCTTCCCCAACATCACCTGACCCGTCCTGTCCTCTGACTGCCCGGCGTTAGCTGTTTTTTACCTGACCTCAGCTTACTTCCACGAATTGGACAGTTCACGTGCACCATGCTTTATGACAGGCGTCACCGCTCATTTTGTCCTTAGGCAAACTAGGGGTTGGCAGCGGATGTGTGGCCAGAGGAGCCTGTCCGGAGGCTATGCAGCTGCCCACCTTCCAAATGTTCTACCGTTTGATATGTATGTATGTATGTATATGTATGTATGTGTACCTGTATGTGATGTATATACCGGCCCTTTATGCCACGTTCTTTGGTTGCCAGTGTCTCTCATCTTTTCTCTGTTGCTTGTTTGTTTCCACCGGATGCCACCAAAGCCGGTTTAACGTAGTCCTGTCTTTAATGTAAAAAAAAATATCTAGCGGATGTTAATCTGCCGCTGCTAAAGAAAAACAATGCAGGAGCGTATCCAGTGTTTTCAGTAGCCTACTTAAATCATAACCCTCACCATGTCAGAGGCCATGGACCCCCCCCCCCGCTCCCCACCACTCTCTCTTGACAGGACGGCCATGTCCCCTGGAATACTGGATGAAACCCCGAATCCTGGAACACCCATACTAGGTGTTTCCGCCTTCGAAGGACCGACACTGCTAACGTGAACTATGCACCTCCAATTGACCACCTAATATTCTATTTTACTCAATTGTATTCCACATTGAAGGTTCTCCTTGCTCTTCGCTGCTTTGACAATACATAGGTAAAATTGGTAAAATTGTTAGAATCGAAGAGCACGTTGGAGTGACAAATGCCTCCATTTGTCACACCATTTCTAGTGATGGCAATTGTTCTAAGGCATCTTTAAAGAGTGTAATATCTTGATGAATATGTTGATTACACCAGGACCACGGGTGTAGCCACACATTGCATTTCAGCCGTGATGACTGGATCACTCACGTTCACAATGCATGTCTGGGCCAAACCATTTGGCAGTCTCGTTGTATATGAGGCACTTGGCTTCGGTGAAGCGGCCACGATAGTGGTAGCCCTTGTAGCACGAGTAGAACAGGGTGCTGTTGAGGCTGAAGGTGATCTGTTCGTGCGATGCATTGTGCCGAGCGTTCGTGACGTTGGGCGCTCCCTCGCAGAAAACTGAAACGATACAACTGAAGTTAATATAAACGTAAGGACAATCGGTTATTTGTAAAGAATGCGAGTGAAATAAGCCAAAGTGACGTCCAATTTCGCCCTGGTATGCTCTTCTTTCACATCCTTCACATACGCACAACGCTGTTAAGAATAGTGGAATTCGGAGACATTGTTGTTAAAGAAAATGCTTTGGATTTTCAATCGTGCCGTTTAAAAACAGTGTCATGTAACCATGTTGCGCTTACAGGTATATATCTAAGGGACAAGCAGAAAATAGGTTGAACAGAGGCCGAATTCTTTTGAGCTTCGACCTCAAATTGTGAACAGCAGCAACGCCGACTTTGGATGGTTGTTATCCGGCGGGGCTGTGAGGTCTGGGAATGTTCTTGACCGACTTGATCGCCGACTTTGGATGGTTGTTATCCGGCGGGGCTGTGAGGTCTGGGACTGTTCTTGGATCTGGACAGATTGGTGCACCGACCACGGTGCAGTCCAGCACCGCGCTATCGACCAACCACCGCGGTACCGACCAACCACCGCGCTACCGACCAACCACCGCGGCACCGACCAACCACCGCGGCACCGACCAACCACCGCGGTACCGACCAACCACCGCGGCACCGACCAACCACCGCGGCACCGACCAACCACCGCGGCACCGACCAACCACCGCGGTACCGACCAACCACCGCGGCACCGACCAACCACCGCGGCACCGACCAACCACCGCGGCACCGACCAACCACCGCGGTACCGACCAACCACCGCGACACCGACCAACCACCGCGGTACCGACCAACCACCGCGGCACCGACCAACCACCGCGGTACCGACCAACCACCGCGGCACCGACCAACCACCGCGGCACCGACCAACCACCGCGGCACCGACCAACCACCGCGGCACCGACCAACCACCGCGGTACCGACCAACCACCGCGCTACCGACCAACCACCGCGGCACCGACCAACCACCGCGGCACCGACCAACCACCGCGGTACCGACCAACCACCGCGCTACCGACCAACCACCGCGGTACCGACCAACCACCGTGGTGGTTGGTTTAGTGGTGCTGTCTGTTCAGTAATTGGCTGATTGTTATCCCGCCGGAAGTGCGATGCCTGGGGCGCCACCCGTGGCTGCTCAGGTCGCTTTATATCCGATACGTTTTATTGCCAAGTGCATCGTTGTGAATACGCAGTTATCGGATATCAGTCACAATTGTATGGAGTATGGTTATCACAGGTGGATGTAGCTAACAAGTACCTCAGGAATTCATGTCGTATGCCGCTCTTATTTGAGCAACAGACATTCAAAAGTGCTGATTTCGCACTGTATCTGAGCTACTTTAAAATCAAGCCTGAAATTTGTAATTTAAATATCAATGGGGGAGGGTGGTGGCAAAGGTGTGCTGTACAGGCAGTGCTCCCTCCAAACAGCTACACTTCAGCTCCATATTTCCCGAAATTTCAGTCCACTGCAGGATAACTTTTGGGATGGCATGACAAGTGTCGTTGCTACTCAATCTCACATCCCATTGCATGGGTATGTGAGATTGACTACCACCATTAGTTGACGACAAAAGTGTCCTTTTGACGGCGATAAACAATTTAGGTGCCCTTATATTATTTGGCTTACTCCGCACTTCCCTCATCCTCTCCCCCCAAGAAAACGGGAAAGCGAATACTTATAATGCCTTGGTCGCCCACAATACTACGCCATGAGGGTCAATCATCCATGAAAGACTACTTCTAAAAATGTCTCACCACTGAACACGTTTTCAGAGATAAACACGTTTTCTCTCAAAGTTGCAGTATCACCAGTGCGTCAAAGTACTAGCATTTCGCGCATCTCGAAAATACATCATCGCATTTGTCATCAAAAATTAACCCTAAATCTTAGTTCTGTCTCTGAATATTGTTCTTCGATTATGACAAATACATTTATTTATTACACGGAGATTTTGAGAATATCACAGCAAAATCGTTCACCTATTCACATCTTAGTATATACAAATTATTGACATGCGACTTGCGCTTGCGCTGCTGGAATACTTCGCGAACACCTGTGCAGCTATGTTGCGAATTAAATACATGTGTTCGGTTGCTCTCTCATTGGTTCACAGGCATTCCCACTGAATGTGCCTGATTTCCACTGGGTGAGTCAAGGCTGTGGAGGCGATATGCATGCAGTGCTACAGAGTAAACACATCATCAACAACAGGTCAAAGACAGCCTCCAAAGCATTGAAAAGCAGCTCACGGGATGCGACACCATGCAACAGAGCTATAAGTGATCTGCGTATTACATGAAATTAACTGCTAGTCCAGTATATATAACATTTGATGTCCCCGACTGTAATGGTCACTGAACTTGACCCATGCACGCCTTAGCTGTTTGCTTCCCTTTACGCTTCAATTCACATTTTACCAGCTCGACTTCTGGCAACGATGACGTCAAAGGAATAAAATGGCAGAGTCCGCCAGGTTCGGTACGGCCATCAAAGCCCGTCTGTCCGTTCGGTATCGCCGTCAAACCCGTCCGCCAGTTCGGTACGGCCGTCAAACCCGGTCCTTCCACCTGATCGCCGCCTTCCATACGTGTCCGGTGGCCGGCAGGTTATGAAAGAAATTCGCGTCGGCCGAAGAGAGCTCGTCTGCCTCGGCCGCGCTGTCATTACAGTCGTAAGTTGGCCGCTCAGCGGCGGCCAGGCGCGGCACATCTGGGAACTGGCCGCCGGCGCGCCAGTTGTTCCGTCTGGCGCGGGACGCGGCGGCGGCGGCTGCAAACAACGGCGGAACGGTCACCATTTCGGTGTCTGGGCCCGCCTGCACCCGCCTGCACCCGCCTGCCACCAGCACTGATGCAGTGATATGTCATACCTGATGTCGGCCTGACGACGATGACGACGCCGGCCGTTGACCGTCCATCGCGGCCAACTCCGCCGGCCGCCGGCTATCTGGCCGCCGACGACGAGGCGTCCGCACAACGACACTCGTAGCGGCGCTATTTGCGAGGCCCGCGGCGGTGCCCGTGCGAGCGGCCACAGCAGTTTGGCAAGATGGACGGGCAGCGGCGTCAGCGGCCGCGCGCCACGAGGCTCCGGCGCGGCGGCCGCCGACGCTGGGTCGGCGGCGGCTCATCGCCTACCGATGCTGCACTCGTGCCGCCCGCCGCCGAGCCGTGGCTTCGAAACAGTCATCCAGCGGCCGACGTAATTATACTCACCGCAACTGGACAGGTGACCAACAAGGCAAGGGTCGAACGCAAAAGATTGAATGAAAGGAAAGTGGAGTGAAATGAATACCGAGTAGCGAGTACCGAATAGAGAGAAGCATAGCAATATGAAAGGAAATATGTATCGAAATCGGTAGAGATAGGAAACTATTTCAGCATAAACATAAAATATATGTAGATTTTAGGTGGTCGAACAAACGTACGCAATAGGCGCTCGAACTCCGTAGGATTCGGAGACTAAAGGTAGTCGAGCATACATAGGCTGTACGTTATGTTTGGTTGAGTTCTTATTGCGTGGCATCCTCGCACTTTCATTCTTTTATCGCAGCACCATGGCCTTAGTTTCTTTATCAACCCGTCCCTGCGGAAAACAATTTAGCAAATTATTTTTATCCTTAGTGGTGATTGATATAAATTATGACATGTTATACGGCACATACTTCCTGGATTAGCCCCCCAATATGTATCCTCCTGTCCTTGCGCACGGCAAAGAGACCGCCACGTCACATGCGCTCAATGAGCTGGTGCACGTGGCGGATTTGAGATCCGTGGGTCGGCCGTGAGCGACCTGACATCATCGGTGGCCACCAGCTGAATCTCATCCATGCCTCGTCCGAATCAGTAGCGGATCTGGACACTTACATGGTGAGAATCAGGACCACTGAGGGGTCCTGAGCGACTGCAAATTTATAAGGTTTTTTCTTGTAGTCTGAAAAACCAAACGGCTTTAGGGTACCTTTGTCGCATGACCGATTATTTTTGTCCACGGTTGTTCTACACCAAGCAGTTTGAAAATTCCCTGCACGCCAAGCTATGACCGATTGGTGGCCAGCCCAGCCCAGGTCGACATATAGACTAGACGGCGCCTTCTCGAGACCGTTAGCCACCGGCCATTCTCCCCGCCCCCACCCCTATTAGTGTCGATCGAGGCAGCCGTCCATGTCCCGCGGCGATAGATCGCGGCCAGCGGCGGCTGCTGGTCGGGGACAGAGCGATGGCGGGCACCACAGGCTCCCAAAGGCCACCACAGGCCACCACAGGCCACCACAGGCCATCTGACACCGCCAGACGACCGACGGCCGTTCGGCAGCCGGCACGAACACCGACGCTGGCCACGTCAGCGGCAGTGGCTCCAAGGCGCACAGGATCAAAGACGACATTTGCACCGTCCGTGCAGCTTCCTGAGTGAGCTCCGCAGGCAGAGGGCATGCACAGCGGTAGCCGCCGCTAGGGGCACTAAACGGACGCCGGCAAGAGGCCGGCCACGCTCCAGGCACAGGATCTGGCACTGTACCGCGATAGGGAACTTGTGAACATACTGCAACTGCGTCCTCAGTCGAAATTGACAGTAATCTTTCCGAAATAGGTATGGCTCATCTGCTGAATAAGATGAACGATCTCAGGCTCAAGTGCACTTCGTCGAATTATTGAAGCAACATAGGTGATATGCCATGTCACGGGCCTTTTTGTCCCTCAGACCGGAGCGGCGCAAGCTAAGTAGAAAATTAGCTTGCGCCGCTCCACAATCATTAATTGTCATGCTCCCTATCGTACTACCTGCGGACGGCCTAGGAACGTGCAGCGCACGCGAAATGACTTGATAACCACGTGAGCAGCGCCTCGCTGTCGAACCCGTCAACCTGGAGTCGGCGGCACCCCCACAACCTTTTGCTTCTAAAAACAAAATGCGCACACTTGAAGGAAAATGTTGTGGCGAGAACTGCTAAAAAGCAAAAGTAACAAGACTAGGTCTAATTCTGAGGGAATGAATTGGGATCTGAAAAGCTGCAGCAAAAGAAATGAACTTATTAGAACTTTAACGGCGTGATGAATGGGCCGAGCCGGGACCAGTCATATCGCCAAGATGACCTTTTGTCTTACTGCGTCACTGGAATAGTTCTCAGGATTAAACCTTCTCCCGCTTTAAGCCTACGTTCCCAGGAGTCAGGGAAGCGTAGACAATTTTCCGGCCATCCAGGCGGCGACCTTCATGGTGGTGTTTTCATTTAATTCAACTTCTCGTTACCTCGTCCTCGTTAATGTCATCTTTGACGTAGGGGCGTCAATTTGTATCCTTTTGTGGGGACCAGGGCCCCACCAATGTTGATCTTGCCCCCCATGTTGATTTGCCCTCCCCCCAAACAAAAAAATAAAATAAAATAATATATGCTATTTTTATGCTGATAAAAAAGTTGAAGGAAAAAAGAAGAAAAACACCATGTACATAGAACACCAGGTACATAGAAAACGTAGTTGATGTTAACCAGCACATTTTGTACTGAAAAGAAGCAGGTTTGGATTAGATAGTGGACTGACTCTCCACCTTTTGCTACAAAATTCAAAATTATGTGCAAAAAACTAAAATAGCTGGATAACTCCACTGTGGAAGGACAACTTACATCATAAAATGTTGAGATTAGCTGATGATGATGTATTTTAAACCAGATTGTATGAAAAATATGCTCAGCCACAAAACAACAATTGCATTGTCATACTGATGTTTGTATACACCACCAATGGCAAAACAACATGCATATGGAGCTTGAACAGGATTCATTCCATTCTCAATGTCCAGTCATTGTCAAACTTGCATACAATCCAGTCCCGTGAACAACAATCACAGTTATCATTGAGAGTGTGGATATACAAACTGTAATTATCTTCAACAGCCCACTCATCACACTATCAGCTTGATATTTACCTGGTACCTAGGTACCTAGGTACATGCCCAGTGACAATGTGCATGCATTCAATATTGATATGGGGAAACCCAGTCTCAAACTGAACTAACGAGACATGTGTGAGTCAATCTGCCAGCTAATGATACCATGAAAGACAAAAGTCAGCAATAAGCTACATGGATACTGCATTATAATTGATATTCCTAAAGAAAGCAATAGGTACTAAGCTATGGCTCACATGACTTCCAAAGCAAACCGTAAAAGTTACACCAAAGTTCGCCTTCAAGCCTTGGTGACGTCACAGCTTTTTCCTCATTGCAGACATTGGTAGCATCAGGCATGTTTCAATTTCGCTGCGCATGGGGGGAAGTGATTTTTTTAGGCGTGCCGGATCATAAAGGTCATTGGCGCCGCCTTTAAAGCGAGTACGTTACATGTCTGTCTATAAAAGCGAGTGTTTGCGATCAATGTGCAGGCAGGTGGACATTTACGTTAATGGAATTTTACGTGATAGTTTGTGCGATATTTTAGGTGCTGAAGGCGGAGGCTGGGATGGGGACATCTCCCTGATGTCTAAATGGCTTTAATTTACTTTACTCCTCCACAAAATAATTTGTAGTTTGGGCAAAGTTTATGACAATGCAAAGTTTATGCATTGTCCATATATATTCTGCACGTTATATGATTTTTTCTCATCAAAAATGGACGACTACCCTGTATTTGTGTTTTGCATACTGGCGCAGCTAGGCATAGTCCGAGAATGCTTTCATTGATGCGTTTGAGTGAGGAAAGACAATGCCACCCAACAATAATCAGTAATTAGCAGCAATATAGTAATTACGTGTTCGAAGTTGCAAATTTCCTGTCTCCCTCCTTGAAAAATACAATTGGGTATAGCGGCCACCGGTCGTGATGTCTGTTCTTCAGAGCATCCAAAGCCGTAGCATCGAAAGATAAAAAGTCAAAGTAGAAAAATCCTAGAATCTCAAACTAGCGATTGTGGTCGACAAATATGACGGAGGTGAGACATTTGTGGTGCAATTACGCGCGATGTTTAATCCGGTGGCCAAACTCATGTGGCGTCGCGCTGCTTCATTTTTTTTATACTTCACACCCGATGTGTCTCCAGATTAGTGTGATTTTAAGCAGTTAATTCTTGCTGATATTTAATTCCCAAAGAAACAATAGAGGAAGAAGTTGGCAGATAAGCTTCAACAAGTCCAGTCCATGACTGTTTCTGATTTCTGCACGGATTTCTATATTAATGCCAGATGCCTAACTACCTACCTACCATATTTGAGTATTATTGTGCTTTAAGGTGGTAACAAGACAAGTTTTTAGACACATTTTCCTCCCTACAGCAAACGAATAGGTTAGTTTTGGTAGTAAATTTGTGCTTTAATGTGTTTTTTGAATTCTTGAAATGTATCATTCGATGCAATGTTTATGAATGTGACTAAGATGATGAGACCATTCATTTGCTGTGCAAATGCTTACTTTTCAGGTTGTGAGCAAAATAACAACAAAAAAGAGGCTTTGAGTTAGGCAACATAGCATAAAAATAAATGTATAAAAATAAAATAAAAATTCAGCATAACCAAACCTAACCTAGCCTAGCCTCCCTTTGGAGAAAAAAAATCACAAAAAAATTAGAGAAAGCTAAAGCATTTTATTTTCTGAAGATTTTCAAACTTTAAAAACTTAACCCAACCTAACCTAACCTAACATGAGTTGCTCTTGAATAAAAAATTATGTGTAAATTTGCAGTTTAAGGTGTTTTTTTTTGGTGAATTTTTCTTCAGAATACTATGTTCATGAAGGTGACAAAGATGAGGGGACCACTTATTTTCTGTGCAATCGCATTTTTTTTTAATTGGAAAAATAATTGATAAATTTTCGAACTTAAAAAGCCTAAACTATCCTAACCTAACCTAACCTAACCCATTTGTTTGCTTTATGGAAACAAATGTGTATAAAAACTTGTCTTGTTACCACATTAAACCAGAAAAATACCGGTTTGGTTAGGTTAGGCTAGTTTAGTTTTTAAAGTTGGGAAACTTTTCAAATTTTCAAACATTTGCTAAAAATCGGAAATATTTTCCTTCAAAAGCAGCTGACGTTAGGTTAGGCTAGGTTTGGTTCGGTTTTCTAATTTAGAAAGTTTTCAGAGAATATATTGCTTCATATTGTTTTCTTATTTTTTAATCTCCAAAGGAGGTTAGGATATGCTAGATTAGGTTATGTTTGTTATGGTTATTAGGTTATCGTATGGATTCACTAATGAGTGAATCCATATCATTCCCACTGGAGTATAAAAGCTCCATCATAACCTTACGTATAACGTATATCACAAGAACCCATCTCGATTCTACTGCTCACTTAGGCCACTATAGAAGTCAATTAATGAAAGTGTTACTTAATTGCCTGCATTGTTAATGCAAACAGAAAGAAGTCCTTTGAGCCATATGTAATGTCCTTCACAGTGCCGCTCCATCCACCTCCAACTCCAACCCTGACCAAACTTCAGGAGCGCATCCATCTCCAAAGCAGCCTGCGGAACAAAGTATGTATTGCAGCAAGAGTCTATGATCTGAATTCCATGGTATCCCTGTTGCCTAATAGTCCATCCTTGCCTATCCATGTAGGAGATGTTTGACTTTCCTCAAACTGTCTGGAGAACTTTGGAGTTGAAATCACGTGTGAGTGATGAAACAGATGAGCTATTCCTAATGCTTATGTTGGAGAATTGCATAGCACAGTAGCATGCCGAATGGGAGGGGACATTGTGGGCAGTTGCCCCCTGACAGGTTGTGGGGCCCCCAATAATCGTGTCGAGCTCCCGAAAAAATTGCGCCAGTCTCCTTAATAATCCCGTTTGGGCCCCCAATAATCGCACCGCAGCCCCGCAGAATCGCACTGGGGCGAGAAAGTCGCGCAGGGGCTTCTGAAAAGGGCGCTGGGGCCTCAAAAGTTCCCACCTGTGCCCCTCAAAATCACGCTGGGTGCTCGAAAGAGTCGTGCTGGGGTTCAAGAAAATCAGGACGGAAGCCACAAACGGTCGGGCCGGGGCCCCGGAAAGTCACACTGAACCTAGGGGTACCAATAATTATCGCCCGGATCCATGAAAATCACGCTAGGGGCATGACAGGTCGCACCGGGACTTCAAAAGTCTCGTTGTGATCACCCAACAAATGAAGCCGGGGCAACGAAAAACTGTCCCGACATGGAAAATCACTCTTGGGTCTCAATAACCGCTCCAAAAGCCCACAAAACGTGTTGGGCCCCCCCAAAAAAACGTGTCCTAGTTACTAATGCTCGAGCTAGTGATCCCAGCAAGTGACCACGGGGCCCCCAAATATCGCGTTCGGGGCCCAAAATTCCGTCGGTAATCCCTAAATTTTGTGTCGGTAAACAAAAGCGTACCGAGTTTCGCAAAAAGCGACAGGGCCTTAAAATATGCGCTGCAGCTCGAAATAAACACACCGGGAGCGCTAAATATAAGCATAACGGAGGCCCTCGAGGAACACCAGGCGCATCAGACCGCACGGGGCCTCAAAAAGAGGCTGGGCCCTCAAAAAGGGAATTGATCGTAAACAAGGAAAGAATAGATCGGGCACTAGATAAACACATCGGCGTCTTCGAAAACGCGCCGATACCACACAAATATCATCGGTGTATAAAAAGGCAACAAAGCTGTAAAAAGAGCCGGGTCTCAAACATGTGCCGGGCCTATAACAAAAATTGGCTGGAGCCCTAAAACACATCCATAGAAGAAGAAAAACGCAACTGGTAAAAAGCGAACACCTAGCCAGGGTCACGTCCCGGTAGCCAATCTGGGAGCTTATTTAACCAAAGAGATGAGGTGCATCAAAGCTCAGTGTGTCTCCGGATTTCTTAATCACGAGAAAAAATGTGAGAAGAAGAGAACTAATACATCGAATTGAATTTATCTATTTTTTTCCAGCGAGCCGCCATACCAGGCATTCCACATGTCAAATGTGGCACAAGACTATCATGTGACAGCAATTAGCAAAACCTGGGAGGCCTAGCAGAAACCGGAGAAGCGCACGTAGAGTGGCGAATGCGCCGACTGCGCAAGGCGGGTGTACACGTGCACGAACGTTGGAGTTTTGGCGACCGGGCGTTATTAATTGGAATGCCTGATATTGCCAAATTTTACATTTTTGAGTGATTTGTTCATGTGTAATTTCAGCAGTGTGAGGTGACTTTTCAAGGGATACCAAAAGAAAAACGTTCAAACAGGATGGGGGAGTTATGGTTGAAATCCGGTCATTCAGAAATAATGGTGGTAGATTTGGCCCTCTCCACAGGACAGTTAATTTGGTCACTAATTATTCTATGACAAAAATATAAAGAACCCCTTTGAAAAGAAAAGAAAAATATTGGTGGAAATCCGGGGACTTTTTTAAATGGGGGTAGTTGGGCACCTTCCAAATCAGTTTGCCCCTCTCTCGCAAATCCTAAGTGTGATTCAAAGTGAGATTCTGATGCCAAGGTTTGAAGGAAAATATCCTCTCCGTATTCCATCACTCAGAAATTGTCCTCTCCTCATCTAGTGTTGCAAAGTATAAATCCAACCCTGGTAGACGGTGCGTTCTCCACGGCCCTGGTCAGTCACAGTGAACGGTGTGGGATTAGCAACGACTTTGCATCATCTTTCCGAACAGTTTTGTGTGCATTAGTTGTCACTTTCTCCGCATTCTACCGTTCCCCTTACAATTAATAGGTACCAATGTCACTCATGCATTAATATTTCCCAATTCATCACAGCCATTGAATCTGCTTGAGACACAGCTGCTCTTGTTGTGCATTTCGATCGATGTATATTGATGTCATCAGAGAAGCGAATTCTGTCAGCAGCGAGGCTGACCTAACGTCCACTAGGGTAATGATTACAGGTACTGACAGCAGCGCGGCCAGAAATGCCTTTGGGTGCGGCACCCTTGTGGCACCCTCGTGTCCCTCGCACCTATATGAAGACTCCTTACGTCTGTAATGTGTTCCTACTGTCCGACATTTTGCACCTCTTTATATTTGCCCTTTATATGTCTTATATTTGCTTTATATGATAAGGTCCGGTCACACGAAGTCGGGTCATCTCGGATCATTGTTCACAGAATGTCATGGTGTACTACTTCGGTGGCTCTAAAACTGAATTAAAATTTCAATTCACAAGGAGCAGTAGCATTCGGCATAAGACGACATTGCGGGCGCAATGTCGCCAAGGCACCTGCCGCGCACACAAATCCCAACTCCACACACAAGACGGCAGTGTAGATTATGCATAATACTTGACCTGACCTAACACCATTGACCTTGTCACATATTTGAAAGCCGAATGTCTATATCATTCTTTCATCATGTTCTGCACGAAAAGTTTTCCCCTTATTGCGATAAGAAGAGATAATTTGACCTGACCTCCGTTTAGTAACCTTGGCCTTGATTAAAATTTTGGGAAAGCAGAATTATTTGATTTGATGGAAGAATAGTATGATTTTGATTTGGTGATTTTGATTGGTGTATGCTGCAACCACTGCGAATCTCGGCATTTTGTAGATTTTTGAATATTATCCTCCTTGATCGGTCGCAAGTGAATTTCAAGGGGAATTAGAAATCAAATTGGTGAATGAGGTCAAGCAGGCAAATATGGTGGAGTCCAAGCACCACCAAAGGTATAGAAAACTCCGCACTTGACCTTTTGGAGGGAAAGGATTACAAGTACTAACAGGGCTGCAGTAAAAATGCCCCTATTGCGACACACCTGGTGCGGGGACCATTCCAATTCCGCCGATTTGAAAACTACTTTGATTTCTGCCATTATTCCCACTTTCCGAAGTTTTGTTCTTTTTATTTCCGACTCTAGCAAAGGAACCATTCCGGCCGCCATATCCATTTCAAAACCGTCGGATGGCACTTCTGGGAATCCCCTGGGCTGACCTTTTCGGACTCCTTGGCCGTCACCGGAGAGGCATGTACTCGGTGTGTCCTTCTCTTGCTCTTGGTTGCGCCATTGGTTACGGGTGGAGTTTCTAGATTGTTGTAAAAAAAAGTAGTAGGACGATTGCGCTGATTGATGTCTATGATCCGTTGTGCATTTTAGTTTGCTTGGTGTCGTGTGTGGTGACTGACTAGACTTGGCGATCACGATGACTACATCAATGCATATGCTTGATCAGAGGACATTGTTTTCTATTTCTATGCTTTTGTGGAGGCTGTGCCCCCTCCCCGACCCCGATTTCGCCCCACCATAACTTTGGCTTCGTCACTCCCTAATGTTAGGCACCAAGGAAATACCTTCACTCATCGTCATCACAGTTCAGGCCTGCTGTGCTCCGATGCTCCATCAAGGCCGGTGTGTTTTAGCCTGCATATGGGCGCAGAAATATTTTACTTAAGCCGGTGTGTGTTTGTTGGTGTGTATAGTGAGGGGAGGGTGACGGTAGCGTTGACGATGACGATAACGTTGACGATTACGATGGACCCGAGTCCATTGTATGACTCTGTAGTCGCATGCTATGACTCAAAGTTTTTATGCTGACATGTACTGTGTACTGCTCTTTTGCTTATGTGACTTCACCTGTTGCTGGACGATTTTTCCCGTTGGCGAGGATGCTGAATACACATAAGCATACACCTCGTGAAATAAAAAATCAGAATTATTGAGGTCTGAAAATATAGTGGGCGAAATCCGATGAGTTTTTGTTTGGGTGGGAGGGGGGGTCTGGTACGTTGACACTTCGGCCCCACCAATGTTTTTCACAAATCGACACCCCTGTTTTGACGGCATCCTGACCGGACGATGACGCAACGTGAAACTGGGTGCGCAGTCCTTGACCTTAGACCACCACAGAATACTCAGCCATTATTTTTTTTTTGTGTTTTTTTTTAATATATACATACATACCGGCAACGGTGTAGCAATGTCAAAAATATTCGAAGGGGTGGGCTCAACTCACTTTCTAAGCTAAGTCTCCAAATGTAACGACCTCTGGGTATATGGTTTAGGTTGCAATAAATCGGGGCCCCTGTATATCCCCCCCCCCACCCCATCTTCCCCCGGTCGTTTAGACTCCGACATGTCTTGGCCCACAGGCATTAGTTAGGTCTCGGAACAAACATGGAATCATTTGTTCCTTCTTCAGATTGCGGGGCTATTTTAAAGATAATACACTTTTCATTAAGAAGCCTACTTGAGGTAAAACGTGTTCTCCACATGAACTGAAATCACACCATGAAATTATCCAATGACACCATCAATCGCCTAAGCTTAGGTTTTGAAGTGCCCGAATGTCCTGGTGTGCACCAGACAAACTTAGGGGCTGTAAGGCAAGTACATGAGCGATTCCAAATGCTATTCCAAGATACATGGAAAGCAATGAGCCCTTTTGATAGCAGTAAAGTACATCTGCGACCACCTGTATGGTTTCGATCAATTTTGCGTTCCTTCACCTCGAAAAAGAAAAGAAAACACGAGAGAAATATCACGCTTTGGTCCCGTCGTAATCCCTCTCAAGACGATATTCGTTTTGTATTTATATGTATGACATTACTATTAAAAGGCGTCCTCCACGAAGGCAATCCCCGACATCGCTTCATGATTACGCATAAGAAGCTTGCTAAAATTACAAAATGAGTCATATCCACAGGAAATAATTCATAAATGATGACGTTCGGATGACGCCTGCTATGGATATCACGCCGCTCGTAAAAGAAGCGTCTCTATCACTATCTAGTCTCACGTGCGGAAGGCCAGTTGAATGTCCTGTCTGGTATATCTCGAACGACTTTCATTAGGGCACCTCCATAACGGAGACAGAGGGACCAATCTCATCTAGAAGCATCTTGGGTGAAAGACCACTGCTCAAACCCAGTAACAATTGCATAAAAATAAATAAGCATATCTTGACTTCTCGCTGAGTTTCTTTATGTACTGGTTTACTATTCTTCTTTTAGCGAGTGATCCCGAGAGAGTATATTTGTCAACTTACTCTAAAAGAAAAATAAACAAAAGAAAGCCATCGCTCCTCTCAATTGATATGGCATCACACAACAACGTGACTTGATTGAAGATGAATTTCCAACACCCAGACTTTGTGCGCAGCCTGAACACAGATCCACCCAAATTCACAATAATGCCATGACCAAGATGAATGTTCCTACTTTTCATGGGGCCTGGGCCCACCATCTTTTCCTCGACCACACCAACTTCTTGCTCCCTTAGCATGGGACCCTGTGGAGAGGATCCCACCACCCAAATTGTCGCACTCACTTCCCCCATTACTTGGGCCGCACTGATCATTTTCAAAGTTCTCCACACATGGCCATGATGTTTATGGTCAATAAGAGGCCGTCCCAGAGCCGGTGTGCAGCTCACGAGGCCAGCCAGACCCCGACTCTCAGCACTGGCGACCACCCGGCCAGTCAGACCGGACTGGGCACGGCGCCTCGACGCGCTGCCAACTGCGGCATTAGTGACGCACCATCGGCCGCACCCATTAGCACCGGATGGGCCCGCCATCGAGTCAGCTCAACCGACAGAATCAACTGCACGGCCCATCTCTATCTGTCTCTCTGTCTGTCTGTCTCTCTCCTTCTCTCTCTCTCTCTCTCTCTCTCTCTCTCTCTCTCTCTCTCTCTCTCTCTCTCTCTCTCTCTCTCTCTCTCTCTCTCTCTCTCTCTCTCTCTCTCTCTCTCTCTCTCTCTCTCTCTCTCTCTCTCTCTCTCTCTCTCTCTCTCTCTCTCTCTCTCTCTCCGAAGTGAAATGGAAGTATCTTACTGCTAGGTTACTTGAAAACTTGGAATTTTGCGATATGCGTACCTACTCTTCCTTAAAACCAAGACAAAGTTGAATTTTGAATAGGCTGTTGTGCCTCTGCGGCATCAGAGGGACAACAGCTATGCCAAAAAAAGGCTGCGACAAGGTCAGACGTAATGACCGGTAACCGTCAAATGAGGCGATACCGTCACGGATAATAGCACTTATTTTCGCTCACATGGCGAGAATATGGAAATGTGTATTCATTGAAATACACGCCCTGAAAACATGGTTTTTCGATATTCGTATGCTAACATTAGCCATAATATGTGTGACGAGCGATAACAACGCAGAGGCAGGATACATCTCAGTGCCGTATACAACTAACGGGCTTCACATAACCACACACATACGCGGGACGAAATATTGCCTAAAAACTAAACACACTGAAGTTGGAATTTCGAGTTTGAAATTACACTCGGCCGAACATCGTTAGTGAAGGAGATATTCACGATCCAAGTGATCTGAACGAGCTTGGTAACTTGCAGAATGTCCTTCTCCCACGGCCGGCGACGGTCGCTTCCAGGATGGGGTCGCACGGCAGCAAAGCGATGAGGCAGCACGGCTCAACTACCCCACGCTGGGTAGTTGAGAGCCTGCGCATCGGGAGATCAAGAGCGCCTGTCTGACGGATATTCGTGCTGCTCGGTGACACACCGCAGCTCAAGCCGTCAGAATGTCTCGTATGACCTGTGGGCCAGTCTTGGCATGTGGCGATTTATGTGTCACGTGCCAAGCGCGGGCATTGACTACTGGCGCCGCGGTGCGGCCGGAGTGAATACCTCGGAAAAGCATGGGATCTAAAGCTAACTTTAGATCTTTAGAACTTTAGATTCAAACGCCCACCCAGTAATGAAATAGTAGTAGTAGCCACTGCCTCTTATATCTTATTGGTTTCATAGCGATTTCCAAAATTTTGGGAGCGGCTATTTATCACTGAAGTTGAAGACCGTCGCTATTTCAAGCTAACATGGAATACATCCGACTAGTTTAGGTACTGCCTACACATGTCTGTTTGTAAAACCCATGCTGTAGGGGATTGATACGTTTGATACCTGTCTGCTGATGCGCATTTTACTATCCATTTCCCAAATCTGAGCGCGGCACTTTAGGTTTGTTTGCAACACCCGGCGTGAATTTACGCTCCAACCGGTGATCTTTTGCCACAGTAGCCACAACATACATACATGGCTAGAAAAGCCATGCTACATGCAGATAGGGCAGCTTATTTCCTGTCTGCTGATGTACATTTCACTACCCTGTTGGAAAATTTCGCCGAGAAATTGTGCGCTTATTTGCTATGTCCTAATTAACATTACGTCTGTCGCCTGACGGTACCTTTATCAGGTCTCCCAAATCAACCGCTCTTGTAGAACCCATCCCAGAGAACAAGGGCTAATATGCCTTCCTTCCTCTTAAAGGGAACAAGCCCAAGTGCTTCTGTGTCACGGTCACTGATCAGGCTGTAGACAGTGTCCGATTTTGTCATGAAAAAGTATTCTAAGATGTCATACTTTCCTTCGATTTCAAAAACGGGGTCAGCCAGCCCTTCATAAGAAAGAAGTAAACGGACGGCAAAGCATACTAACAAAAGTGTTGGATTACCACCATTGTTGGATGATTTCATAGAAAATAATCATTTGTGCAAGACAGCCGTATTTTGCAGGACACAGCGTCCGCATACAGCAAGCAAACTGCCAGGAGATTTGACTAGCAGGAAAATACAATGCAAAAGGGAAGGCAGTTAACTGCGTACAGCTCACTTGCGTCTGGTGGAGTAGTTCTGACTAATACTCATTGGTTAGCGCCGCGTATATAGCGCTGGGTGGGAGGATGATTCTGTCTCTAGCAAAGCTGGTCAAACCCACCAAGACAAAGACAACAATTACACTTGACAGGAGTGCCAAGGGACGTTTTTTATACGTGCTACGAGGTGCGCTTAATGGTTGAACGCGGTGCGCAATATTTCAGATGGATATAGGGCATACAACGATGAATGTACGTTGCAAATGATACCAGTGTGTTTCATATGAACCTACAGTTCGTGTTAATGCATGATGCTAAGTTTTGCCCACACCTTTATTGGTCCTCCTTTTTTGGGTAACAGATTGGCCAGAAAGAGCAATCGAACTGTGGGAGTATCTATTCTAGTATAGGATGCCCTTCATTGAGATACCTCTTGCTTGCAAGATGTGTCGCTTTCTAAAGAGATGCACGCCACTGACTAGAAATGATGCCCCTCTTGCATGGCAGGGTTGGCAATAGACTACGCTTGTACATGAGGTAGCGAGATGTTCCCCATTGGGAACGGTTTTTTACTGATATGGATCATCTTCCACTCGAAAGGAGTGCCCCTGAATACTGGAGTGTACCAGGAGGATTGATGAGTACGAGTGTACTATTTTCAAAGGGCTATACAATGCATACCTCTCCGAAAAATTGGGAAGGGATTGTAAGACACGTTGAACGTTTTCATTAAATACTGCTGGCCAATGTGGTTTCTGCTTCCAGGTTAGTACCTATTACCCGATTGCAAACAGTGTTGTGCCGTTTTACATTTCCAAATACATTCTCTCGATAACTGGACGGTTGATCACACCCGTAATCTGCCATGGAAGTACATCGTTCTGGTATCAGTACACACAGTTATTTGTAGGTAAGGTAAACATTCCTTACACATGTGTGGAAACAGTGTCATGTTCAGCGGATATTTTTGTAATGAAAGTGACTTGACATATACCTCAAAAACATGTGATAAACCAAGTCTTGGTGGTGAACGAATTCACTGACTGGAACTATCGCCTGCCGTGTGCACCGGAGCAGAGGGTGAAGGCACCCATTCAGCGAGGTCACGGATAATTTATCGGGGGAGGAGGGTAGGAGGTGTCGATTCAACACCAATTTATCGACATCACCAGGGTCTTGACAGTCGGACCGAGTTCCCACTTCAAGGCCATTTCCAGTATTTTGTTTCTGGAAGGATGAAGCGCTGATGAGAGGTGTCATCAGGGAGTTTTTTGTTTGTTTGTTTTTTGCGGGGTGCTGGAGGTGCAGAGTCAGATGTTTGCTGGGTGCTGGAGGTGCTGAGTCAGAGGTTTTAGGGACTGTGAAGATGTTGATCCAGGAGAGTTACTAAGGAATTGTGTCGAACAGTGGGGGCAGGAGGAGAGGTTCCAGGGGAATGAGGATATGATCCAGGAGCATTTAGAGGGTCTTGTCTGACGGATAGTAAGGGCTGACTTAGGGGGCATCACTGGGGACTCGTCTACGGTTAGTGGCGGCAGTGCCGATTCAGAGCCACTTCCAGGATTTTGCAGTAGGAAGGATGAGATGCCGGTTCACGGGCTTCACTAGGGGCTCTCATGAAAGGGTGATGGAGGCCCTTCCACACACTACGGTAAATCAATGGAAGTTACCAAATTGGATCCTCGATATAATCCAGAATATTCACAATAAATACACACATTGGTGAGGGATCAGACGTATTGGAGGCTAGTCTCCTGAAACTAATTCGGTCTTATCGCGTATTATCATTCCCATAACCAATTGAACACACATGAAAACAGAGCAATTGGTGTATATTTATACTGAGATAACGGTTCGGCTATCCTGTCTTCTTCAATTCCTAAGCAAACGCTATTGACTAAAACCAGTGTGAGCGGTGGAACAGCATATTTCAGCGCACGGCGCGATTTTAGCACATCATAGCACCTTCCAGAGAGATATTACACTATTTAATGTGAAGCACACGTACGTAGTGTTTTCAAATACCGAAACAAAATCGAATTTGAATTACTGTGGATGCAACAAACCACTCGGTGTACTGAGTTTAATTTGATCTCAATTTTCCGCTCACCTCCACAAGAAATTTGGCCAATGCGCCCAATAACTTCACGCACAGGAAGCGCCCCACACAAACTAGCCAAGATGCTAGCGAAGCCGCCATGTGCCTTGCTGGGACAGATGTGTGATAGGAACTTGCGAAATTCTGGTGACAGGTGAAACACAGGAACTTGGGAGACAGGCTCATGGATATAAACTGCAATGACACAAAAACTGGAAAAATGTCGATGTACAATCGTTATTTACTAAGTGCCTGCACCGAGTGCCATGGAAGCCGATTCGGGAGCCTTCAATATGAATGATTTTGATCTTCCTCTCCCTAAGTAATTTCATTCAGCTGGTACAAACATGTGTTTAATTTTGGGCATTATATTTCAAGGAGGAGGAATATCGTGAACAGGAAATAGAGTCGCTTCTAAACCGGATATTGTCATGCTTATTTATGGAAACCCCGGTGGCCGATCGCTATAAATCGATTATTGGTGCACGGGAAATTTAGCCAAGATTTGTTAACTATATTTTAGTGGTTGCGAACCAGGATGTAGGCCTTGCTGTGAAGTGCACACTGAATTCGATCCATCCTCTCATTCAATGTACGTTAGAAGAAGAGAACGAGAGGGGAAAGCATCCTTAGATACTCTGATCCGGCGAAAAAATGAGCACATGGCCTTCTCAGTACATATAGGAACTTAACGAACACAAATTATATCGTCCATTGCTACCCTGGCCATAATTATCGTTCGAAAACAGGGATCCTCATGGGATTTCAAATGTGTAGCTCACAATTTTTTAATGAGGAGTTAGTGCACATTAAGGACACTTTTCAAGCTAATGTGCCACGGAGGGCTTCGTTTGTAGCATGCGCACAAAGGCGCGAAGGGTAATGCTTAACACAGCAAACAGGCATGACATCAGAGTGAAACACATATCGGTACCAGACTCCAATGGTGATCTGGCCATTTCCAGCTTTATCAAAGGGAATTTCAAAATACATTGTTCAGCAGGTTTCGAAATTCAAGGCTTCGTCAGGCTTCGATGTACCCATTCTGCAAACCACCGCGGTGTGGTGTAAAAATGCCATGTGGGGAGGTGAAAAGAGTTATTTTGGAGAAACAGGGAGGGTACTGGCAGCGAGAGTGTGGAAGGAAGCATCGCGCGGATCTGAGGTGGTGGTGGTGGATTGGTGCTTCAGGGCGCACCGACGACTGGGGTTATTTTGAGCCAATATCTCCGAGTCTCAAACTCAATTGTAGTTCACGTTGATGAGGAATTCCACCTCCCAGGGTGGGAGGTAACGTCGGAGCTCGCCAAAAACAAAAAGTACAGGACAGCGACTGAGTCAGAACCTTTATTATCACGTATGAGAATATTAATGGCTGCACTGGTAGTTTTAAGATTGCAAACATCGTGACACAATTGCTCGTGGAGATGAGCGAGTAATTTACACCGGATATAGCTCAGAATGACGAGTGGTTTGTTGTAGCCAGAGTAATTCCAATTCTGTTTTCTGTCAGTGTTTGGAAATGCTGCGTGCGTGTGTTTAGACTTCAAAAGTGCAAAAGCTATTTGAAATGTACCATGACGGGCTAGAGCAGCGTCATTACCATCCGTTAAAATATGCTGCTCAATTGTACACGCCTATTAGTGAGTTGCATTTGTATATACACACACCGACACACACACACACACACACACACACACACACACACACACACACACACACACACACACACACACACACACACATATATACACAAATATATATATATATATATATATATATATATATATATATATAAATAGACCAATAAGTTCGTCAGAGGGTCAAAAGTATGAGTGGCTTTCATCGGTAAATCAAATAGTGTCTAAGCTTAGGAACTGTTGCACCATTATCTGGGGTCCCGACACAGATCTTCTCTTGGTGAGAAGATCCAGTTTCAATGCGTTGAACATCACTGGCGACGTTTTATGAAATCGTTGGGGGGAGGAGGAGGCAAGCATGGATTATCTTTCAGTACATTGAGGCATACAACTATGGAGTGCCGTGCTAAATTCAAAGCACTTCGAGGAGGTAACGCTCAGGTGGGAAATGGTCCCCTCAAATGCATACATGAGGTACTCTTGCTTTAGGATTGACATGAAACAGTCAGAACTAAGATGTTCCACTTCCCTAATGCTATTCCAAATCCCCCTGCAACTAATGAATATGTCCCTCCATCGAGAACATACAGCAGCGCCGGTGGTTTACAAAGAGTAGCAGAAGCTTGTTGCCTTGCTGTCAGCCCATTCAGTTCTTAGCATCATGGACTAACGGGCGGCAAGCTATCGTCGACTTGTGTGGTTTATGGATTCGACAGCATATCTGAAAGCTTGAAAACATGAAGATATTTTACTTCCTGGACTGGATACACGAATCCATCTGTCTATTTATTTACGATGCAAATGCTGCGCATCTATGTAGCCGATCAGTAAATCTAAAATTTTGGTGAACTCCTACTTAAAACTCTCCACATGTGGAGAATTCGGAACAGGCAGCCCTTCATGCATAAAAACGTTGCATTATGGAGCAAATTTATGCATAATCCTGCTCACTCATCGGCCAGACCATCAGTGACCATATCCACATAGCCAGGGGTGTAGATATGTATGCTCTTCGGAAAGCACTTGCCCACTCCCCGCCCCAATGTCAGCTGTGTCCTCCCGATAATTTCAACTTTTAACATGAGACGCATGTGGTATGCCCCTAATTTATTTGGGCCTGTCCATTGCCTTCATGCATTGTGCCCTCACGATGATTTTCAGAAACCTACACCCATGTACATAGCCGAACGCGAACCGTACAACTCCACCTCCCGAGAGCTAGATTGGTGTTCACGAACCACCAATGAGTAGGCCATGGTGCAGGCTATCTGACAGTAGACCAAAGAGCTTAACTCTGAACCGATTCGCTACCTCCTTTCACGGAAACTACACTCAGTCTGAGACTCCTTTATTGGCACCGGACTAGCGAGTGCAAGAGCGGGCCATATGGTTAACTCGTGCTGCAGGCACGGGGACATAAGAGCGGGCCATATGGTTATCTCGTGCTGCAGGCACAGGGACATAAGAGCGGGCCATATGGTTATCTCGTGCTGCAGGCACGGCGACATAAGAGCGGGTCATATGGTTATCTCGTGCTGCAGGCACGAGGACATAAGAGCGGGCCATATGGTTATCTCGTGCTGCAGGCACGGGGACATAAGAGCGGGCGATATGGTTATCTCATGCTGCAGGCACGGGGACATAAGAGCGGGCCATATGGTTATCTCGTGCTGCAGGCACGGGGACATAAGAGCGGGCCATATGGTTATCTCGTGCTGCAGGCACGGGGACGTAAGAGCGGGCCATATGGTTATCTCGTGCTGCAGGCAAGGGGACAGGATCGAGCACGACATGCCGTTGCCGGCAGGGAGACCGCGGGCAGATCGTAACTGCCCTCTCCTGGCAACCCGTGGAGATGCGAGTGCTGGGCCACTCGCTAAATAGCACGTCGCAGTACACCTAACGGGCACGAGAACTGAGCCCCTACTTCGGAAAAAAAAACTGCGGGTTATTGAGATCAATGTCATTGGTTTGTCACGGGCCGTTCGTCAATATCAAACTTGAAGGCTGGGAAATATTTTTTAAAAAACAAAGATACTGAGACAAATAAGTAATACCGATAAATAAATAAAACAATTATGAATGAAAAAGCAGGACGTAAAGCAATCTTGAGCCAGTGAATTGACTGGGGTTGCACAAACATGTCGCTGTCCACATAAGATCAGAATGTCGCTGTCCATATTAGAGCAGAATGTCACTGTCCACATTAGATCATAATGTTGCTGTCTACATTAGGTTAGATTGTTCACCTGACTTATTTTTGTTTCTGCACGACAGAGAACTCGCTCAGGCTTCACTATCCCTCACCGTAGTGTGATATTTTGAATATTGTTTATCCCACGATTTTCTGACAAGTGCATTTCTTACTACATGCATGCTTTCCTTTTGTAGAATTTCTTATGCGAGTCCAAAATACGAAAACACGATGTACGCAAGGGTGCCAGGTCGGGCGGATGTGGAGTTTTGCCAGCCCTGACGTGTGTGATGTCCTGCCAGGTCGGACGTGTGTGGTGTCCTGCCAGGCCGGACGGGTGTGGTGTCCTGCCAGGCCGGACGGGTGTGGTGTCCTGCCAGGCCGGACGGGTGTGGTGTCCTGCCAGGCCGGACGTGTGCGGTGTCCTGCCAGGCCGGACGGGTGTGGTGTCCTGCCAGGTCGGACGTGTGTGGTGTCCTGCCAGGCCGGACGGGTGTGGTGTCCTGCCAGGTCGGACGGGTGTGGTGTCCTGCCAGGCCGGACGGGTGTGGTGTCCTGCCAGGCCGGACGTGGTGTCCTGCCAGGCCGGACGGTGTGGTGTCCTGCCAGGCCGGACGGGTGTGGTGTCCTCCAGGCCGGACGGTGTGGTGTCCTGCCAGGCCGGACGGGTGTGGTGTCCTGCCAGGCCGGACGTGGTGTCCGCGGACGGTGTGGTGTCCTGCCAGGCCGGACGTGTGTGGTGTCCTGCCAGGCCGGACGGGTGTGGTGTCCTGCCAGGTCGGACGTGTATGGTGTCCTGCCGGGCCGGACGGGTGTGGTGTCCTGCCGGGCCGGACGGGTGTGGTGTCCTGCCAGGCCGGACGGGTGTTGTGTCCTGCCAGGCCGGACGGGTGTGGTGTCCTGCCAGGCCGGACGGGTGTGGTGTCCTGCCAGGCCGGACGGGTGTGGTGTCCTGCCAGGCCGGACGGGTGTGGTGTCCTGCCAGGCCGGACGGGTGTGGTGTCCTGCCAGGCCGGACGGGTGTGGTGTCCTGTCAGGCCGGACGGGTGTGGTGTCCTGCCAGGCCGGACGGGTGTGGTGTCCTGCCAGGCCGGACGGGTGTGGTGTCCTGCCAGGCCGGAAGTGACACATGAGGACGAGTGGGGAATTACCGCGTGCAAAGGTAATCATTTCCGCCAAGCCTTGGCTATCCCGGGATTTGGACGGATCAGGCAGCTGAAAGGCAAATGGATGGCGGCGCCGCCTGCAGCCTCCGCTCTGTCGGCACCGGGGCCAATACCCGCGCCGGCAACGGGGCCGTCAGTTGTTTATTATCGAACAGAATACTATTCTGCCACCAGGGTGGTGATATAGGTTGGTGATAACGGTGGCGTGCAACTAGGGTGTGGGTCTTTGCATGTGATCTTGAGAGGGCGAGGCTCAGGGGATCCGGCGTAAACGGAGGAATGCGGGCGATACCCTCAATGATATTGACATTCAATAGTACGCATATGTGGGATTGTATTATACAAAACGAACTCCTAATTTGTGATATAGCTAGTGGTTTGCCGTGGTCAAGTCTTTGCCCAGACCCTTCCCTCAACTCTAGTGTCAGCCATCCCAACAGGTTGATGAGCCACCAGCAGGGGATTTTCATATATATTTGAGAAAGAGTTCGAATCCCACGCATCCCAGTGATTTTCATCCATAACTATTAAGTCAATGGCGTACACTATACCCAATCGATCTTAGAACCACATAAGAACACCTCCGGAATCGTGTTGGTAAAATCCCACCTTAGAGAGCTAACCAAATATGCATCTCAATGCTTATTCCACGGCAGAGAAGGGAGCAAATTGTCCCTTTTGAAAACAATGAATACATTTGCGGTCCTTTCTAATATTTGGGAGCTCTCTGGTTCCCTGAAATAGAAAAAGGAGGAAAATGCAAGGGAAGAAAAACCTTGCTGGCCTGGTTCCATGCCAATTTGGCGTGCCGTAGCAGTAGCGGATCCAGAAAACTTGTTTGGCAAGGGCGGAAAATTCAGTCTAAATTGGCTAACGTGCTGAGAAAAAAAAGCAAGTTTTCGAAGTGTCCAGTTTTCAATATATTCGGGCACGAGACCCTTTTTTCGTCACAACAACACCTTTGCTCTCAGTCGAAACAAGTTCAGAAAAATGTGGGTGGATGTCAAGACACAAAAAAGTGTCAGAAAGTTTAATAAATATATAACTATTTTGTTCTCCCTGTACCCGCCAGCAAACTGTTGTGCCCATATTATGAAGTGACATTGGCGTCATGTACCCGGAGACTATTTTCTGCGCCGCATTTTTACCTATACCATTTTGGGACACCACGAAAACATCCAAGGCGATGAATGGTGCAACCAACGAGGTCCTTCCGTGAGCAGGCTCGTGGAAAAGAAGTCACGCGCTCACACGTTCAAGAGACACCATCAAGCACAAGAAGCCGAGGACGCCCAAGAAGCAAGAAGACAAAAAGTGCGAGAAGACAAGAAGAAAGAAGAGAAGCAAGAAGACAGCAAGCAACAAGAGCTCCGTGCACCCTCGACGAGCACACCTGCGACTCGAGAAGGAATCCACCTACATGAAATCCCGAACTTCTCTGTCTCCCAGCTAAATTTTACCCCCCGAGGAAACCTAACGGCAATGAGCCCACTGCTCTAGGCCATTGCGTCCGGGGCAGGGACCAAAGGGCGAAAACTCGGTCCAGGGTGCAACGAGTCCGGGATTTTTCAGTCAGGAGGGTAAGCTTGCCGGTGGGGAGGGTCATACCTTGACGCAATGACACCCACTCCGGCGTCTAACGCCCACTCTGTACAAGGCTCATACCTGGTAGGCACCTACACCGAACCGCAGCGCACTATCACACGAGAGTCTTCCTTCACTCTCTCACACTCACTACGTCGCAATCTGAACACACCACACTCGGCACACCACCACATCATCGTACGCACACGTAATTTTTTCATTCAACATTCAACATTCAACATTCAACAAACACCGCTGTTTGTTGACATTGCACCGCACACTCAACACCAGACGGGGTTACATTTTCGACCAGAGCTGGATAAGATTCTACTCGCGAACATCGCAGCACTGCTTGCCGCCACAGCCCTCCTCGACACCACAGCCACAGCAGACCACATCAGACGGGAGGCAAGACCCACACACATCTCGGCACCAACATTCAACGGGGAGCAGCTCCCACCACACGTACACATACATGAGAAGCACTACGACGTACGTCGCTTTGTGCCTCTCCCACTACACTGCTACCGCTGCATGCGCTACGGCGCTACGGTGAACGTGCATGCGCGTCACCAGAGCCACGCTGCCGCCGGTGTGCAGCACACCACTCAACGTCCGACTGCACATCGACGGAAGGGAGATGTGCAGCCTGTGATGGGTCGCATACCGCAACCGACCCCGACTTCCCCAAGTGGGCACACGGCACCGACACCACTATTGTATAGGAACACCAACAGACACTAATCACGTTCGATAATTGGTCTCCTCATCCGGTGGAATATCGGTGGCATTCCGAGCAAATTCAAAGAGTTTACTCATCATAATCATCGCTAACAGCATCGTCGAGTGAAGCTAAATTCCCCCTGAACCGCGTAGCAGTAAGCATTAAAATCGCCCATTTCCAAACTACTACCATTTCACTATGCATCTCGCCGTCAGTTGCAGCCTCCACACACGGAAGCAGCCACTTGCTGCTTCAGGCTCCTACCCAAGTTCCCATTGTGGGAGATCTTAACGCTAGCCCCCCCCGGGGAAGCAAGCAGACGGACACTAGAGGCAGCGAAATTCATCAGTTTATCTCAGACCACAGCTTATAATTTCTAAATACCGGGCCACCACCCGCCACAACCCGACCTTAAGAGGTTCGGACAGTTGCGTTGATATAAAGTTGGATTGGTCTGCCATTGTGCTATTGGACCAACTTCGATACATTTAGTTGTGAGAAGAAATGGACGATTTCCTTGCTTGCCATGATTGAAAGTAAAATAAGGCGAAACGTTTTGGCCCACATTGACAAGGAATGCTGTGCTTTTAATAAAATTTAGATATATTAGATCTCAAACTTTTCGATCATGGATCATTTTCAAGAGTGACAATTGACAAGTGACAATTGACAAGGCACATTTTGGTGTATTACATCAGAAGCTGGGACGCACTGAAGAAAGAATAGCATTCCTCACATATTGCCGACAGAAAAGCATCATTCCGAAATTCATATCAAATCGGGCAGCATCTATGTATGATATTGGGAAATGTGCATACCATACGTGTATGTTGATCTTCGTGCGTGCGAGATGTGAAGGTGATTTCTTGTTGAGGTGACAAAATATGCGAGGATGCGATTCGAATTCGGAGCGTGATTTCAGTGTATGATTTTTGTCATGAATTGATGTATACAAAATATTGTCACTCTTGAAAATGATCCATGATCGAAAGGTTTGAGATCTAATATATCTAATTTTTATTAAAAGCACAGCATTCCTTGTCAATGTGGGCCAAAACGTTTCGCCTTATTTTACTTTCAACTTCGACACAAGTCGAGTGAATGTGTGTATGCATGTATGTGGGTTGCTGAAAAAGCACCAGTTTTAATATTTTAATCTGGACACTGGGGGCTTATATACTTATACACTTGTGCACTTTTTTAATTCAAAGCATCATCAACTTGATGAATTCTGATCATATCGTGTCAAGCTTGCATTAACTTGAGGCAAGGATTGTACGAGATTGGGATAGCATGCATATATCACAACAATCCGGCTGTACCGTATGTTATGAAGGATGATTGGCCATGAACAACCTTGGCAATGCTGCTCCCTGGTCCCTTGATCACCAGGAAGATCTTAGTAATGTGAACCTTAACATGACAAAAATTTAATATAAAATTAATTTAAAGTAAAGGTCATTGCAAAATCACAGTTTGAACAAACATTACTACAATGGCGTTTAGTTAACACTCAAGCGATTAGTTAATGCTTATTCTTTCTGAATACATGATCATCAGAATTGATATTCTTGGCAGATTAACACTACAGAAGGCAACTATTATGCGAATTTACTTATAATCAATTCAATCTGGATCTATTTATTTATTTTGAACATTGAACATGTGTTAATCTACTATCATGTTGGCATATGAGAGGGCATGTTTCCTGGTAATATTATTGTCCTTAAATTGTAAATTGCTGCCTGGGAGAGGGAGAGGTATCACAGACAACTGGTGTTGCTAAAAGTTTACTGCTGCAGGGATGTTTGATAACTTCCCACACGTGGTATTGGCAAGTGTACCTTTCACTTGCAATATAATCCTTGCTCCTCTATCATCTCATCTAGGCATACAACTATCTATATTTATTTTTCATACTATGCTTCTTGATGGTGTGAACTTTACCTCCCTAATTTCCTTTTTCCATTTTGCTTTCCGATCGTTCATGGTCCCTCTTTTGTGTGTTACCAGTTCAATGTCCATGCACAATTATTATTCCAAGTTTTACATTTCCAGATATAATCACCATTTCCAGTTGGCTCTTTCTCTGAGTAATGAGCAGGCTCAAACTTGAGGGAGCGACATTGGAATTACTAGGGAATGATTTGAATGATAAGTACCCTCCTCATGAACTTATATTGTCACAATGTGCATATTATACCTTACCTCAACCACTTAACTTTAATGCTGGATTCTCAGTACTTCATATCAATGCAAGATCCCTGAAGAATAAATTTGATGATGTTGTTAATTTTCTAGCAAGCTCTAAAGTTGATTGGTCAGTTATTTGTGTATCAGAGACATGGTTGAAGAAAGATTTAGAACAATACTTTAGTCTAAAAAATTATAATCTCTTTTCATCTAGTAGAAAAGAAGGTGAAGGTGGAGGTACAGCAATATATGTAAGTAATAGCTAGGGAAAGCTAGGCTAAAGCTAGGGAAGCTAAAACTAGGCTAAAGCTAAAGCTAGGGAAAGAAAAGACCTGGAGAGTGATCATTTCGAGACAAGTTTTCTGGAAATCAAAATGAAGTTGGGTGTACCAGCGAAAAGATTCCTAGTAGGGGAAATGTACAGACCTTTAGGTCTGAGCCACACTATATTTATGGACTATTTGGAAAAAATACTTGACTCATTGGAAAACACCAAATGTACATGTGTTATAGCAGGGGACTTCAATTACAATCTTTTGAAATATCACTCTAATAAACCTACACTTAATTTTATGAATTTGTTCAATTCTTATGGATTTTTCCCAACCATCTCAAAAGCAACCTGAATTTGTAATGAATCAGATGCCCTTTTGGATAATATATTTATAAATGATGTTAATGTCTTTAACAATTCAGGAATACTACTTCATGATTTATCAGATCATTTTCCAGTTTTTCTTAATCTGTCATTAATTGAAAATTCAAATATAACAAGACATTCAGTGACAGTCTTTGATAAGAATACAATCAGTGAATTAAATGATCACCTCATCAGCAACTTAGAAGCCTTTCAAGATGAACCTGATGCTAATCAAGAATGCAACAAACTTATTAAGGCATATGAAACAGGTATTACAAAATTATCTAAAACTTTTACACCCAGTAGAAGAAAGAATCCAATTAAACCATGGGTAACCCCTGCACTTCTGTGTTCAATAAATACAAAAATAAACTTTATGCAAAATATATTAGGAATATAATTTTATTGAATGAAAATAAATATAAAATGTATAGGAACATGCTTTGCAATGTGCTTAGGGATGCAAAACGATTATATTACAAGAGGGCATTCCAGGACAGCAAAGGTGATGGAAAAAAACATGGAAGTATTTGAATGAAATAATAAACAAGAATGAATTGCAAACAGTTCCTCCAATGTGCTTTGTTGATAACTCTGGGGCTACCTGTGTAAATGAACAAATACCTGATAAATTCAATACTTTTTTTCAACGATAGGTAGTGAATTTGAAAAAAAATATACCTGCAGCACACAATAGCCCATTATATTACCTTACACAGCCTACTCATGCCAGCATTAACAATATTCCTTCTGTTAATGAAGCTCAAATTGAAGAAATTGTTAAGTCTTTGAACCCTGTGGGTGGAGGTATGGATAGAATTAGCACAAAAATTGTGATTGGAACATATAGAAGTATTTTGCAACATCTAACATATTTCTTCAATCTTTGTCTGAGCACTGCAATATTCCCTGATGCATTAAAATCTGCAGTTATAATTCCTGTATATAAATCAGGGGAAAGTAATAAATTTACTAATTATAGGCTACCAATATTGCAATATTCTCTTTGCTACCAATATTTTCGAAGGTGCTGAAAAGATTAATATACATTAGTGTATCATCATTTCTAAATGATAATAATATCATACACCCACTGCAGTTTGGTTTCAGAAAAAAAACATAGCACATACATGCCAATTGCTCTGATGCATAATGAAGTAACTAAAACCCTTGTAAATAATAAATTAGTTTGTACCCTGTATCTGGATTTGAAAAAGACCTTTGACACTGTCAGCATCAGCATTTTGTTACAAAAAATTTACTTTATTGGCATTAGGGGAAATATATATAAACTGTTAAACTCATGCCTATAAAATAGATCTCAAAGAACCAAGATACATGACATCCTCTCCCAACCATTAAATATCACAATAGGTGTTCCTCAGGGTTCGATTCTTGGACCTCTGCTATTTCTTCAATACATTAATGATCTTTGCAATATTTCCAATTTGGCTAGCTTTTACCTCTTTGCAGACGATACAGCCATAACTATTACAACTAATTATTATTTTGAGTTACAAACTAAAGTAGATGAGGTAATACCCAAAATAATTGCATGGTTTCACATCAACAGATTATCTATTAATGCTGATAAGACTGGATATCAAATTTTCTCCAGGAAACCATGTGATGACCTTCATGTAAAAATATATAGTCTAATATTACAAGGCATAGCTGCATAAAATATTTAGGTGTATTAATCGATGAAGACATGACATGGAAAAGCCATATCAATGCCATTTCTTCAAAAATTAGCAGAAATATTGGTATTATAGGCAAATCTAGGTACTTTCTATCAACTTGTGAATCGCTTCTTCTGTATAATTATCTAATACTGCCATATCTAAATTACTGTGCTGTTGTTTGGGGAAGTACTTACCACTCTAAGCTTGACAAGATTATTAAGTTGCAGAAGCGTGTTATTAGGATTGTTGACAAGAAACCTTACTTATACAATACACATGAATTGTTTATCAAGCATAGAGTTCTTAAGTTTCTGGACATAGTTGATGAACAATGCATTTACATCATGCTAGGTTTTCTAAATCACTCATTACCAGCACCTCTTTCTGATATGTTTCAACTTCATCAAGAAGGTGGCCTCAGAGTTAGACAACACTTTCAAATACCCTTTTCTGATATTAATTACAGGATGTTTTCATTACCCTTTATTGCACCAAAAGCCTGGAATAAAATAATCTGCTCTCACTTCCATAGGATTGAAGATGTACCCAGGAGTAAAATCATTTTGAAAAAAAAACACATCTGACAATACATTACTAGAAAATATGAACTTTTTCAATGAATGTCGGTGATAATGTTGTGCTATGCATGGTGATCTGGTTGTCTTATTCGGATATTTTCGTTAAGTGTCATGTTTTTTATCTTTCTTCTTTCTTCATACTTGGTTTGTCCTTTCTCCTTAGTGTAGTAATAGTTTAGGAGATGTACGTGCAAGATTAGGGATTTTATATTATTTCCCCATTAACACCTATAGCAGTTTTTTTTTCTGGAGCCCTCGAAGACGTTACTAGCATTGCTAATTGTCTGAGAGGGCTTCAGGAACATCTTTTACTAATATCTGGTGGCGGGATCTGTCCAGCAAGAAACAGGAGCGGGGAGTGGTGTGACCTACCTTGACTTGCTTACCATGACCTACTTCTCATCCCTGGAATTTAACGTAATTAGGTCGCACAGGTATGGAAGGGCACTCCTGCTTACCTATTAATAGGTAGGGGAATAATAAAAATAAAAATTTTAATGAAAAAAAGGAGAAAAAAAAGTGCTGCACCAAACGATAAAGCTCACTATTTGACTGGTCAGTCTCAGACGACCCCGGGCTGAGCGACCACTACCCAATCACAATTAGGCTCAGCACGGTCGCCATCCACCACACCAAATTATTCAGACCATCTTGGAACTTGAAAAGGGCGGACTGGACAGAATTCGATGATCAGGTGGACCTCAACATTGCGAGATCAGAGAACAGCAAAATCGAAACAATACTTAGGGCCATCAATTTAGCAGCACACAACTTAGTCCCAAAAAGTAATAAACCTAGGAAAAAAGGCATAAGCGTCTTGGTGGACATCGGATTGTCAAAGGGCAGTCGCCGCCCGGCGTCGTACTCACAAACGGTATACAAGATGCGTGTGTGAAGCACCCCTGTCAGCATACAGACAGAACTTACAAAACATTACCGTTACACAATTCGAACATCACGCTAAAACTACAATCCGAAGAGATGCGCGAAGCGAATCGACCTAATATGTGCACTAGCAGGCACATACTGGGGCGGAGACAGGAAAGCACTACTGCGACTCCACAAGTTAATAAAACTACCCACCCAAGAATACAGTAGCATCATCTCTGCTACCATTTCACCAACACTGGGCAAACATTTAGAAACCACTCAAAACAATTGCATCCAAGCAGCCACAGGAGCCCTCAGTGCCACACTGATAGCCAAACTTTTAGTAGACTCAGACATGCCTCGCCTCCACTGTAGGGGGCACAACAGCTGTACTACTACCACATTAAAATCAGATCCATTTAAAATGTCCGACACAGCGCTGCTTTCAGCCTGACAGAAACGATAGGAGTCGGTTTGGGTGCAAACTCCCACCATTTAGTGTTCAAAATGTCACGGCTCTTTCAGACCTTAACCTCACAATGCCAACCACTGCGGCTGGACTGCCCACTGGGGCATCCTGGACCCACAGTCAACCAAAGGTCGAGTACTTGCGCTCGGAAAATAAATCAGGTATCACATCTGTGGGAATTATCGGCACCTTCAACAAATTCGCGGATCTCAACAATCACAAAATACTCATATTCACGCATGTGTGAAAACACGAGGTCAAAGTAGGCTTCGGCACCACTGCAGTAGCCGAACACCGTGACCACCACACTCGTCAGGACCGGGACCTGTACGTCACCAGATCGCGGACAGAGCTGGGCTAGCGCCGTTTTTGCTCTCGAGGCCCTACCCTGTATAACGAGTTGCCGCACGACCTGAAGCGACTGCCAGTTCCCCTGTTCAGTCGCCGCCTTAGGCAGCATTTGTGCGTGGGACTGGACTGACTGTTCTGATCGTACTTGCTGACTTCTCATCATACTTGCTGACTTCTGATCGTACCTGCTGACTCTTTCCGAGCTGCTGGTATGATCAATTGTATATATTTTCATGTGCGCCTGTGACAGCCCTGACTTACTAATGACCTTTGTTTTAAAACTCGACAATGGGCTGTAATAGCCACGAGTCTATTGTGGATGACCGGAATATACGTCTTTGTCTTTGTCTTTGTTTGGACCAGGTCTTCGGCTTTCCAAACATCTACCAGATGTAACGAAGTCACCTTCAGACTCATATTTCGAAATGCATTTGGATCCCATGTATCCTGGGCTCCTGGTTCCGTGCGGTTCCCAGCTATTCGGCCTGCACCTGCCGGCGCGTGCTGACATCGGTATTTGACGCCTCGATTATCTGCTGTTGCCGGGGATGTTATGCTTAGTCGGATCCGATGTTGGCGACGACGGCCGGCCGGCGGATGCTGTGTCATTGCGCCATGACACAGTCGAAAATGATTGCGCCGTGTCACCACTGTGACACCCATGTCAGTGTGGCCGAGTGGTGCGCGATTGGCCCTGTGAGGCAATCGTCGCAGGGGAGCCTAGGAGGTCACTAAGAAACGTCAGCCTAGGATACGTCAGCTGTTCACTGGACTAGGATACGTCAGCCCAGTGAACAGCTCGTGTCTCTCGGCCTGACCTGACACAGTGTACCTTCGACCGTTCTGGACTAGGATGCGTCAGCCCAGTGAGCAGCTCGTGCTGCTCGTCCTGACCTGTCTGACACAGTGTACCTTTGACTGTTCTGAAACTAGGATGCGACGTCATACATTCATTGCGCCGCAAATAACACACGAAAAACACAGCCTTCATTATCCTTGTGGAATAAATTCAGTTAGGGAGTTTGAGAAAACTATGTTGGTGGTAAACAACTCTAAACACAGTACTTTCGGACTTGCTCACTAAGATCACTCTCTTGAGATAAGCAAGGTTATGTTTGCCATGTGTTACTCACCGCACTATGACGAGAAGCCAGGAGCTGGTCAAGACCATTCTCTCTCATATCACATGGACGGATTCAGGAATTTTAATTGGGCACGGGGCACTTATGTTCTGGAGGGGCGTCATTTATTCGGAGCGGCGCCTTTTCTATTTTGAGGAGATCAACGGTTGAAAACTAGTTGAACGGGTGGGGGTATGCTCTTGAGCGCTCTGGAGGTGACCCCACATATATATTGAGGAGAAGGCGCATGCCCCCTGGATCCGCCAGTGCCATATCATGCGTCCATTGTTTTCCAAGCGGCAACTTTTTCATTGTTCTGCGATCAGCTCTACGAGTGGGCCAGCAAAGGGAGTCCTTATTGGACAGTCACCTCGTTTGATATACGACCGTGCTCATGAATACTATACAAGTAATCGGTTGGTAGATTAGCATAGGAAACTAAAGCGATACTTGTATGCAATACAAGCTTGGGTTAATATTTGATCTACTGGCGAGTGGAGACAGGGTTCATAATGATATATTTCTTATCAAAGAATCGCCAACTTTCGCGAGGCGGCCACCTTCCGTTCAGCTTGTTCCGTTCAGCACACCAGGCTCACTGTGCTCAAGATATCGACCTCGTCTATTTTTAATGGAGTACGATAGTTCAATTTGAGCACATGCTCACTCGCATCCAACGTTAATTTTGGATCTGCTCCGAGTCGGCAGGCAACAACAGAGTTGAAGGGTGAACACAGTAGCATCAACTTCAACTCCTTGTTTTCTACACACATGCTGTTGGAAGAAGTAAAAGTGGTGCATCATTTTCTAGTCGCAGCTCAAATCACTGCTGCGGCCGCGGGAGTATGCATAATTGGGGGCAGGGCCGTATCCACAAAGTAAAGCCGTCGGCACGTGATGGGGCATAGCCGGGAACAGAGCTCAAGTCACAAGAGGAGGCGTAGCCGTGGGTAGGGTCGTAGCTGCGGAAGTAGGTTTAGCTGCGAACGTGGCTGCCGTCACGGGAGACGTAACTACGAGCAGGGCGGCTACTGCGGCTACTGCGACTACTGCGACTGCTGCGGCTACTGCAGCCCCAGGCAGTGATCGAAGTGTTGGGAAGGAGAGGAAAGGAGGGGGGGGTGCACCAGTTGTAAAAGCAGCATTATGCCACCCATGCTGACTTGACAGAATGTTGCAAATATATTTTCCACACAATAGCGATCATCTTCTAAAACTCCGAGACCGGCCTATGATCAATATCTGAGACAAGGATATCAGCTGCGATGCAAGAACATCACGTTTCTGCTGGCGTGATTCTAATGAGGTACATTTTTGACATCCTGCAATATTCCAATCATACCATGAGGATATATGTTACCCAGATAGAATACATTTCTCAGTACTTGCTACCTTAATTTCCAGAAAGAGGGTGAATTAATGTACCATTCCACATTTGACCAATATGGAATGTTACATTAATGGCTGGACCGGGCCCAGAGCATTTATCGCCATGATGAAGGCCCATATCTCGATCACGTTAGTCGCGATAGGCCAAAGACCGAGTATCACTCCCAGCCAGGCTATAGATACCGAGATAATCAACAGTGGATCCCTCCACTCCGCAGCTGCCACAATGCCCAGTCCACCATGGAACCTCCAATGCTGATCAAGTCGGGCCGAAATCAAAGCCATCCCGAGGCGGGAAGCACTTTGATAGCCGAGGACCGTTCCAGGTTCGAGCGCAAGCTAAAAATTTCGCTCCGTCGGCAAATTTGCACAAAGCAAGGCAAGGGAAAACGATGGCCAATGTACACCCGAAAAAGAAGACGGACTTATACGATTCATCGCCAGAGGCAAAAAGAACATCCAGTTCGCCGCAATCTTTTGAGAGGAAAAAAAATACGTATGTTCGGATGTCGGATAGTACCTCATCCACTGCCAGATTTAGAGGAGACCGGAGGGAGTGGGATTCAGCCACTGAAGAGATGTGGCAGGGACGGATCCAGAAGCCTGACTGGGGAGGGGAATGGAATTTAAAAGCTCCGATTTCGAAAAAATCACCAGACGTGAACAGCGAACATTTGTCGATTATGCTAAAAACGAAATTTATCTAATAAAATATTCTTGTAAGTCGGAAAATGCCGTTTCAATGAAAAAAAATCGGCAAAAATAGGCCTTTTGGAGTGGGGTCCATTCGCCCCCACCCCTGTATCCGCCCCTGCCCAAACGCGTGGCTGCCTTTGAACTCCAACAGTCGACCCAATCAGGATTACGACGCGGGGTAGAACTGGCATCAAAGCCGTAGTAAAATATCGGTTGCCGCTCCTTCGCCCAACTTCCCCCCCCCCCGAAAAAAAACTAGTTTGACAGGCCAAAAGACTTCCCGCCAAATCCGGCGTCCACGCAGACGTCGCTTGTCACTGAGGACGTGAAATCCCATTCGAATAAGGATAATTGCCACAAGTTGGGGAAGCCGTACAGAGTAAATCTGAAATATGTGGGAAGAAAAAGGATCGAAGAAGAAATTTAGGTATGAACACTAAAGCAGAAGCTGGGACACAAACCACGCACGTGGTATTCCGGGGGTGTGCTTAGGGAAAATTCAGCACACCCGTGGTATTCGCATCAAACGCAATTCAGCACTACGTCAAGGAACACAGTCTGAATCTCCGAGTTTGAGTATTATTAAAATAGGCACTTCGGCCTCCTCAGGCCATTTCGTGCTGTGAAGAAGAAGAAAAAACAATTATGGTGTAAAAGTCCAATTATAATTCCTGGAACAAGTTTGTTTGTCGGAGAAAGATGAAAAGTAGTTTGATTAGAAAAGAGTGTTGATCACCCAGTAGTGTGGGCAAAGAAAAGGCGATGTTGTGTGTCTGGCAGTAATTAGTAAGTGTTCTTCGAGGTCCATGGTATTGTTGACAGTGTAGAAGTATATGTGTGACTGTAAGATGGGTGTTGCATGATGAGGATGAAGGTCGAGGCGAAGCAGTGTAAATATATCTATGGGTGAGAAAGGTGTGGCCAACGCGTAAACGTGACAGGACTTTTTCTTCGTGTCGTTTTTTTTTAAAGATGATGTCCATGGTTCAACAGTAGGTTTAATAAGTCGTAATTATGTATTATTTGTGTTTTGTGTCTAGTTTTGAGTTTAAAAATGTCGAATTCTCTGTTGTATTGATGATTTAATGCCGTCAAAATGTGGTGGAATTTGTGTAATGTTTGGAAGGTGTAATGATTCTTTTGCTAATTTGTCGGCTTCTTCGTTTCCTGGGATGCCGAAGTTGCTGGGCACCCACAGGAAACGGACCCTCACGCCCATCATGTAAAGTGTTTGAAGTGTATCATAGATGGAAATATGGCAATGGTGTGAGAAAGAAAGTGAAGAAAGTGATTGAAGAACATATTTTGAGTCAGAACAAATAACAACGCTGCGCATAAGGTGACAAAGGAAACGATTACGAATATAACGAAGGGCAATCAGAATGGCGTGTAATTCGGCGGTTGAAAATGGAAGTTCCGTTTGGTAGGCGATGTTGTGTTGTATGTGTACCCGAAACTATGGCGTTTCCTGTAGTGTTAGCATCCTTAGATCCGTCAGTAAAGATAAAGGGAACATGGTGATATCGAGACCGAAGCTGGTGGAATTTTTGCTTGACATATTCTGGACAAAGTTGTGATTTTGGGGTGGTGGTTAGATAAGATATGTGCCGTTCGGCCGTCTGCCACGGTGGTGTAGCTGGTGGAGTAATAACAGTAATGTGTGGAATATTATATTGAAGTTGTGTAGAAAATGTTTTGATACGAGAAGCTATGGTGAGGCCAGTTCTTTTTTCCGCTGGACCGAGAAAATCATGATGCAGGTTTGGAAGAACGTGCAAGGATGTGTGTGTGGGGTGGTTTTCGTGATAATTGAATTTTTGAGGCATACCTAAGTGTCTGTTGCATTCGTCTAAGAGCTAATGGAGGGATTCTTGCTTCGGCTTCTAAAGAAATGATGGGTGAAGTAGTCATGGCACCGAGTGCGATACGGATAAATTTATTTTGAATGGTGTCTAAAATTTTTAAGGAGGATGTGCTGGCTCTGGCATATACTACGGAACCATATTCTATTATGAGTATAACTAAAGATTTGTAAAGTAGTAGAAGTGTATGGCGATCGGCTCCAACTGATGAAGAAGTGATGCATCGAAATAGATTGAGTCGGTGAAAACATTTGTTCTGGATGTGTTTGATGTGTTTATGCATTGAAAGCCTGCGGTCAAAAATAATACCAAGAAATTTAAACGAATTTACAAAAGGTATGTGGTTGCTCCCGAGGTGAAGCGGTGTATTTGGGTTTGGGCAGGGTGTCGATTTACTAAATATCAGTGTTGCAGATTTTGGGGCCGAAAAAATGAAACCATACTTCAGGGACCATTCGTGTATTCTGTCAAGTGTGTTTTGCAAGCGTATTAAACAATGTTCATAATTTTTGCCGGAGCACCAAATTGCGCTATCATCTGCAAATAGTGAATATGATATATTGGCAGGCATGTCATCGAAAAGATCATTAATGATAATGTTAAATAATACTGGTGAAAAACAACTACCCTGTGGTAGGCCGTTCTGAAGATAATGTGGATTGGAAATGGCTGACCGGCACCTGATGTGGAATCGACGAGAACCTGATAAAAAAACCTACTAAATAGTGTGCTAAATGTCCTTTTATACCGAGTTGTTGAATTTTAGAGAGTAATGCGGGTTTGAAAACCATGTCGTAAGCTTTGCTTATGTCTAAAAATACTGCGACTGTGTGTTCGTGTTTCTTCTAGCCGAGGCGGATGTCTGTTTCTAACCGAATAAGATGATATATTGTACTGCGTCCTCGTCTAAAACCGCATTGAAAGGGAGATAGAAGAGAATTTGTGTCGAGGTGCCAGGTCAGTCTTTTGATAACCATACGTTCAAACAGTTTTCCTAAACAGCTGGTGAGTGCAATGGGGCGAAAATTAGTGGGGTTACTATGGTTCTTGCCAGGTTTTGGGATGGGTATAATGAAAGAATCCTTCCATGTTTCGGGGAAGGCATGCATTGTCCATAGTGAATTAAATGTGTGCAAAACGCAATGTTTGGTGTGATCCGGTAAATGTCTGAAAAAAAAATAATGTAAGTTGTCGGGTCCTACTGAAGTATAGCCGGCGGACGAAATGGCTGTTTCAAGTTCTGAAAGTTGAAAAGGAGTATTATATATTTCTGTATTATCGGAATCAAATTGTGCGATATCGAGGTAAAAAGTGTGATGTGCATTTTCTATGAAATCAGGTGTCTGTAGTTTTCGTCGGAACTATGATGGGCAATGGTTTCCGCTATCGTGTTTACTATTTCTTGGGGTTCGGTAATTGTGTGATTGTGAAGCTTGAGTGCCGGTAGTGATTTAAATGGGGATCGTCCGCTCAGACGGCGGATCAATCCCCAAATTTTGCTCAAAGGTGTTTGAAATGTAAGTTGTTGTAAATATATTGACCATGAACGGCGCCGAGCTTCGCGAATGATGCGGCGTGTCCTCGCACGTTCATGGTTACGATTGACTAAATTTTGTTGGTCGGGATGGCGTAAATATTTTATAAATGCTCTTTTTCTAGCGGATGTTGCTTGGGAAACTTCTATCGACCACCAGGGAACTGGTGTTATTTTTGTGAAAGGTTTTGTTTGTGGAATAGCGGCGGAAGCTGCTTCGAAAAGTGTTTTCGTAATTTGATTGATGTTTTCGACGGGAGAAATGTTGGGGTTGTATTGAATATGTGAAAGTTCCTGAAATGTTGCCAATCGGCCTTCGAAATATTCCAGCGGGGGATAAAACTGGGAATGGTATCGGCCACAGTTGAAAATGTGGGTGTTAATTTGATGGGGTAGTGGTCGCTGTCATGAATGTCGGTGTCAATGGTCCAGTCAAAATCATTGGCCAGAGTCGGAGAGCATATTGATAAATCAATAGCTGATTCTGTATTATGTCCAAGGTGAAAAAAGGTTGGTTCGCCAGTGTTCAGTAGTACTAAATTATGCCTGTCTAAAATGTGTTCAATGATGCGGCCACCAGTGTCTGGAAGTGTGCGTGTTCTGTCCGACGCTGGGCTAGGGGCGTTAAAATCGCCAAGTGAAAGAAAGGATTCTTGAAATGTGCTATAAGATTTTCTAATTTTGTCAAAAATTGTGTGTTGTCGGTTTGTGGTGGAATATAAATCGAACATACATCTATATTCCTACCATGCAAACGTACAGTACAAACTACTGCTTGCAATGGTGAATTAAGTGTTATTTGTTTATGTGTAAAATCATTATTGATGTAAAGTGCTGTACCGCCACTGCGATGAGGACCTCGCACCTCGTCGTGACGGTACAGTGAGTAATTGAAAAGATTAAAGTTATATGTATCATTTGGGGAAAAACATGTTTCATGGAGTGCGATGAGAATTGGTGTGAGAATACTGAAAAAAGCTTTCATTTCGGCCCATTTGGATAATAAACTATGGAAATTCCATTGTAAAAATGTACACATTGGGAGAAAAAGTGTTAATGTTTATCGGCACCTTTCGGTGCATGCTGGAGCCAAGAGTGTAGCACGGCGGACACGTGGGTTGGGTGCGGGCGGCGGCGGTCGACCCGCCATAGCCGTCCGGCCGACCGGTGACCTTGGCGGCTGGCTCACGGCAGCCGGCCACTGCCGCGGGGATGCCCGCCGGCTGGGAGTCGGTCGGGTCACGTGGTCGCCGGCCGGCACCGGGCGCGCCGGGCTCGGTCGGCGGGCTACCGAAGTGGCGCGCATTTCCCCCGCAGCCGAATGGCTGCGGGGTCTGGCATTCCTTGCATAATTCGTTGGAGTCTGTTTGGTCGGAATGGTCAGTGTGTTTTGAGCCAGGGTGGTTTGTGTAGGTGTGGTGAGCGGTGCAAGTTTTTTTAGTGGAGCTAAACCGGGAATCATGTCGGTTTGAATAGAAGTAGAAGTGGTGTTGACGCGAGGGGTGGAGGGAGCAACGGTAGCCGCCTGGGCGTAAGTTTTGGTCGAGGGGGAGGTGGCCTCGACAGACCGTCGGGCCTGGGGATATGACACCCCAGTTGTGGCCTTGACGGCACAAACCTCTTTCTCTTTGCGCCAGACTGGACATAGTAGTGATGTGGTCAGGTGGTCAGGTGTATTGCAGTTGAGGCAGTGGGTCGGTTTGGAGCACGTGGAGTCAGGATGAGGCGGTTCGCCGCACTTTGGGCAGCGGGCTGGTTGGCGGCATGTTCTACTGCCATGCCCAAAGCGCTGGCAATTGAAACAGCGGAGAGGATTGGGAATAAAGACACGGACTTGGAATCGGATGTAGCCGGCGAGGAGGGTCTTGGTAAGAGTGGTAGATTTGAAGGTAAGGACTAGGAGGCTCGTGTCACGTTTCTGGCCGTCTTTAAAGGAAGTGATGCGGCGGACGTTGGTCACCCCCTCCGGCCTGAGCTCCACCTGAATATCTTCCTCAGACATAAAGCGGAGCTCCGTCGCGAAGACGGTGCCCTTGGTGGTTTTGCGGTTTGAATGGAGAGTGATGGTAACGGATTTTCCACAAAATGTGGTGGTACGGAGGAGGGCTTTGGTCTGGGCTCGGGATTGGGTTTTGATAACTAGGGTTCCGTTGGCTGGGGCTTCAATGTCGGGATTGACTAGGGAGCAGATGGCGAGGAGTTGCTTAGTCGGCCAGAAAACGTTGACACGGCGGAAGGAAACGGCTTCCTGGACAGGCTTAACGACTACGTACGAGCCAGCACTGTCGAGGTAGGGTTCGATGGGTTGGATGGGTTCAGGTGGAGAGGGCGTGGTCTTGTTCGAGCATGGGTCAGCGGCGTGGAGAGTGATGGTTTGGTCCGGATTGCGAGGCGAGGTCGTGGTCTTGGGACGAGCAGAGTTCGGTGAGGCACAAAGAGCCTCCATGGCGTCATCCAAATGGATAGTCCGGTGCGGGCCATCAATGGTTTTATCAAGAGATGTGGCATCAGGGGCTGAGTCCGGGGTCGCGCGGTGGTCATCTTGTGTGGTCGGAGGCGAGCATTCTTGGTCAGAGTCCGTTGGGAAGCATGGGTCGGCGTCCTTCTTGCGTTTTTTCCCCATCGCGGGGAAAAAACCTACCTAATGAAATATAAAGAAACAAGAACACGCAGAAACACAGGTAACGGAAATACGATGAGAGAAAAACCAATTCCACGCGGGGTGACGGATATCACCCCAAGAAATGAACGAAAAGAGCGACGGGTGTCGCCCCACGAAAATGAAAAATAAAAAACTGCGGCGACGGGCAGTCAATCGCGCCAAAAATGGCAGGGCGGAGTATTTAATTGGCTTTGGTTATGTGTGAGCAGGTAGTAGTGAATACTCCATGAATCTCCGAGTAGACTAGCCAAGGTTAATTATGAACCTATGGCTCTCAGACATGTTAGATAAGCTGCCTCTCTTCAGAAACCAAGGAGCAAAACAACCGTGTATGTTTGGTGGTGATGAAAATATCGCAATTACTACATTAGTAGGTGGGCCACGCCAGGCAAGAAGTTTGGAGTAGGTGATCGCAGTGCAGCTGAAGGTGAAGTATAATGCTTCTGATGTCGCGTCAAGAAGGATGTTGTACCCCTGAAGGAGATATTTCGCTTGAAAATGATCGGGGCTGTGTTGTCCCTTACCGGGCCTGTAGGAATTCCCTGAAATATGTTTTTAGCAGGGTTTCGGCATCTGAAATGGCGTAAATTCAGCTGGTGTTCGGTGGGAGAAGAGTCTGTTCTGGCGAGTGTATTGGCCTGCCCATTGCGATAACTCAAGAGCGGCTGGGTATCCGCATAAAGATGGGCGTGTGTCTGTCTGATAATGATGGTAAGATCGAGACGACATCATAAACTGAAGGATGGGTGGTCTTATTTGCAGGCAACGCGCGTGTATGTGAAATATCCCCAAGTGTTGAGTAATAGTTCGAACAAATGATTGGTGCGCAAATATCCTGTCTTTATGTGTTTTGGAGAAGGCACGCAATTCGGGAGAGAAGATAGATGCAAGATTTGGCAATCGGACAAACACATTCAGAGTAGAGACGGCCGTTGTGCTCCTATCGCCTGTTCGGCCTTAGATCCGTCCGTATAAAAATGGCCGCGATAAGGATAGGATTATTGCTGTTCGCTGAAAACTGCTGAAATCGTGGAAAGGCGTGCGGTTCTGTAATTCTGAAGCTAATGCTTATGCATGGATCTGACAGTGTTAGGAAGGGAAGGGCAGGGAAATTGTGACTTGGGGGTGGGGGGGGGGAGGGAATTTAACATGCGACATTTTTTTGTAATATCGACCTCTGCTTCGGATGCAGATATTTAGCTACACGCACAATTACAGGTTCGACTTTTGTTGGGTTTTCCTATGGCGAACTGTGCAAGAATTAGAACAGGAATGCCTCGCTATTCTCGGTACAAGTAGTCCACCACCAGATATTGGTAGAGGTATCCCCGGAAACACCTCAGCAACGTAGCAAGCTAGCAACATCAAGGAACTACGGGGACATTGCGATACAAACCAGGTTGTTGTTGCCGAATTAATGTCAACCTAATGCAAACGCTGTGACGACACCTGGATGGAAAACAATCGACTTACCTTCTAGTAAAGGAACGCTTACCCACTCACCGTTTTTGTTGACTGCAATGCAGGCGGGGTCTCTGCCCGACCAGCGGCCGTCTGCCTGGCAGTAGCGTGTACTCGGTCCCACCAGACGGTAGCTCTGCAGCACACGGACAGTTACACAGCAGCATGCCCCCAGCTGAGGGCCGCTCAGCGTGTACTCGGTCCCACCAGACGGTAGCTCTGCAGCACACGGACAGTTACACAGCAGCATGCCCCCAGCTGAGGGCCGCTCAGCGTGTACTCGGTCCCACCAGACGGTAGCTCTGCAGCACACGGACAGTTACACAGCAGCATGCCTCCAGCTGAGGGCCGCTCAGCGTGTACTCGGTCCCACCAGACGGTAGCTCTGCAGCACACGGACAGTTACACAGCAGCATGCCCCCAGCTGAGGGCCGCTCAGCGTGTACTCGGTCCCACCAGACGGTAGCTCTGCAGCACACGGACAGTTACACAGCAGCATGCCCCCAGCTGAGGGCCGCTCAGCGTGTACTCGGTCCCACCAGACGGTAGCTCTGCAGCACACGGACAGTTACACAGCAGCATGCCTCCAGCTGAGGGCCGCTCAGCGTGTACTCGGTCCCACCAGACGGTAGCTCTGCATCACACGGACAGTTACACAGCAGCATGCCTCCAGCTGAGGGCCGCTCAGCGTGTACTCGGTCCCACCAGACGGTAGCTCTGCAGCACACGGACAGTTACACAGCAGCATGCCCCCAGCTGAGGGCCGCTCAGCGTGTACTCGGTCCCACCAGACGGTAGCTCTGCAGCACACGGACAGTTACACAGCAGCATGCCTCCAGCTGAGGGCCGCTCAGCGTGTACTCGGTCCCACCAGACGGTAGCTCTGCAGCACACGGACAGTTACACAGCAGCATGCCCCCAGCTGAGGGCCGCTCAGTACGTGTACTCGGTCCCACCAGACGGTAGCTCTGCAGCACACGGACAGTTACACAGCAGCATGCCCCCAGCTGAGGGCCGCTCAGCGTGTACTCGGTCCCACCAGACGGTAGCTCTGCATCACACGGACAGTTACACAGCAGCATGCCTCCAGCTGAGGGCCGCTCAGCGTGTACTCGGTCCCACCAGACGGTAGCTCTGCAGCACACGGACAGTTACACAGCAGCATGCCCCCAGCTGAGGGCCGCTCAGCGTGTACTCGGTCCCACCAGACGGTAGCTCTGCAGCACACGGACAGTTACACAGCAGCATGCCTCCAGCTGAGGGCCGCTCAGCGTGTACTCGGTCCCACCAGACGGTAGCTCTGCATCACACGGACAGTTACACAGCAGCATGCCTCCAGCTGAGGGCCGCTCGGCAGTGTTGTACATACCAGACGCCACCACAATCTTGGTTGCCGGAGTAGGTTTGGCTAAGAGATGGACTTTGCTCCAATTATGGTAATTGCGATATTGGTGGTGCCATTAGGACCGCTAGGCCAGATTATGGCGACTGAAATGTTGAAATCAACATTTAAAGAGCTGATCAAATTCTGAGTGAAGAAAGTAGGGCTCGAACGTTGCAATAAACACAATTTTGCCTTCAAATGCCGATGAGCTCAGCAGATAAAACATTGGCCTGCAAAGGTTTCCCCTTCTGTGCACAAGGGATCGAGTCGCTTCACGCCCTCGTGATTGACGCCTCCGGCTGGGATGGTCAGTTGACAACTGAGCAGGCAAGGTCGAGGACACATGTACTAGCGGCCGTGCCTGACTATGTGGGTACGATAAGCTGTCGGTGAACATTGCGCAATGGAAATGAAGGTTCCCGATCGGAGGGTGGGCTCAGGGTCAATGACTCAGGGTCGGATGGTGGGCTCAGGGTCAATACAAGACGGAGGGTGGGCTCAGGGTCAATGGCTCAGGGTCGGAGGGTGGGCTCAGGGTCGGATGGTGGGCTCAGGGTCAATACAAGACGGCGGGTGGGCTCAGGGTCAATGGATCAGGGTCGGAGGGTGGGCTCAGGGTCAATGACTCAGGGTCGGAGGGTGGGCTCAGGGTCAATGATTCAGGGTCGGAGGGTGGGCTCAGGGTCGGAGGGTGGGCTCAGGGTCGGAGGGTGGGCTCAGGGTCCATGCAAGACGGAGGGTGGGCTCAGGGTCAATGCAAGACGGAGGGTGGGCTCAGGGTCAATACAAGACGGAGGGTGGGCTCAGGGTCAATGGCTCAGGGTCGGAGGGTGGGCTCAGGGTCGGAGGGTGGGCTCAGGGTCAATGCAAGACGGAGGGTGGGCTCAGGGTCAATACAAGACGGAGGGTGGGCTCAGGGTCAATACAAGACCGAGGGTGGGCTCAGGGTCCATACAAGACGGAGGGTGGGCTCAGGGTCAATACAAGACGGAGGGTGGGCTCAGGGTCAATACAAGACGGAGGGTGGGCTCAGGGTCAATACAAGACGGAGGGTGGGCTCAGGGTCAATACAAGACGGAGGGTGGGCTCAGGGTCAATGAGGAGGGTGGGCTCAGGGTCAAAAAGGGTGGGCTCAGGGTCAATACAAGACGGAGGGTGGGCTCAGGGTCAATGGCTAGGCTCAGGGTCATACAAAGAGGGTGGGCTCAGGGTCAATACAAGACGGAGGGTGGGCTCAGGGTCAATACAAGACGGAGGGTGGGCTCAGGGTCAATACAAGACGGAGGGTGGGCTCAGGGTCAATACAAGACGGAGGGTGGGCTCAGGGTCAATGCAAGACGGAGGGTGGGCTCAGGGTCAATACAAGACGGAGGCTGGGCTCAGGGTCAATACAAGACGGAGGGTGGGCTCAGGGTCAATACAAGACGGAGGGTGGGCTCAGGGTCAATACAAGACGGAGGGTGGGCTCAGGGTCAATACAAGACGGAGGGTGGGCTCAGGGTCAATACAAGACGGAGGGTGGGCTCAGGGTCAATGCAAGACGGAGGGTGGGCTCAGGGTCAATACAAGACGGAGGGTGGGCTCAGGGTCAATACAAGACGGAGGGTGGGCTCAGGGTCAATACAAGACGGAGGGTGGGCTCAGGGTCAATACAAGACGGAGGGTGGGCTCAGGGTCAATACAAGACGGAGGGTGGGCTCAGGGTCAATACAAGACGGAGGGTGGGCTCAGGGTCAATACAAGACGGAGGTGGGCTCAGGGTCAATCAAGACGGAGGGTGGGCTAGGGTCAATAAAGACGAGAAGAGAGGGTGGGTAGGGTTAATAAAACAAAAACAGGTGTCAGGTAAAAGAGAGTGACCAGGTATACAAGACGGAGGGTGGCTCAGGGTCATAAGACAGGTGGGCTAGGGTATGAAGAGGAGGGTGCTAGGGTATGCAAGACGGAGGGTGAGCTAGGGTCAATAAAGACGGAGGTGGGTCAGGGTCATTGAAGACGGATGATGGGCTCAGGGTCAATGAAGACGGAGGGTGGGCTCAGGGTCAATACAAGACGGAGGGTGGCCAGGGTAATAAAACGGAGGGTGGGCTAGGGTCAATACAAGACGGAGGGTGCTCAGGGTCAATGCAAGACGGAGGGTGGGCTCAGGGTCAATACAAGACGGAGGGTGGGCTCAGGGTCAATACAAGACGGAGGGTGGGCTCAGGGTCAATACAAGACGGAGGGTGGGCTCAGGGTCAATGCAAGACGGAGGGTGGGCTCAGGGTCAATACAAGACGGAAGGTGGGTTCAGGGTCAATACAAGACGGAGGGTGGGCTCAGGGTCAATGCAAGACGGAGGGTGGGCTCAGGGTCAATACAGGACGGAGGGTGGGCTCAGGGTCAATACAAGACGCTGGCACTGAGCATTGACTGGTCCTGTAAAGCTTTCCCAACAGCAATTCGAACTGACTTTTCAATGCGCCATGGTCGGGTCGGGTCGGGTCGGGTCGGGTCGGATTGAATCGGGTCATAATTACAACATTTGTGGTACATAGACGACAGCAGACTAGCTTGTGCTTAGCTCTGCATTTAAGTCTTAGCTAGTCCAAGGCACCACCAGCGTCGCTGGACGAGCGTGTTCAAGAAGTCGACCACAGAGCTACCCTGCTGCGGGCAGTTACCGCTACCGGCCGAGTGATGGACCGACAATGCTCCCCCCCCCCTTGATAACCCGAGGAGACGTAAGCACTGGCTCACTAAGCTGAACTGTGTGTTGCACCGCACAAGTGCCGAAAATTCCACTATACAACCATGCATCGTACCTAAAAATGAACGAATTCATAGGAGATACTGCCAAGGCAGTTGGGAAGATCCAAATATGAGGAATAAGCCTGTGTAATTCTGAGTGCACACAGCTACGCTCCACACTTCGTAAAAAAATGACGCTGGAATGGCGTGAATGTTGGGCTAGACCACAATTACGATATGATCCAAGAGACTCAACTAGCCAGACACCTGGAAACACGCAATGGCAGTGGAACAGATGCGTGATGAGATACACATTCCTCTGCATATATTTCTAACAGAGGTGAAGAAGGCCATCCAGTTACTCACGAACGTGGAACAAAGAGCTCGTCTTATCGGTGCAAAGGGCGCATGAAATCTGAGAAACCGGGGCAATGCTCGGCGCTTGACCGGTGTACTAAATAAATAATTGCCATCGACAACACAGGAGGAAATTGGGTGGATAATTTTACGGCCTTCAAATTCAGCGCGGCTCGGAGCCATTCTTAGGGCTCACCAAATCAATCCAGAGAACTCAACTAAGTCCCGGTATATTTTTGTGAACGACAGACATGGTATTTTCAGTCTCGATTTCTGAACAGCTTTTGCGAGCGGTCGAAACTTCCTTCCTTATATCAGGGACACCCTGATATAAGTTAAGCAGCGTATTTTTCCACAAACTAGGTGTATTTAACCAAAGAATTCGGCGTTGTCGCAATTGTGGAGTTAGTTATGAGTTGAGACATCAAATTAGTTGTTCGATGTAGCCCGAGCTTGGTAGGACTTGATATAAAATACCGCCACCTTTAGAAGACTTCTGAAATGAGAAATGCAACAGCACGAGCCTGTATGCTATACTAACTTCATAGTCAAACAATGAATAGCGATTTTCTAACGGCAAAGCTTGGTAATTCGGAATTCTACGATATCATTAGAACACTCAAAAGTTTTGTCGTAGCTGGAGACCGTGATCCCTATCTTGATTGTCCACTTTTCAAATTTGGGAGGGGCCCTGACCTACGAACTACTCCGGATTTCAACCATGTAAGAACGACAGTAGACTCGCTGCCGCTGGGGCTTCCCGCACGCCTACGTAAAAAGTCTCATAGTTCCCACTTGGTCTGACCTCTGACGTCACATGCACGACCCACAACGCTAAAATGTTCACACCCCAACGCGCATGGGACGCGGCTATCAATCGCCGTTTGAAGTAGCTCGACTGGCTGCTGAGATAGACGGTGGGCGCTAAATCCCCCCCCAGTCACTTGCGTTCGGCCTACACGCGGTCAATGTCAGGTTCAGTCCATTTATCAGTGGGGCCGCAGGCTGCGAGTTTCCCTCAGTCAGCAGAAAACAATGAGCTTAAGCAGTCCGGCCGGCTCAGCCGTAACGCATTTAGGAGGCTTCTAACTTTGAAATGACGTATGCTGGGATTACGAAGCAGGCGTGGACATGCAGCTGCAATCTCTAAGAGTTGCGTAATTTAATTTGTGAGCTTCTGGCTCGTCCGGTTTCTTCCCTAAACCATTTTGTATGAGGTCTTGTTCTTCGACTTTGGAAGCATGTTCTGTTTTTCTCCAATGAGGCTTTTTCAAAAGAATGGTATTTGCAGCGAGGAATACGAACATGGAACGTGGGGTTTACTTTAAGCTCCCTTGAGACGCGATACTTAGCCTGTTTACAGCCTACATTATCCACACCATTCTGCGCTACATGCACACTGTTTAACATGAATACCTGAACAGTTGTATTTATTGCATTGTGTTGTGAAATGCTGCAGGGCAAACTGAATGTTCATCAAGAAATAAGCAAAATAAACCACAAAATATGAAGAGCTGCACCTCATTACACCTGATGTGACCCATTAAACAAGGCCTTCCTCTTTGGTGAATGATTAGAGGCGAAATCAACATTTATACACGAAATAAATCTTGGAAATCATCCAGATCGATAGTGCAGAATTAAAGTGTTTGGTGCGTTCTCAAATATGCTCAAGAAGATCATTAATTTTAAAGGTACGACATTTCGGAAAAGGCTCTGCCTCTCGGCCTTCCTTATCCATTGGCTGTAGCTGCTTGGCAGCTTGTTAACTTTGAATGCTGCAAAGCAAATGTTTTTCCTTCGGAGTATCCGAATTCCGAAAGCCCTTCTGCTCTTTGATAAGATAACAATAATCTAATATATGTGATAATCTAATCTAATCTACCAAAATAATAATAATCCATGGATTTATTCAAATTGATCCCCACTTAATCGACTGATTTCATATGACATATAATCTGTTTTAGGAGGCTAGAGTTTTCGGTCACCGATTACCATCCCAGCAAAGTAGCCTAAGTACTAATTTTCAAGCAATGACGGTTTCCGCTTGCTAGAGCCAGAAGCAAAATGGCAGAAAAATTGAAGCGGTGGTACGGAAGTAGCTCGGGCAGCCAATCGCGGACCAGGAACCAACGTCAAACGTCAAACCAGGCAAACACAACAGGCTCATATCAGGTCATGGCAGGGCTGCCAGGATGTCTTACTAGCGTATCGTATTTCGTTCATCCGCATGCATTCTTACACCGGTGTTGGGTAATCAGATAACACATGTGTAGAAGCTGGACAGAACGAGCCATCGCCCGTCGTTTGAGATTCATCTTCTTACCTCCCTGCAGGCGTACTTTGTTGTTGCTCCGTACAGTCTCCCATTGGTCTTCATTCGCCCAAAGTCCGGAGGCTTCAGCTTTGGACATTCCTTATCTGAGAAAAATTACCCCATCGTCAATGTTTAAACAACCTTTGCTGCGAAATTCCGAGGCGAGAGGCCGGGAGTGAAACGGGAAAACCGAGAACTCGAAACTGCAAAGCCCTGGGCAACCGAGAGTAATACCTCTTGATGAAATATCGCCCACGACATTATATCACCAATGGCAGCATTTGACGGCGTAGTGGGTGAATATGAACCGACTTCTTCCCGGGATGTCAAAGGTACGGACAAAGCATATCCTCGCTCCTATAATAGCAGCCTGAGACTTAACATGATCTTCATCGAAGACGAAAGCATAATCGATACCCACTATGCATAACACGTACATACTATAGCTATAATAACGGCAATGGTCTCTTCATGTTTGGAAGAGAAGGTGTATATGCATAGGGTGCGTCAGACTTACCGTAAATGGTTATACGACAATCTACTTGACTAACTGCGTCGTATGTTGAAGGCAATTAACTATTTATACAACTAAATTATTTCGAGAGCAACCTATATTTTCCATCTGGCGAGATCTTCCCGGCACGCCAACACACAGTAGAATCTTTCAACGCATTCGACACGAGCAAATGTGCCTATTACCATAAATCAGCGGTTCCCAGCCAGGTGCGCAATTTCTAATGGAGAGGTTCTAGAAAGAAATTATAGGGTTTTCCTAAACTTGTGCTGCAATATTTGGTATATTCGGAAATTAGTTTTCGGCCAGTTTGAGAGCCTGCAAATACCATTATAGCTGCATATACCATTATAAGGTACCGGATTTGGAATGTAGGGGATCAGCTATTCTGAACAACTTTGATTGCGGCTATGGAGACCATGCCCGTGTCTTAAATGTCGATTCCTTTGCGTATATAAAGACCTTGCTGCGCTTGCTAAAACAAATTAGTGGAGGAAAATCGAGCACCTCGGGATGCAGCCATTTCACTTCTCATTGCTGGTCCTTTGAATTGCAGATTTTGGCTAGTTTCTTCAAAATTATATTTCGATTGTTTATCTTGGCGTCCTCTGAGTATTGAGTTTCACTTTTCATTTTGACATCGTAATCCTGTTCCTAAATCATTTTCTGAGTTGCTCTAGATTGCCGTTGTACTCTCCATTAGGCATTGTATTCATTGCCGAAGCATAAAGCAGAGCTTTGCAATAAATCAGTAGCATGTGATTACATTATTTAGAAACAAGGCCTACCTGCCAATATCATGCCTACCCCACGCATCATCTTAAGTGGTAAGTGCAAGGTAAAACGGCAATGCATATCAGAACTACTTTATAAGCAGAAGGCAAGGATGGAGTAAAGCAATAAAAAATTGACAAGCAAGCAGATCCAACACCTACTTTTCCTCTTGCTAAAAATACAGAAAAGAATGTGGTTCATGCAAGGGCTGACCGCACTAGTCAGGTTTGCCCTTCGCAATATATATCAGCCCTGGTCTGGATTCTTCCTCTGGGAACCGGCAGGACAACGCCATGGTGCGCCGGGATAACAGGACGCGCGGAGATGATGACTTCCTGTCAAAAAAGACTCCCAAAAGGCGAGGAACCACTCCCACATATGATCGACATGACTCCGATGAAGTACTCACCCTGCTTAACGCATGACATGCCACACACACCATCACAGACACACTTCCGGTTGGCGCTGAGACAATTTGCGTCCGTCTCGCACTTCTTCATGCACGCCAGGCCCTGCAACAACGGATTCAGTCATTAGAGGCTTAACATTTTCAAAAGTATGGTTCTAGGCACGAATCGTGGCCCAACACGTTGAACTCCGGCACATAGCAGAACATGACAAATGCTCTGCTAGTACTAGTACTAGTACTAGCACCACCATTACTACTACCACTACCAATATCACAACCACTAACAATATCACTACCACCATTAATATCACTACCACCACTAATATCACTACCACTACCACAATCACTGCCACCACCACCACCACTGGTAGTATCACGGCCACTACCCCTACTACTACCACCATCACCACTATCACTGCTATTATCACTGCCACTGCCACTGCTACTGTCACTTCCACCATGGGTACTACCATTACCATCGTCACTACTGCTACTGCTGCTGTAACTGATGCTGCTGCTACTGCTACTACTACTACTGCTACCACTGCGACAGGACAAATTCGCTCACGAAATGTGATGCGATGATGTGATAGTGAGGCAATTGTTCCCAGCTATCCAATTACCTTAGAATGATCCACACGCATGGTCCGTCATTACGAACCTGACCGATGACACCCATCAGGAAGGACCACAGGGCACCTCAGTGACCGACTCACCTGAAACTTGACTGCATCCTCGTTGCGAGAACACGCTCCGTCTCTGTCGGGAATCACGTAGGTGTTCTTGATGGTCACCTTCGGGGCCGGTGGCGACGTCGGCAGCGGCACCTCGACAGGCACCACTTCTGTGTACGTCTCGTTCGGCTTTGGACCCCAGGCCTCTGGAACAGACGCGATCACGGCTTGAGTCCTATCGCAGCTCCAGATCAGTCTGTACTGGTGTCCAAACTCGAGTACCACATCACTCAAGGGCGTTCCGAATTTGACGGGTATGTCAAGTGAAGGATTCTTAAATGACACATCCTGACTGAACGGCTAACGTTACTAACAACTATTCATCCAATAGGCCCCCCACAACGATTACCAAATCTTGAAATACGACGGGAATGAAGAGTGAGCTTAGGCGCTGTGTCAACCACTTATTGCCGGACATTCAAGTTCCCTGAACCCATGAAAACACACAATTGGCAGGTATCGTTACCGTACACATGAGCGTCGCAGGGAACTTTGGATAGGGTGACGGTAGGGTGTTTTGGCTATTTTTCATGCAGCACCCTAGGCGTAATACTCAATTTCACGGTGGTTCGGGAGCTCGTACCCACCTGCCCCCTCCTCACCTTTTTCAATCCTATGCCATGGCGACGCCTATGACTTCACATCAAAATAACAAACAAAATACAGTCACGAGGAACATTCCAATACGTTTTGAAGTTTAGTGTTCCGTCATTTGTCCTTGCGTGCTCTTCCATTTGTCATACATTTTAACGTCTAGTAATCTCATGCTGACCTACACAAATGCGTTTTTTAATCTACTGTTGTGTCGTCACACCGCAGTTCGTACTTCACAAGTTCAGGTACGCCATGGCAGCCGGTTAATCTCCAATCAGAGCGTTTGTGACTTCCTAGGTGGGTGCGAATACAGATGACGTCACTGATCGAGCATGTTTTGTGTGGGTGTTTTGTGTTTTCTGACACCATGCGTTGCTGGTTGTAGCCACTCAACGATCTTCTAGAAGGGAGCGGCTGGATCATATATGGTGCGAGTCGTACCATACTTGACTCCTTCCTAGCAGCAACGTCCTGGAGTGTCGCGCCACTACCGCTTCTCGGACACGAAGCGAGTTCGTTTCAATGCTTAACCGGAACGTCTCTTAAACGACTACGTGTGTCCGGTGTTTTAGTTTTATACTGCTCTTTTACGGCGCTCGTTTGCGTTCATGTTTGTGTCGTGTTTGTTTTCCACTGTAATAACTCAATCCGCATATTAATCCACTTTATGTAGCAGGTTTGTTACAAGTACACATACAAATACTGAATACAAATCGATCAGGCTTGTGATTTCAAAGTGCGGCTCGGCTGCCGTTGTGGGTGGAACTGTACGACTTATTTTCACATATTCCGGCTTTCTTCGAGTGCATTAGCATAACCGACACAAATTTCATCGAAGATGATATAACCATTATTTCGAGCGAGGACGAAGCCCGAGCAGGTCCGAACGGGACGAAGTCCGAATGGGTCCGAGCGGGACGAAGCCCGAGCTCCAATGTATATGAGGAATAAAGTTGATGAGCTGCCCGACCCCACCCAACCGCCACAAATCGGAAACTTAATAAGGTGACTTTTGATCAGTTGACTATACTAGTTGACTTTAGCATTGTGTTTTTGTTTATTAGTGTTTCAAGCCTCATTTCTTTCCACTGTAACTGCTATTTTAATTTGTTTAAATCAACTCTCGCCATAGTATTTTCCCTGAATTACTTTGAACCTTGTTCGAAGAAAGGGTTTTGTGACTGCACTTGGCCCCATCACCTCGCCATGTAGAGCATCAGTTGGTAGTCACGTGGTTACGTCATCCTCACTCAATATGTCCCTCAGTTCGCCATGTAGAGTAGCAGTCGCTGGTCACGTGGCTACGATATCCTCACTCATTATGTCCCTCAATTCGCCATGTAGAGTAGCAGTCGCTGGTCACGTGGTTACGCCAACCTCACTCAGCATGCCCGGCAGCTCGCCATGCAGAGCATTAGTCGCTGGTCACGTGGTAACGCCAACCTCACTCATTATGTCCCGCAGCTCGTCATGTAGAGTATCAGTCGCTGGTCACGTGGTAACGCCAACCTCACTCATTATGTCCCGCAGCTCGTCATGTAGAGTATCAGTCGCTGGTCACGTGGTTACATCACGCGTACCCGGTGCCGGTCGGTCGACCGGCTCAGTGACAGTTTGATATACCGTATACCGCACTGAGTATACCGCACTGAGCGGTCGTTTGTGGCATGCAATGGGCGGAAAACTGCGAGACAGAAAAGGACGTGGCACATGCCGTCACCTGTGTCACTTCGATAATTCGACATAATGCATTGCATTGTGAGATACGTGCACAATGCTCATCAGAGGAGCCCAGTTCCGGCAAAAGTGCAACCAATTTCGGCTGATGTGGATTTACTCCCAATGCGCTTATGCTGAAACGGGGCGTTCTGACGAATATTGTGTGGTATGTCAAGTTAAAATGAATCGCGGCGATTGGTCCAAATTGGGTGTATTCCTTTCTGAAATGCCACATTCGCTGAAATTCAATTCAGTGAGCTTATGTCACGACGTGCTGCCGAGAGTGCAATTGTTGTGCAATTGTTGTGCAATTGTTGTGCAATTCACCAGTGTTCTGTCCGCTATGACCCAGATCCTGTGCCTGCAACCCTGGAGCCATGCAACTAGCCTCACGCCCTCGTTATTCGTTCGTCCGGGGCTCGTAATGACACCTTATATTGATGAACAAATGCTCGACCGTTTCGGTTCTTCACCGTCTTCTCGACCACCTTGAGGACATACGCACCTTGAGAACTGCAGAAGATCAGTAAGTAACGAAGCAGTTGAGTATTTTAAAACCGCCAGGGCGCCTTGCTCGGTGAGCCATAGCAAGCGACATTGTCAGATTTTAGATTGTTTTGACGTGTTTCTCGGTACATTAATCGAGCCGTCTCCGATATTTCACACCCAATGTAAAGAACCAGAATAATTATTTTCGTGTGTTGAAGTGAAATGGCTCGTGGCACCGCGCAGTACGTGCTTGTAAAATACTCAAGAACAAACTATATGTCACCCCATTTTATCTTATCCAAGAGAACTTGGCAGTACTACACACCACGCTCAACGTCTCTGGTCCTGGCGGCCAGCCTGGACGAATGCCAATGTTAGATGCCAGACTGGGGTTGTCGCTGAGGCGATCGAGGTGACACCGCCCAGCCCTTTCTGGCGGTGACCTCATAACGACCGAGGAGGTGACACTGCCCAGCCCGAACACTGCACTGGCGGTGACCTCATGACGACCGAGGAGGTGACTCTTCCCAGCCCGAACACTGCTCTGCGGTGACCTCATGACGACCGAGGAGGTGACTCTGCCCAGCCCGAACACTGCTCTGCGGTGACCTCATAACCCGGACGACTCACGCCACGGACCGCACCACCACTGAGGCAGGATCCGCTCGAGACAAGCAGCCTCTGGACCTCCCATTACCACGGCTCACGCACTTCGGCAGCGGCAGTCGTCAAAATGAACGGCAAGATAAATCCCTCACAAATAACTCGCAGTTATTTTTTGTTCACTGGGATGCGCGATGTTCTGTTATTCTGTTTTGATTCTGTTATATCCAAGTGCGCGGAATTTAAGCGTATTCCCTCCTCGGGTCACCGTGTAATGACATTGACCCAGCGATCCCTCTTTAATGAATAAGATGACAATAACTTGAATGCTCTGTATTCTCCATCCCACATCGATGACGTTCAATGTGAAGGATTTGGCTGGTCGCCGACCACGTTGATGAGAATGCACGGCAAACATGATATGTAACCTTCAATTGCAAGGAAAGCTGTAGGACGGACGGAGAAAGTGCTCACATTAAAACATCATGCTTCTCAATCAGCATCATTTTGAAGAGTGACCACAAGAGCGTTTACATATCATGAGTACTATAAAAATAAAAACACAACAAAGCCACTCACTGTAATAAAATAACGCCCGAATGAATTTTGCCGCCAATGCAGTGATGATCTGAATTTAATATCCTGTCTGCATCAAATCACATGTAGTTCCAATTATATCACGCAATTACGCAATGCACAAGAATCTCACTTCATCTGCAGGTATGCTATAATCTCGCACAATTGCCTATAGGGACACAAACCATATCCCTCAAGCGGCACCCCGTGTTCTTCCCTCCCCCCTCTCTTTCTCTTTTTCTCTATTGTCTCTCCTCTCTCTCTCTCTCTCTCTCTCTCTCTCTCTCTCTCTCTCTCTCTCTCTCTCTCTCTCTCTCTCTCTCTCTCTCTCTCTCTCTCTCTCTCTCTCTCTCTCTCTCTCTCTCTCTCTCTCTCTCTCTCTCTCTCTCTCTCTCTCTCTCTCTCTCTCTCTCTCTCTCTCGCTCTCTCTCTCTTTCTCTCTCTCCCTCTCTCTCTCTCTGTCTCTCTGTCTCTCTGTCTCTCTCTCGCTCTCTTTCTTTCTCCCTCACTTTCTCTCTCTCCCTCTGACTCTCCCTCCCTTTGTCTGTCTGTCACTCTCTCTCTCTTCCTTTCTCCCTGCCATTGCTATCTCCCACTCTTTCTTTCTTTCTTGCTTAGTAGCGACTTGTGTGAGTACACAATGAGATCGAGAGTACGCAGAGGACGGACATACAGCATGTGCTCCGATATAGCGGCATGCAAGGCAGCCGTATCGAGTCTGTACAGATAAAAACTCGGCTACAGCAGCCCGGGTCAGTGATGTGCCACAATGTGCCAGCCTGCACATATATCAACATGACAAACTTCACCGTTGTGGGCGGTTGTGTGAGTCTGTAACGAAGTAAACTTCGGACCCCTCTTTTGAATGCGTTCAGCAGCCTAATCACGGCTGCTCCCATGTATCGTGGAATTCGGGCTCCGAGCGGATCCCGGTCGGTCGGTCGGCCGGCCCCTGCCGCCGCCGACGTCAGCATGTCGCCTCGATTCTCGGCTGTGGCCGGATGTTATGCTTAAGTCAGATCCGATGCCGGCGCGGCGACGGCCGGTCGGTGGATACTGTGCCGTCACGGGATTGCGACACTCATATAGCATGAAACCGAGCCACATGAGGGGCGAGTATGGGGTGCGACGACCGGATGCCTCCACTCGCGGCGTGTTACAATAGTTGATGGCGGTCAGTGACAGGCCAGGGCGTTGGCCGGGTGGGCTCTCCAGGAACGACTGGTCTCCTCTCGCGCGCGCGGCCCGCCCAGACGCGACTGAGCGGCGAGGCTGGTGAGATGTAGCCCTGGGGTAAGGTGTGGACGTTGGGATGGTTATAAAGTCATAAAGTCATAAAGTGTTAAGGCTTAATAAAAGCCACAGGGGCCCATCTGGGTTAAGCCTATCTAGAAAAGGTACTAGAAATGTACATATTCTCACCCCAATCAATCCCTAATCCCAAGTTCCTAGGAAGCTATATATCCCAGCCTATCTAGCATCATCCACTTGCTATTGCATAACACCCTCAACAATTGCAAGCTCCTCCCATCATACCCATTGTGCTACCATAGCCCCTGCTTAAAGGGGTCTGTGCCGTGCACATTTAACATAAATATTATCCCCTCCATCCAAATTAGAAATCAAAAACAAGATTTTCCTGCCTAAAAAATTTGTCCACCCTACTTTTAAATACATTCAATGAGGAACTCCCCACAACATCAGCAGGCAGCCCATTCCACTGATCAACAACCCTTTGACTGAAGACCTGCTGTCGCTTAACTGTCCTACACCTCAACTTGTCTAACCTGAGTTGGTGACCCCTGTGTGATACTTTAAACTGAAGAGCACCATTTAAATTGACCTGATCTAGTCCTTTAACAATTTTGTACATTTCAATCATGTCCCCCCTTAATCTCCTATACTTGAGTGAGTACATATCTAATGCCACAAGCCTTTCTCCATATTCTAAGCTACCTAGTCCACTGATGAGTTTAGTTGCTTTGCGTTGCACTCTTTCTAACTTGTCTATATCTTTTTCTAGGTAGGGGCTCCAAGCTTGCACAGAATATTCCAAGTGGGGTCGCACATATGCTAAGTACAGTTTTTTCATGACTTCCTTGCTCTTATACATCACACTTCTATTAATGAGTCCCAGCATTCTGAGTGCCCTGTTCCTAGCTGAGCTACATTGTTTCTCTGCTTTAAGGTCATTTGAAACCAACACACCTAAGTCCCTTTCCTCTTCAATAACATCCAGTTCCCTCCCTCCCATTGTATATCTGAAAGTCTCACCTCCAGACCCCAGATGCATAACCTTACACTTGTCATAGTTAAAAGACATCTGCCATTGATCAGCCCACTTTTTTAGGTCCTCCAAGTCTAGTTGAATATTACTAGATTGATCACAACTGTTTGCCACTCCCACCAGTTTGATGTCATCAGCAAATTTGAACACTCTATTCCTCAGCCCTACCTCAATGTTATTTACAAAGATGATAAAGAGAAGTGGCCCTAGAACAGAGCCCTGTGGTACTCCACTCAGAACATCCTTCCAATCAGATTTACATCCATTTAACATTACCCTTTGTTTCCTTCCCTCAACCATGCTTCAATCCAACCTAGAACTTTTCCAACAATCCCATGTTGCTGTAGTTGATGAATTAGCCTCCTATGTGGAACTTTATCAAAAGCTTTGCTAAAGTCCAAGTACACAACATCCATCCTGTTTTGATTGTCTACTTCTTTAGTAACATACTCCATGAACTCCAAAAGGTTAGTTAAACAAGACCTTCGAGATCGAAATCCATGTTGAGTATCCCTTAAAAGATTGTGCCTATCAAGATGAATCTGAACATTCTGTTTAACCAGTTTTTCTAGTACCTTGCAAACTATTGAGGTCAAACTGACTGGCCTGTAGTTCCCTACACACTTCATACTTCCCTTTTTGAAAATTGGAACTACATTTGCATTTCTCCAATCTTCAGGCACTTCAGAGTATTCCATAGACCGCCTGAAAAGTATACCTAGAGGAACTGCTAAAGCTTTAGCACACTCTACTAAGACCCTAGCATATATATCATCTGGTCCAGAAGCTTTATTAGGCTTTATATTCTGCAACTGCTTTTCTACAGCTTCTGTAGTTATCGTAAGATACTCCAACCTATCACCTGTCATGGCATATGATTCAGTTGTTTCTATTCTACCAGAATTATCCTGAGTAAAGACTGATGAGAATTGCTTGCTTAAGGATTCCACAATATCACAATCATCAACCACTAATTCCCCATCTACCTCCAGTGGTCCTACACCACACTTTTTAGCCTTAAATTTGTAGAAACTAAAGAATCTCTTAGCATTACCTGCTGAACATTCCCGAGCTAATTTGATTTCAGCCAGTCTTTTAGATGCCCTAACACACCTCCTAACTTTATTTCTAGCTATTTGATATGATTTGAGGTTTACCTCAGAGTTAGCATATTTTAGTTTCTTGAATGCCTGCTTCTTTGACTCCAGTAAATGCTTTACTTCCCTGGTCAGCCATGAAGGGAGCTGAACCCTGGTTAATATAATTTGCCTATTGGGAATGAACCTATCCTGACCTTGAAATAGTTTATATTTTATCATTCTCCACATTTCATAAGCATCTAAGCCTTTCAATAAGTCTTCCCAATCAATTTCATTCAGGAAGATCCTGAACTCATTGTAATTCCCTTTAGCAAAATTAGGAATCAATGTCTTATTGGTTCCTACATTTCCAACATACAATGAGAATCGTATAATGTTGTGATCACTATTACCCAAAGTCTCTCCTATGTTCACATTTTGTACAAAATTTTCCTCATTAGTAAGCACAAGATCTAATATTTCATTTTCCCTTGTAGGTTCATGTATCATTTGAAAAAAGAAATTCTCCTCAAAACAATCCATGAAGCTTCTTCCCGATTTGTTTAGACCTATAGTTTTGCTTCCCAATCCTGTTATGTTGAAATCCCCCAACAAAACAGTTCTCTCCTTTACTCTCCTACTTATCTCTTCCTGCATCAACCTGTCCGTGTTTTCATTCTGGTCTGGAGGTCTATAGAATGCCCCAACCCTAAATTGTGTTCCATTTTTCAGAATGATATCTAACCACAAGGATTCTACACCTTCATCATGTACACTATCTTCTATGGAATGACATTTCATTTCTTGTCTGACATACAACAGTATACCTCCTCCTATCCTTGCCTGCCTTTGATAAGCATGCATGTTGTAGCCTGTCAATTCGAATTCTTGCAAGTTGTCTCCAAAAATGCTTTTATTAACCCATGCCTCTGTTATGCATACCAAATCTAGCTTTTCAGACAACATATAAGCATGCAGTTCCCCAATTTTGTTCCTAACACTTCTGGCATTGACGTAAAAACATGATAAACCATTCCTTCCCTTGTTTGCAAGACTTCTCTCTCCATCAGCTACATCCCCCCCATGACCTGCCTAGTTTCCCTGTTTCCTATTGAGAGCCTCCTCATACCTATTGCTGAGCAATTCAACTCCTCTCTTGCTCAAATGTAACCCATCTAATGCAAACATTTCAGTCTTCCCCCAGAAATCCCCCCACAAATCCAAGAACCCCACGCCAAGTTCCTTACAATGGGTTGTCCGCCATGGGTGCCTAGATATTTGGAGGCATGGATTTGGAAACGGCACGTGTCAGTATCATTGCTGTTAAAACCGATTCACAAGTTGTTGCCGTGTTGCTTAATTATCAGCATGATCAACACAAAGGCATTAACGGCTGTTGTATTTGAGAGCTTATTGAATTTTAGAACCTCTTGGATTTGAGAACCAGTTGCCGTATAACCGGGGAATACCGTGGACTATCACTGACAGGCGAAACGAATTTGTCTACAAGTCGTACCCATGCAATTCATCACACTTGCATTAGGAGTCATTCGCATTAAAGCTGGGAAAAAAAACTCGACGAAATCAGGTTGGTAGCGACTTAAAACAAACTTTCAGAGCAGACTGGGGCTTCTGGCCCAGGGCACGCCAGAAAATGTGAGCGTTACTAAAAGGGATGTGTCCCTCCAAGCTTCATCAAATGTAGTGATATACCGGTAGGTGGCAAAAATGTACCTGAAGACCCTTAAGAGGGATGGGTCCAGAAGCCTGGCTTGAGGTGGACAACTGAAAAAAGTCTATCCGATTTCGAAAAACTAATCAGAGTAGAACAGCTAGCATTCGTCGGGTCTGTTACAGACAATATTTATCTCAAAATATTCTTAGATTTCAGTAACTTGCCATGTCAGTGCAAACTATCGGCTAAGATCGGCCTCTCGGGGTGGGGCATCGCTCTTCCCCCACCCTGGATTTTCCCCTGATCCTCTCACCTGCCTATGCCAAATTCGTGGCCGTCACTGTCAGAAAGGATACCGTGCGTAAACAGCCTGTCGTGCGTGGGTGCCTATGATGGTGGAACTGAACGACCAAAACATCACGTGTCTACAGGAACATGTTGCAACACGGGCGTGGTGACACTTGCTATGCAAACTTGCTGTTTGCTAACCTCTGATCGATCCACCGGCCTGCTATAGGATCACAGCCGAACTAGGCTCGTAAGGATAAATCGTGTGACTAGCAACAGAAATCGCAGTGGACTATCCATTTCTTAAGCAACGCATGCAAAATTATTGATCGGTTCAATATGGGGCCGTCTGTTCCAACAATGGTCAGGGTTACGGCAATCATCTGACAACGAAACCTTCACAAGGTTTCCACAACCGCGTTGAATCCATTCGGATAGGCGCCATCCGACAATTGTGACAAGACGAGAGTGTGGCGGTATTGGAGCACGAAATGCCATTTGCGATCATTTCAAGCCTGCTTGAGTTGCTACGTCATTGTTTTGCTGATTGAGCCGTTCCTCCGCCTTCCTACAAAGATTGCGACGAAGTTCCCTTTATGTCACATTCATCAGCCGCTAAAATTAACACAAAATTGAAAAGCATGCCATCCTAGGCGGCCTTCTCGCATGCTGCCTTTCCTAGCGACATTGTGCCATGCAATCTTCTACCCATACGATAACGTGCTGACAATTTTCCCCCGGATGTTTTCTTGCGTCGCGTTTACTTGCGTTATTCTTATATAGTTCTTTTTGCCCCAGAATATCGTTTTATGGCGATCCTTTGCAACTTGACACATGTGAAATATAATTATATACGAGTTGTCTCTGCGATCTTTTTCTGACAATATTTTGATATCCATTGTTTTCCATGCGGTTGGCAGTAGTGCAGCGCGGTGGCATGCTGACCGTTGTTGACGACAGTGGTGCAGTTGGATTGCACGCCGGTAGCGGTTAGTGGCAGTGGTGCCGTGGGGTGGCACGCCGGCGGTGGTTGGCAGTGGTGCCGTGGGGTGGCACGCCGGCGGTGGTTGGCAGTGATGCCGTGGGGTGGCACGCCGGCTGTGGTTGGCAGTGGTGCCGTGGGGTGTTACGCCGGCGGTGGTTGGCGGTGGTGCAACGAGGCGGCTCCAGCAGTGTGCCGGCAGTCGCGCCGACAGTCGCCCCGTCCACACAATCGATCGGAAGCCTGAGGCTGAGGCCAGCCGGGCGGCGGTCAACAGCCGACGGTGCCCAGTTTGCCTTCACATGTTGGGCGGCACATCCTCCCCGCCGGCCAGGCTAGACGCGCACAACGCGACCAACCACCGCCGGCCAGGCCTGACGCGCACAACGCTGCAGGGAATAGAAATCATCGAACTGTACCCTGACTGGCAGTCCTTCACGTGGGAACTGACAAAGGTCGCGGTTTTTAAAATGCAACGGTGGGCAAAGGAAGCGGTTGCACATGGCGGTGTCTGTCATGGAATGCGGCTGCCTTCCTTGTTGCACCGACCGACACAGGCCCTGTCGGGTACGTTGTGAAAACGATATACAAGGCCGATTGGCTGCACCATGCATTCACTCATATATGTAATGTGATATATATATATATATATATATATATATATATATATATATATATATATATATATATATATATATATATATCTTCGGATTTATCAGAAGCTAACATAGGATTTGCAAATATATCTGTGTAGATAATTCCGGCACGCTGTGCCAGCCAGCACGCCCAGGTGACAGCGCCAGAGGCACCGGGGCACATACCTAGCGTCAGCCTGAGATAGTGCACCAGTTCGCCGCAGACTCACACTGCAAACAGCCCGACGGCGTGCCAATGAGGTCACTATTCGTTGTGCTCTATTCTTTGCGCGAGCACTCCTGGTCGTCCTGGAAAACGATGCTCTGAGCAAGACAGACGTCCAACCTAACGTGCACTTAAGGTGCATAGACTACTTCTGGGTTCACGTAAAGAGCAACGCGCCACCAGTCCAGCCAGCGCGCCACCAGTCCAGCCAACGCGCCACCAGTCCAGCCAACGCGCCACCAGCCCAGCAAACGCGCCACCAGTCCAGCCAACGCGCCACCAGTCCAGCCAGCGCGCCACCAGTCCAGCCAACGCGCCACCAGTCCAGCCAACGCGCCACCAGTCCAGCCAACGCGCCACCAGTCCAGCCAATGCGCCACCAGTCCAGCCAACGCGCCACCAGTCCAGTCAACGCACCACCAGTCCAGCCAACGCGCCACCAGTCCAGCCAACGCGCCACCAGTCCAGCCAACGCGCCACCAGTCCAGCCAACGCACCACCAGTCCAGCCAACGCGCCACCAGTCCAGCCAACGCGCCACCAGCCCAGCCAACGCGCCACCAGTCCAGCTAACGCGCCACCAGTCCAGCCAACGCGCCACCAGTCCAGCCAACGCGCCACCAGTCCAGCCAACATTACGCCTGGAAGACGCATCTATGCTTGCGTTCATCGCGGAAGACAGCGTGTATCTACAAATAAGTTTCTAGAAGTGCCCATCGACACACAATGCACCTACGCCAACGCCAACGCACCTACGCCTACGCGTAGGTGCGTTGGCGTTGGCGTGGCGTGCGTACACATACGCCAACAGCGTGCATATATTAAAGCACAAAACGCATGAATGGAGTAAGTGAGTACCCTGAACGCTAAACAAGGCGGGAGAGGTGCCTGTAACAACCGTGCACCGAACCACAGTGCTGTCTGGCCCCTGGTTCACCGAACAACTGTTCTACCTGGGCCATGATGCACCGAACCACTGTACTGCCTGGCCCCTGGTTCACCGAACAACTGTGCTGCCTGGCCCCTTGTGCACCGAACCGCTGTGTTACCTGGCCCCTCGATCACCACGAGCTAAGACATATTGAACACGTATTTGTGAGCATTCACAAACATTTATCATATAATACAGATCGATGTCCATATAAAAAGCCAACACGCAACACATCAAGGCTACCAAAGCCCCTCAGAGAATAACAAATACCTACCGAGTTGACTGCGCGACACCCATCCAATCAGCATGCAAAGCAGACAAACACGCACCTGTGGAGCACCAGCCGATTCAGACAAGCATGTACCTGCGGAGCACCAGCCGATTCGCCCACACACAGAAGAGTATGTAACTAGTAGAACGACTCTGAGACCGGAGGCACTTAGCAGCTTTTGATGTCCCATATATCATGGAAATGGCCCCAATCATTAACTGACAGATCAGCGCCCGCGGCACTTTAATGCTCTCCGATGGACTGAACTGGAGCGTCTCTCGTTGAAAAAGGCGCTGCAGCTCGAGCAGGGTAGGACGAAAACGCGCTCAGCTTGGTTCTGCTTTGGAAGTCCTCCGTGAAATATATAGTGCTACTATCCGAAGATGATCGAGTCATGCATGTTCATACAACTAAGTATTTGTAGCATAGATTGACATATGATAGACGCACCTAAGTGCGCGACTCACTTTGATTATTACGAACATAAGCATTGGCTCAATAAACACACCGCCTAAGCGAAGAAGGCAATACAAAACACTAAGCGAACAACGTAACTATTAAGGTCATATATATGCATATGTATATATATATATATATATATATATATATATATACACGCAGGCGTTCGACAGGTACTGGGGACTCTGATAGTAGAGAGACACCCCGGTGACTGCATTGACCTCCTTATTATTTTGGAGTGGTTGGGGGTCAGTCCGCCAGTGGCTGTAAAAAAGAGAATGTACGCACCGTGATGACAGTTATGGGTGTGCTCCTGCTTGGAGCATCACATGAAAGTAAATACATCCGGCGAGTATTGAAACCGTTCATGGAAAATGCTAGTGTATATCACTTGTCAGGTCATGGGTGTTCCACATAAAAATATAGCCGAAAGCTGTCCAATTGCGTCATCAAAACGTTATTTTGCTCACTTATCATGCTTCAGGAAAACTGGCTATATTAATGTATGCTGAAGGTATTTTAAAGCTAGTTCCGCCCACTAAATATGTGACTACGAATATGGGTAGGCAATATGATAAAAAGGGCAGTAATATAATGATATCTAGCAGCAAGAACAAAGATGAACACGAAAGACAACAGAACCAGGCATTTTCGTTCCCGATTGTTTGAGTGATCAAGAGACTTCTGGACACACCGACTGCAATCAACCTAAAGATGTTCATACTGATAAATCAACCACGGCATTTGGAACGGTAAGAATCCAGTGCTGTGGCTTATCGTTTGATGCAGCAACTGAAACCCAAGGCCTGTCGAGTCAGGTTCGGCAATAGCGTCAGCTGCTGGGGTGTCGGTTGGTTATTGGTTTTACGACACGTCGACTGTTGAGTCATATAGCGTCGCCAATCTATCACGCCGATTGGTCGCGGGCGAAGAGTAGCGACAGGTAAGACTCGAACCCACAATCTTTCGATTGTGAGACGAGCATCTTACCCCTAGACCACTCGTCCCCTGCGGGGGTGTCGTTTAGCTACATATATAACTCGTGTGACGATCGTGATCGATATCAGTTTTCATCTGTGCGCGCACCAATTTAGCCAATTACAGTGCAGCATTTTACGGATAATAACTTAATTAGCTGTCACTGAAGCGGCTTCGAAATCCACTGGTCAATCGCCGAGTTTGCATCATCAAAATTCACCGGTTGAAAATGATAGAACCGCACGTTCTGACGCGCCCGCCAAACTCCTGTAGGAGGGATTTGAGGGAGGGTCTAAAATGCCCACTTTTTTGCCCGATGGACGATCTCAGCAATTACGAAGTGGATGTCGATGAATGTTACAGTAATAGATGTTTTTTAATTAATGTAGTGGTTTTGACCTACAACCGTAATTAATATTTTCCTTTAAATGCCTTTAATTCGCCCCCAGATGGCGTTGAAATGCTGTAATCAAAACAATAGGAAATGCCCGATGGATGATCTCAGTAACTACTATACCGATCTTCGTGAAAATGGCTCTAAGATAAACTTCGACATCGATTTTAGGCGAGTTGGGTCATTTACATCCAATATTAATGGGTAGAAAGCCACGAAATGGGGGATTGAAATTCCAGATTTCCCCGATGGACGATCTACTAAAGTAACTTACAGAATTGCGCCAAATACACAATGATCGATGTCTTTTCACCGTATTAGATCAGTTGAGGCAGTTAAGAGAAAAGTTAACATATTAAATGTAGAAATTCATCATATCACAATTCAATTAGAGATGGGTTCAGGGTAGAGATGGGTCAACACAACTGTTGCCGACAGACACTGCATGTGGCGCTGTGGTCTGCCGTTCGTGGGCAGCCGCGACATCGGGCTGGACACCGCATGTCCAGCGACGACGTGTTTGCTCGACCTGTGGGGCGTCCCCGTCGCGTCGCACATATTTGTTCTGCGTATTTGTTGAACGCCGGCCGCGGCGCAGGTGCGGAGTGTTTATGCGACCCGTTGACCCCTTTACACTACATGTCGTGCTGTGGCCTGCCGTTCGCGGACAGTCGCGACATCGGGCTGGACACCGCATGTCCAGCGACGACGTGTTTGCTCGACCTGTGGGGCGTCCCCGTCGCGTCGCCCGTATTTGTTCTGACTATTTGTTGAACGCCGGCCGCGGCGCAGGTGCGGGGTGTCCGTGCGACCCGTGACCCCTTTCTCTCCTTGTCTCAGCTGGCCCGTTGTGAGAAAAAATGGACGATTTCCTTGCGTACCATGATTGAAAGTAAAATGAGATGAAACGTTTTAGCCCACATTGACAAGGAATACTGTGCTTTCGATACAAATTACTTATATTAAGGTCCCAAACTTTTCGATCATGGATCATTTTCAACAGTAACAATTTTCCCAATATCATACATCACACGGATCTCACACATGTTCTGCAATAGCCGCCCCTATCGCTCTCTCTTCCCTTACCCACGAAATCGCACTACACCGACGCTCCCTCAGTCCTCTCTCTCTCTCTCTCTCTCTCTCTCTCTCTCTCTCTCTCTCTCTCTCTCTCTCTCTCTCTCTCTCTCTCTCTCTCTCTCTCTCTCTCTCTCTCTCTCTCTCTCTCTCTCTCTCTCTCTCTCTCTCTCTCTCTCTCTCTCTCTCTCTCTCTCTCTCTCTCTCTCTATATAATATATATATATATATATAATATATATATATATATATATATATATATATATATATATATATATATATATATATATATATATATATATATATATATATATATATATATATATATATATATATATATATATATATATATATATATATATATATATATATATATATATATATATATATATATATATATATATATCTCCTCTCTCTCTCCTCTCTCTCTCTCTCTCTCTCTCTCTCTCTCTCTCTTCTCGTTCACCCCTAGTCTCCCTATTTCTGGATCATCTCTCCATTCTTCACTTCTGACTACTTTTCTATATGTTTGGTATGAGTGCAAATACCGTAGCAAGTGTCTACGTGTGGAATAATAAGGTACTTCAAAACCTTCAGATCATAGGGACTCCAAAACCTTCAAACCTTTAGATCCCCGTTGTCCCTAGCTGACCCCAGTATCTCTCTTTTTCTCTTTTTCTCTTTTTCTCTTTTCTCTCTCTTTTTCTGTAGAAATACTTAGATACTTACCCCAGTATCTCTCTTTTTCCCTTATTCTCTTTTTCTCTTGTTCTCTTATTCTCTTTTTCTCCCTCTTTTTCTGTAGTGATACTGGGGTCAGCTAGAGACAACGCCGATCTGAAGGTTTTGGAGTCCCTATGCATTCGAGACACACATCCCACCCTGAATTCCCAGAACTCCTCATAGTACATCATATAACCTTATTTTTTTCACACGTAGGCACTTGTTATGGCATTTGCGATAATACCAAACATATAGCAAAGTAGTCAGAAGTGAAGAGTGGAGAGATGATCCAGAGACAGGGAGATTAGAGGTTTGTTTGTTTGTTTGTTTATTTATTTAACACATCATAGCACACATATAAGATGGGAAATTTTGCGATTGGCACAAAAGACCAAATTGGTCTTAAGTCGAGGTGCCTCTCGCAACAACGTCTTCAACCAATAAAACCCTTGACCACCGACACAGTGCGACAATCGCTACCCGCCCCCGCCAGCACGCCCCATCGCCGCGCAAAGCATGCACTCATATGTGTGGTACCTAACACTATACCTGCACCCGGTTAGTTCCGAATGTTAGTTTGTTGTGTTAAAGCGTTTTGTGTTGATAAGAAACGTGTGAAATGCTAATGCAACACTGCTCAAGGTTCTTTCTGAGACCATTTCCAAAAATAAGTGTTTGTGAGATCTCTTTTTGGTGAACGAGGAGAAGAGAGAGAGAGAGAGAGAGAGAGAGAGAGAGAGAGAGAGAGAGGAGGGGGAAGGGAGCGTCAGTGTAGTGCGATTTGATGGGTAAGGGACGAGAGAGCGATAGGAGCGGCGATTGCAGAAAATGTGTGAGATCATTGTGAAGTATGATATTGGGAAATGTGTATACCGTGTATATTGATAATCATCTCAGTGCATGCGATATGTGAAAGTGATTTCTTGTTGAGGCGGCTAAATATGCGAAGATGCTGTTCGAATTCGGAGTGTGATTTCAGTGTAGATTTTTGTCATGAACTGATGTGTACGAAACATTGTTACTCTTGAAAATGATCCATGATCGAAAAGTTTGAGACCTTAATATAACTCTTTTTTCTCGAAAGCACAGTATTCCTTGCCAATGTGGGCCAAAACGTTTCATCTTATTTTACTTTCGATATATCACTTGTTCGGTTTCACTCAGCAAGGTGCATTTTGTTTGTATATATGATTGACAAAACGACATTGAAGCACATTTGTATTTCTATTTTAATCACATGCCTTTTCTGCCAGCCCTGCTTTCATCCCGTCGGGTTAAACTGGTTGAGATGGCCGACGTAAATTAATTTCAGCCGGCTGCTGCTAACTCTGCACCTGGAGATATTAAGCCCAACTGAGAAGTGGTTCAATGGGCGCGGCAGGATCCTCCCGGAACAGCTTACCCTACGCAGCTGCGCGACTAATTTCTCACTGCTCCCTTCATCCCGGTCACATTCAACGGACCTCCATGCTACCTGGCCGAGCGTTTGCAAAGTTAACGTACTCCGCTAACCTTTGTCTTATTTTGTTGACTTCTCGCCCGTGGCTCGACTGGCCACGTTTGGATGGCTCACAACACTGTCCGCTCAACCCGTGCCAGGTGTTCCTGCTTATTACGAGCTTGGGCGAAGCCTAAGCTCACCCACTTCCGTGTGCACACGACACAAATTTATCTGAGCAACCCAGCCCGGCCGGGCCCGATCGCTGCGCTTTTCAAATCCTACTGACGTTTTTCGTATGACATTTAGAGTCCTAATACCGAGGTGGCGCGGTAGCTCAGTCGGCAGAGTGTCGGACTCTTGATTGCAGGCGACTCTATATGACTCAGCGGTTGAATGCGTCGTAAAAGAACTCGTTATAATACCACCCCTCAGTATTACAACGAGACTTTTAATGATGATATTTAGCAGCTTCACCACCATATTATCATTCACATACGATGCTTTTGTTAACAAACAAAAAAGGTTTTACGGCGGAACTCCGCCGGAGCCAGCCCTTTGGGCACCGACTATGGGTCAGCCAGCCGGCCGCCGGTTACGTGGTCATGTCGTAATGTCACGCGACCTGTGTGCTCGAAGGCAAGGCGTCGGTGTGACTGGTGCCAGTCCGATGGCGGATAAACAGTCCGCGCTGACCGACTAAATGTGGCATAAACTGAGAGGGAAGGCCGTGAGCTAAAAAGGACCGTGATACAGGATGGCAACTACGCTTATTCGACAGTTCGGTATAGTGGATTTAACCCAGAGATACATGCACCATATTCGGCTGCTGACCTGATTTATGCAAGATTGTGGCCAGTTTGGCTGAATGAAATTGTTTTTCATTGCACATATGCCGATATTCGAAGCACTATTTCTGCAGTCGAGCTCCCCTGTCGAATACATAGCACGCATCAGAAATTTGAATGCTTTCTTCTGGATTGTCAAAATATATTTTACTTATTCCTGAAATTTATGCATCTCACAAAAATCGGACGGAATCTGATACATATCCGCACGGGCTGCCAAGAGAGCGCAGTTGTGATCGGTTTACAATATTTCTGTCGTGTGATGGTGCCCGATCCTGCGCTGTAGCAGGGAAGCCCTATATGATGGCCCGTCTCCTTCCCTCGCTCATCGAGAGGCTCTAATGACGTCTTAGTATCGCGACATACATTAATGAAATCCAATGCTTTATTGAGCATGTTTGTTTGTTATAACACGTTGCAAACTAACCTGATCATATTAAAACGTACAATGGAATCAAAATAACACTGGATACATTTCGACCATAGACTTTCAACAGTCATTTTTTCCTAAAAAATGCTTCCTGTTGACAAAAAAAATGAAACGGCAAATGGATCTACTTGACGAAACATGAAATCATGGCAGAAAGGCAGATCATGGCAGAAACATAAGAGTGTAATTTTGGTTTTATATTACAAATATGAGCAGGTTACCCTATGCCATATTATGTCATACGTTTATATATTCGGAAGAATATTGTGCAACAAGATTGTGCAAATGCACTGCCCGCCATGTGAACGTACCTGCACAAGAAAAACCACCACTGCGATGTCAATTGCATGAGAGGACTAGCATTCTGTTTGACAAAAATCTCAAAAATAACTTTAATACCAGTACAATCAGCCCCTGCTGTGAGTAAATTCGAGATTTAAGACCTTGCGCTGTGTCGTAGTGAAGTCAACTTCCGACCACTCTTTCGGCATGCATTTGGATCGAATGTATCCTGGGATCCTGGCTCCAAGCGGATCCCAGACATTCGGCCGGCACCTACCGGCGCTCACGTCGGCATTCGACACCTCGATTATCGGCTATGGCTGGGGGTGCTAAGCCAAGCCAGTTTCCGTTCTCACGGGCGGCAGCGCCCGGTCGGCAGATGCTGTGTCATTGTCCTGTGTCACCATTGTGACATCCATGTCACCATTGTACTATGGAGTACATGTTGGACGTGTCTGGAATGCGACGACCGGACCCCTCCATTCGAGGTGTGGTGCAAGAGGTGATGCCGACCAGTGACAGGCCAGGCCGTTAGCCGGGCCAGTCCCGCCCCATGAGCGACTGGTAACCTCTCGCCCACACGGCTCGGCTCAGACGCGACTGGACGGTCGAGGCGGTAAGATGTAGCCTGCCCACCTTCACGAGCGGATGAAGGTGAGGAGACGTGTAGACGCCGAACGGTTGTCCGTCACGGACGCCTGTAGAGACTTGGAGGCACGGATTTGGAAATGGCACGTGTCAGTGTCATTGCTGTTGAAACAGTTGCACAAGTTGTCGCCATATTGCCACTAATCAGCCCGGTCAATGCAAGGACATTAACGGCTGTTGGATTTGAGAACTTGTCGGATGAGAGACGAAGTTAGAATTGAGAACCAGTTATCATACAAGCGAGGCAAACTATAGACCATCACCGCCAGGCGAAACAAACTTGCCTAGATATATATCCCGTTCCAACAAAAGCCCTCAGCTTTCTGTTGTCAGCTTTGGCCGGACAGGCAACTATCCAGGACGTTATATAGTTGTTTCTACAGGCAATTTGAGCATGATTGCTGCATTTTCTCCCTGCAGTTTCGCAATACCAGTCCATTTTAAAACATTCATTCTTAGTATTAACGTGGTATCTCCGCAGGACTCATTGCCACTTTGGTACCGTACGTGCGAGCATGACATCGCATGAACTGGTGAATGTCTTGCCAATAAATGGGCTTGAGCTTGCATGAGCTATAATGACTGTAGTGTCCGTTCACTCCCGGTCACACCAACACGATCTCAATGCCACTCCTGTATTGGCATCCTCGCTCAGTCTTTTATACAACGTGATAAAAACTTAACTTAGTCCGACCCCGGCCAACGCCCGACTGCCACTGCTCGCCCGACACTGAGCGCGGCCGGCGCCACTCCAGTACAGTGTCGCACCCCTTCAGTTCAGCTGATCGGCAAATTACACGTCAGCTCTGGCGTTGTCTCCACCTACAGGTGACCGTACAACACCCAGTGTCCGATTGTGCCAACAGGTGGCAGCGCATACGCACCGTGCTCGTAGCGCAAGATACTACAATGACCCAGCGTTTGCTCCAGATGTGTAGTGAAATAGTTTTTGTCTACACCTTTCCTTTCTTGTCTCTGATTTCGACACCATTAGCTTGGTTGGCCATGGAGGTATGGTAACATTCTTAATGAGCATCATATAACACCTAGCTAAAAGTTACTGAATGACCAAACGAGTCGCTGTATCAGCTCAGGTGTTTCACCCTGGGCTACCGATACACATTTTGTGCTGTGCCACATCAACGCTCAAGTTGGCATTAACGGTTATTCCCAAATGCAGCAATGTGTCAGGTTACGAAGAATGCGACTGCAGACTGGTCGCGATCTATTCATGCTCATGACGTTCATTGGAATTGGCTCAACAGGGTTTGTCATACAGGCAGTTAATTCAGACTGATGAAACAAGTGATGAAATTCACTTGCTATTTTCATATTCAGTGAATACATTTGTCTTATCACAGACGCGGCGATCTATGCCATCTATCCAGGGGTCAATCGTGGTGGACTCAGCACCTGAGCATGGAACCGAGGCGCAAGTGACTGGAGAGCGCAAACGTCGACACTGCGCCAACCTGAGCAGGCGCGGTGGCCCTCCGGCCGAGGCGTTCAGCGCACCGGATTGCCAAACGCTCTTGGGTGAACTCGGTCATTGCATTTCAGTGTAAAACTGCAATTCGACAGACGCTCGCGGGAACGGCCTACGCTCCGTCGTGGGTGTGCCTCCACACTTCGAGTGAACAACTGCAATGCAGGTCGTGAAAGCGGCATAGTTTTTGTGAACCTATAGCCATTCTGTTTTATCCATGTTTATGCACAACACATGTGAATCATCCGAAAAAAAGAAAGGACATCATCATTGCAATACACGGAAACAAAGCTGTGAATACGGGTGTGTGGTGTTTTAAAGTTGACTAATGCATTGTGATGCGTGTAATGCAATGCATTAATGAAGCTTGTGGATTGCAACGCTGGGATTCTAGGACAAATGTACGAAGGACAAATGTACGTATGGCAGATATACGTAAGCAAATGTACGTAAGCGCAGATGTACGTATGGCAATTGTACGTAAGCGCGGATGTACGTATGACTTATACTTTTGCGCTTACGTACGTAAGCGGAAATGTACGTATGATAAATGTACGTATGCGCAAAGGTACGTAAGCGCAAATGTATTTAGGCGCAAATGTACGTAAGCACAAAAGTACCTATGCGCAAATGTACGTAAGCGCAAATGTACGTATGCGCAAAAGTACGTATGCGCAAATGTACGTAAGCGCAAATGTACGTATACGCAAAAGTACGTATGCGCAAATGTACGTTAGCGCAAATGTACGTATGCGCAAAAGCACGTAAGCGCAAATGTAAGTAAGCTCAAATGTACGGATGCGCAAAAGTACGTACGCGCAAATGTACGTATGCGCAAAAGTACGAAACGTAAATGTACGTATGGCAAAAGTACGTAAGCGCAAATGTACGTAAGCGCGAAAGTACGATGCGCAAATGTACGTATGTGCAATTGTACGTATGCACAAATATACGTACATTTACGCATGCTTACCTTTGCGTTTACGTACATTTGGATAGGTACATATGTCATACGTACATTTTCGGTAACTGTGCAAATGTGTATACGCAAATGTACGTAAGCGCAGATGTACGTATGGCAATTGCACGTAAGCGCAGATGTACGTATGGCAAATGTACGAAAGCGCAAATGTACGTAAAAATACGTAAGCGCAAATGTACGTAAGCGCAACAGTACGTAAACGTAAAAGAATGCAAGAGCAAATGTACGTATGAGCCAATATACGTACATTTAGGCATACGTGCCTTTGCGTTTAAGCACATTTGGTTAGGTGCATATGCCATACGTACATTTGCTCTTACGTACATTTGCGCTGATGTACATTTGCGCTTATGTACATTTGCGCATACGTACATTATCCATACGTAAATTTGCGCTTAGGTAAATTTGCCATACGTACATTTGCGCATACGTGCATTTGCGCTTTCGTACTTTTGCGCATACGTACATTTGCGCTTGCGTACATGTGCGCTTACGTACTTTTGCGCTTACGTACATTTGCGCATACATACATTTGCATTTACGTACATTTGCGCATCCGTACTTTTGCGCTTACGCACATTTGCGCTTCCGTACATTTGCGCTTACGTGCAATTACGCATACGTACATTTGCCATACGTACATTTCCGCTTACGTACATTATCCATACGTACATCTGCGCTTACGTACAATTGCCATATGCATATCTGCGCTTACGTACATTTGCTTACGTACATTTGCGTACGTACATCTGCCATACGTACATTTGCTTTACGTACATTTGTCCGGTTACCCAACGCTGGACGACCATGCCTGAATACCATCGCGTACAAAGTGTCCACTTCACCACATGCATATGGGTGGAGAATGTGACATTGCAGGCATTGCAGCTGCAACATCAGCTTCGAGTCTTGCTACATCATCTTCCTCCAATTCACACCGCTTTGCCGAATATGTAACGCTAAATTCCAGATGATGAATTGTACACCTTAATTTTAATGAAGTGCATGTAAGTGTATGCGTGTGTATGCGTATAAATTTGTATGCATATGCGCTTGTGTGTGTGGGTGTGAGTATCTGCATATATATATATAGATATATATATATATATATATATATATATATATATATATATATATATATATATATATATATATATATATATCTTGCAGTTCAGACAGTCCGGGTAGGTCAAATGTCTTAGAGTCGTGGCCTCTGGCAGCCTGATGGCATTTGGAGTAGGCAGGTTCATCGGATCCCATATTTTTGCCGAGGGAATTCAAACTGACATCTATCCTTATCTTGACTTCAGCCAACCTTCACAGGTCGAGCTGGGCATCATTACACCGCCAGAATACCAGTCAATCCGTTAGTGGTTGCTATATCTTAATTAAGACGAAATGGAATTGGCTGAAAGTTCATGGGTCTCATCAGTGATCCGAACTCAAAGCCGGACCAGTGGATCTGATGTCGAGAACTTTCCATCAATAGAATTAGCGTGAGTTTACCAAGATGTGACATAATCAGCGTCAAGTTACCTGCGCGTGTCAGAAACAGCGTCAGGTTACCTGCACGTGTCAGAATCAGCGTCCGGTTACCTGCGCGTGTCACAATCAGCGTCCGGTTACCTGCACGTGTCAGAATCAGCGTCCGGTTACCTGCGCGTGTCAAAATCAGCGTCCGGTTACCTGCGCGTGTCAGAATCAGCGTCCGGTTACCTGCGCGTGTCACAATCAGCGTCCGGTTACCTGCACGTGTCAGAATCAGTGTCAGCTTACCTGCACGCGTCAGGATCAGGGTGAGGACGACCAGCCAACGACGGCAAACCGACCGCCTCGCAGGGATCCTCTGCATAGCCGGCCAGCGGCTCAGCCCGGACAGTTCCAGCTGTAGCCAGGTGTCATCTCCCATCTCCAGACTAGCACATCGCCTGCGGCCAAGCAACAGATCAGAACATCTCCCGGGGTCAATGCACGGTTGCGATGGAAAAAAAAACACCGCTGCAACACGTTTTGACGAGTAAAAGCAAGGACATCCTCGCTCGTAGGTGAGGGAGCGGGTGCAAACAGAACAAGCGAATATTCACCGATGGGGAACAGAACTAATTTGGATGTCTTCCGAAGACGACACGAGCATTCCCTGTAAGGTTAACGACGTAAACATTTGTAGGTGAGCAAAATGAACATGAATCTTTACCAACGGGAGGAAAAACTGAACGCATCCACTGGTGAGGGATAAAACGATAGAAAGCTTTCGATGTAGTAAACATCTCATGCTGGTGGAAAAACGAATCGAGGTTGTATTCATGCGGGAGCATAGCTCATGATGAAGATCGAGGAGAACATAGAAATGAGCGCACCTTGCAGACACATGGCAACGGCGAAATGTAATTACGTTCATGCTTCAGATGGTGCCGATTCTATTGTGCCCATGGCGCAATATTTAGAAAAAAGTACAATGGTGGTTAACGTATGGTGTGGAATGGACCATTGCTGCGGCATGGACACGAGTGATACATAATGAGCTGCTGGTGCAACAAGTGCAACGCAGAACAATGCAGTCTGAAAGTTCACCGCAGCATAACTACGGGAAGCCGCCAGCTGATGCAACAATGCTGCTGAAGAATTGGCCTGGCCATGCCAATAGTTAGGGAAATATTTCGCGGGTGGGAGACGGACATATCGATATAGGAAATATTCCCTCCTGCTTCTTTGTGGATACCTGGTCCCCAAAATGATGCCTCTATGTCCACAATAATTACAGAGCACGGTAGTGGAGGTTTGTTCGCTTGTCATTACGAAATAATGGTATATGTGAGCAATACCGCCACCCTACCCGATCAAAGCGAATGTGAAACAACGAGTAAGAGTTCGATATGATGGTCTGCTACCAGGCTGATAATGCTGAGTGACTATGAGTTAGTCTCGCTCTGTGAACTCACCGTGACCACCTTCCCCTGGAGGGCTTTGCACGTGGAGCACAAAAGCCATGAGATCAATTCTGAATAAAGTGTACAACAGTTGCACAATATCCCACAGCTGGAGATGGGTATGATGCTTATCGTTTTCTAAGTAGGATCCATTGCTAATTTTTAACATATTTTAGTATGTGTACCTTCTGCCGATCTCGTATCTCCTTCATTGTAATTAGTATGCAATGGGGCGGATTTTTTTTTCTTCACAGAGCCTTTTGTCTTTCAGTACCATTCCATTGTCAATTTTTCCCACTAAGCCAATATAACGTCCCAGAATAAATATATGTCACCCACTACAGCATCATTCAGCAGATCACAGTTCCTGTGTCGTAATATTCCAGATCCGGTTTGTGGGTTAACACGCGCACTGGAGGGGGGGCGAAATCCACCCACCCCTCCGGTTTTTCGTAGATAACTGCAGATTTTACCGGTCGATATATGCGATTTTCTGTGTACCTGCTTCGAAATGACCGGCGCGTCGTTTCAAGGAAGAAAATTGGAAATGGGCTGAAAAATTTTCAAGTTAGGGGCCGCTAAAGTCAAAAAAAAATTATACCGCCAGACCACAAAAATCGGCGCTGATGCGCTTCCCGTATATTCACAAAAGGGAAGTGTTCTTGGCAACACTAGCGACTTGTTTGAGGTATATTGATATGCTATATAGTTTCAAGATCATGTTAGGTCACCGAGGTCAAGTCAGGTCAAGTTCATGACAGGTTAATGGAACCAAACTTGATCAACTAGAATGTTGTCATAAATGCACTACTGTTTGTCATTTGTACTGTTTGTCATTGCGTTTCCATACTTTATTCATGTACTTCACTCCTTTCTTCACAAAGCCGATTGCTCCGAGCTGCCCGACGGAGCAGTCGGGCGGGCCCGGTTTCGGTAACTGGAACAGGTAACTGACCTGATAAAGTGGTGCTATATAGGTGACCTGAAGTCAACTGTTGGGTCCAGCATCTGCATTGCATTATTAGTAATGTCCAAAACATCATTAATGCCCATTTTGGAGCATTTAAATACAATCACAGTGATCCATAACGATGACAAGCCAAGCCACGCAATGCCAGATATTTTTGCAAATTTGACCTCATTTGACCTTGAAGATATTAACCTAAGGTCATAACATTTGCACACAATAGAGTTCACTACCGTACCCATCCACCCTGCGAATTTCGTTCCTCTAGCTTCACTAGGAGCCGAGATCTTAGGGGGGGGCGGAATCCGCCCCCTCCTCCAGTGCGCGTAATTTTCAGAGGCCCTCCAAGGCGCGTGTTAAAGCTTTGAAGTGTCTATATTCCCCAAGCTTGGTCAGGACTGCGAGGTCAGCTTGTGTCATTCCTCGCCTCGAGCCAGGTCATACTAGGCGAAACACAGGCATATTTATAGATTTCGATTCCAATTCAGCATTCAAAGCATGACGAAACCAAATGCATTTCATCACTCCTTGTTACATATCGACCAACAATATATCGTCGATATAGTAAGGAGTCAAATGTGGGAGCACGTGACCTTCCGTAGGTTACCGCAGGTTGGACATGAATCAGCCTCAATCGCACATACCGATTAATTTCTGACGCAATATTTACGAGCGATGAACAAAGTCCGAGCCGATCTGCGTCGCGCCTACGACTGTACCACGAAGCACGAGCGGTTCTACGGTACGCCCACGATTGCACAACAAATGTTCACACGAGCGAGTAACAAACCCGAGCGATTCTACGGTACGCCCACGACTATACAACAAATGTTCACACGAGCGAGGAACAAAGCCCGAGAGGTTCTACGGTACACCCACGACTGCACAACAAATGTTCACACGAGCAAGGAACAAAGCCCGAGCGGTTCTACGGTACGCCCACGACTGCACAACAAATGTTCACACGGACTAGCAACAAAGCCCGAGTGGTTCTACGGTACGCCCACGACTGCACAACAAATGTTCACACGAGCGAGGAACAAAACCCGAGCAGTTATACGGTACACCCACGATTGCACAACAAATGTTCACACGGACTAGCAACAAAACCCGAGCGGATCTACGGTACGCCCACGACTGCACAACAAATGTTCATACGAGCGACCTGACCCGACCCGACACGAACCGTTCCTAACCAGCCCGGCCAGATCCAGTCAGCGAACCGTCACACTTTGAAACCTATTTTATTCCTTGTCAGCCTTTGAAGTTTTAATTTTTTCACCCAGAATTGGGCCCTCCATGTTAATTTCTTCACCAGCTCCATCACGATACTTACCCTGCAGTATTGAGCCCTCCATGTTAATTTCTTCACCAGCTCCATCACGATACTTACCCTGCAGTATTGGCAGACTCTGTTCAAAGAATGGGTTTATGGCTGTGCTTCTCTGCCAGCATACCTAGATAGCCGCATAGGTTCGGCTGGTTACCAGTCACGTGATCGTACTTCAAGTCACATGATCTGCGTGTCCCAGAGCCGCGCTGAAATGGCCGCTGCGCCGAATACGGTGCTTCCATCACGCACTTTAATGTTATGTGCTCATGTACCGTAGTTGGTTGAATTGCTTCTGAAATCCTGAACATTTTGGCAGAAGTTAAACGTCATTGGCTCATGTCTCCTCGGGTCGCCAAGAGAGCTCCGTTGCAGCAGCTGCACACGTTTTCTGTCTGCAGGGGCCCAAACCTGTGCTTACAACCTTGCAGCTATGCAACCAGTCTCGTACCACGTCCGTCCGACCGATAACACAAACTGAACCGTACAACACTACTTCATACTTTTAAAATACTTTTAAAATATGTTCAAAATGCTCTCCCTTTACCTCCTTCTTTGTCAGTATAACCTGTCTTGTATTATCTTCGTTTCTCCTCCCTGTACCGCTTGCTGCAATGATATGGGGCTAATGTAAAAGTCAAATCGGGGTTAGCCTCTCTTGCTTCTCGATCAGGGCTGTAAGCTTGACGCGACTACATGGTTTTAACAGGTTTGAACATGGTCTGACTTAAAGCAGACGTACAAGAATAAGGCGAAGTAACCAGCGCCCAACCTGGAGGGATGGGAGAGGGAGAGAGCGGAAATCCGCCATTCCCCTCTGGTATTTCCGCAACGGCGGAAAAATCCGTCGGAAAGAATGTCGGAAAAGCTAATGCGTCTATTGTACTCATCCGACCAAATTCCCTCAGTTGAGGGCTAACGCCTCGAATATAGGGGTGGGAGATGAGCTCCAGCATGCTGAGGAAGGTTAGACCCCCTTCCTCAGAAGGAAAGCTTCCAACGAAACTTACGGAGTACTCTAAGCCTATTCAGAGGAAAACGTACACCCCATCCGTGCAGAAAATTGGAGAGCATTATAAAAATAGGAGAAAATTGGAGGATCCCAACAAGGACAGCATGTTGTCTGCTTTATGCCTGCTTTGTCAGGTATACAGAGATTGATATTCGGAAATGGCATAATTTATGTTTTAACCACGTTATAGCAAAACACTAATTGACTCGCCCCAGCTGTCTGCTTTTTTAGCCGAGGTTTTACGTACAAAATTATGTTTGCAGTCTTCCTGTGTGACCGCTCCTGTAAATGACTAGATGAGAAATGTATGCAATATGTTACAGCAGCATCTTCCTAAAAAAAGAACTGTACCAAGCTGAGCCCCCAGGTTCACAAGTGCTCTCCTCACACAGAATTAGACATGCTCTTAGAGATTTTGTGTCTCAGCATCCATTGAACATTTCATCCGAAGTGCCAGCAATCCTTGCTCAAAGGATGATTTTTATTTAAAAAGAAAAGGTGCATTTCGAAGTGCACGGCACTCAAACCTTCAAAGTAGTTCCACCTCGATGGTAATATGGGAATCACGTCGTTTGGAGTCAATTAAAGCTACACATTTTACATGCATTTAACTAATAACATTCTTTTGGTAAGGTCGGTATCATGAATGAGGAAAGGTTTTTCGTAAACTGTCTTCATCTATATCAGTGACGACATCAACGCATTTGCCATACCATCCAACTGTTTAAGTGTCGTGTATATACTGTGTGTGCCTACGTAGACAAATAACACCTTGATCTGCTATCAAATACCTACCCCAAAGGTCAGTTTCAAAAATCATATGTGCTCCCCCGGCCCGGGCGGTCCATTCCGAGATCCGTGAGTGATCCAGAGACTTAACCTTGTCAGTGAGTTTTAGTCACTGCAGGACCCCAACCCATCGCAGGATGATGGCTATTGCCGAGCTCTGACTGATTCATGGTACTCGTGACAGGTATCTCAGGTGTCTAAAGTTATATTGATGCTCAATCGTCTGAAGCCTCTGAACGTCTCAGCGCCGCTGATGGACGCGAGACCCCTCCTCGAGCTCCCCGGGGAGGAGCGGTCACCTTTCTCCCCTCACCGAGCCACGACCACAACCGCTCACAGACTGTGCCTGGGACAACGCCCAAAATCTACAGACCGACATATGCAAGGCCAACGGCTCACCCCCGCCTGTCCAGACAGACCGACACGCCTGTCCAGACAGGCGGACGCACCTGTCCAGACAGGCGGACGCACCTGTCCAGACGATCAGACGCGCCGGCCGCACGCAGGCTTGGCCGAGCAGATGAGGTGGACGCGCTCAGCTTCGACACACAGTCGGATCCCTGCACCGACCCCGACTCACGTCCGCCGCCGAGCCGGTCCGCGCCACGTCTGCCGCCGGCGCCGACGGCCGCGTCGTCGGCGCCGACGGCAGACGCAGAAGGGAGGGGCGTATTTGGCTGTAATTGCCGCGTTCTTCAGGGCAGCGCAGCGGTGCGCAGACGGAGTGGTAAGTGGTCGGCGCTGATGAATAGCCGCGAGACCAGCCGGTAGAAGAAGCCACTCGGCAGCTGTTGTCAGATCGGCCAGTAGGTCAGCGAGACATTCAGGGAGTTGCTGCCAGATCGGCCGATAGGCAGACGAGCGCTTAGCGACGGCGCAATCCATGTGTGGGTAGGTGTACCTACGTGTGGGTATCGGTGCTGGGGTAGAGGTAGGGGTAGATGTAGGTGTGGTGATGGGTGTAGGTGTAGGCATAGAAGTAGGGGTATGTGTAGGTTCAGGTGTACGCTAGGTCTGGTTAAGTTAGGATAGGCGAGGTTTGTTTTATTAAGAACCGCACCGGCAATCTGACTTTCCATGTCTGGGCTAGCGAGTGCTTGCGACATCGTGTGTTCAGTTCTCATGGATTGCGCTGTTGCTACGCGCTTGTGTAGGCAATGTCTCGGCATACTTTTGGTGTCGAGCTCTACATGTCAATAATGACTCAGGCATACAAATACGTACCAATATTTTCACTTGGTTCATAACGCTGAAGCTTAATCGAAAGCATTCAAAATTCACATACTTTATCAAAGTTGCTTATGAAAATTAGGCACCTTTGGTGACTTTAAAGCAGCATTTTAAGGTTTGATGTTCAGCTATTATTCATGGATGAAACGAAACGAAACGACTTCCGCACCACGTAAACAAAAATATAGGAAATAATAAATTCCTCAAAAATATCGAAAGCTAAGCTGGAGTAGAATTTTGTGCAGGCATTAGCGTGGCCATGGACACTGGGTGGGGGTGGAGGGAAATGCTCGTTGTTTGGGTATATTTTTCCCATGCAACGCCAAGAGGCATCATGCTAAACTTCGCGACCCTTGGGGAGACACGCCTGCTTCATCACTCTTTCATCCCCCCGCCCCCTACCTGCTTAATCACCCTTTCATCCCCCCGCCCCCTACCTACTTCATCACCCTTTGGTGCCGCCCATGGTGGCAGGCTTAGTGCAACACGAAAGCTTTGAAGTAGGAAGTGAGTCTGAATGCTTTCGTTACCTACATCACATTATGAAGTCACTAGCATGAACATCGCCACAGGTTATAGGGCGGGGGAAAGTGACGGGGAGGGGAGACGTGTCCTTCCCCCCCCCCGAAAAAAAAGAGAAAAAGTTCGCAAAATGTATCGCTACGCTTATGGCTTTGCGTGGAACGGATCAACCTAAAACTCCAGCCATCCGTCTCTCCTCTCATCCAAGACCCGTGGCGACGACAATGTAACCTACTCACCTAGTTATTTTTCAAGTGCTTTTTATATACAGTTAAATCTGGAGACGGAAAAATCCTGACAGCATTGACCCAAATTAAATTAAGACTTACCATTTGGCAGATAATCGACGCCCCTGGATTGTCCTAAACGACCTTGTTGGCTCGGCTGGAAGTTTGTTTATCACCAAACGGGTTGACGAAGGTCCGAAAAGGTACCGGACCAAATGATTCAGTCAAAAGATTTAGCCAGCATTGCAGCTTGAAGCTAGATTATCCCGAAGGTCAAATTGATATATGATCTTCTCAATGAGCGGCGTCACGGACTTTGAATAGGGGCTCGGGGGAGGGGTGGAGGTACATGATCGTTTTGTGGTTCATCCGTTCCATGCAATGCCCGCAGGCGCAATGCTAAACTTTATGACGTTCGAGAGGACTCCCATCCCCCCACCTTTGGCGCCGCCTATGCTCTTATCTCTTCACACATATCAATGCTTGCTCCCACAACGTGGGAGCCTGATAAAATCCACATCACCCTTTGAATTTTTACGAATACAAGATACCTTGAAATATCTACAACGTGGCTTTGACAACGTGGCTATAAATCCACATTAATATACACATAAATAATGTAATATAATTAATGTTGAAGGAACGTGCTACAAGAAAAGATCTCGACAATCGGTGTAAAGCACATTTATATTTAATTTGCACTTTTCATCACGGCCTTTCTTCACTGCATTTATAATGATGTCACATGTATCACACATTTAATCATAAGTGGATAACTAGTAGTTTCCCCAGCTACTGCTTCCACGAGCACCATCATTCCGATACGTAAGCCTTCCGAAACCAATGGCCTTCACTCCAGCTATCGCCCTATCACCAGCTGTGCACGCAAACTTGTTTAACTAATGGTTCACAATCGTTTGCGCATATTCCTGGAAACCGAGAACTCCTGTCTACATTTCAAAATGGTTTCCGTTCCAGTGGCAGAAAGGTGGACAGCATAATGCACTTAGCAGACTCCATACAGCGAGAATTTGTAACAAAGTTGAGGTTCCCCCATTCCTAGATTTGAAGTCGGCTTTAGACAAAGTGCATAGCTCTGCACTCTTTATTAAACTATATCAAGTCGATATCTCTAGGATGCTTAGATTGCTCAAAAACTTGCTCTCAAATCGAACCCTTGTATTTCGCTGTGGCAACACATTATCTTCACCCGTACCCATCAAGATCAGGGGTTACCTTAAGGCAATGTGCTACCGTCCATGCTTTTCTTCGTAATGATAAAATATATTTTAATGAACGTTCACATAACTTTTCTTCCCTTAAAAAATCCCTCTATGCAGATGACTTGACAATCTATCAGGTTCACAGACCAAACATTAACCGGGAAAACCATTATATGCAATCAGCACAAGGCCATTGTCAAGCGTGGTGCAATCGTTGCGGGCTGGAGATGGCAATGAAAACGTCTGCGACAGTAATATTCTCAGGAAACCTCGTCATATTGTAAGTAAACATGACAATGTTTAAAGACCAGGAATACAGACGGCCTTGAACATATTTGTAGGAACCTTGGTTTAAGCATGTACCTAGATGCAGGATGTCAAAACTTAGGTGAAAAAAAAACGTTGATTCAGTATTTGGTAAGAGGTAAGCAAACGTTTGCAATGGTCCGTAGACCTTCGTAAGACCCGCAGGCATTCACAAGGGCCCGTACATGTTGGTATGAGCCTGCGGACCTTCACAAGCGCCCGTGCACGTTCGTAAGAACCCGTGGGCACTCGTAATGGCCTGTAGGCGTTTGTAATTGACGGTAGGAGTTCGTATGGGCCTATAAAGGTTCGTACTGCCCCGTAGGCGTTCGTAGGGGCTGTAGGGTTTCGTAAGGTCCCATAGAAGTGCAATGGCCCGTTGACGTTCGTAAGAACCCGTAGACATTCCTAGGATCCGTAACCCGCACACACCCATAAGGGTCCGTACCTACTTGATTACCCATGGGTCTCTGTCGCGGCCCGAAGTGCCGCTCTAGCAGGGGCTGTTTTGGCCCTTCTTGAGTAGGTATACTAATTTTGCCCTGTCTTCCCTGCTAGACCGCATGCTACTAATTACCACTAGCACGCGGCAAGCTGGCGTGAGAGGCGGTATGGGGAATTACCTTCTTGCCCTCACGGTAAAGATCACCGGTGCTCTTCGACAAGAGTATGCTAACGCCGGCGCCCTGGCAGAATCAACTTTCGTGCCAACCCTCGCTGACCCCAAGCACAAATTATCTTGTGGAGGAGTAAAGTAAACTAAGATTAATCAAAATCGGCTCAACCGTCTGGAAGGCGGTCTCCTGCATTCAGCACCTAGCGCGCATTCATTATAAGGTAAAACTCCTTTAACGCAAAACCGCACACTTGACATGAACTTGCGTGCAAGTCATTCGCTTCGCAGGCGGTGCAGATGACTTCTTTGTGCAGATGCAGATGACCTCTTTGTGCAGATGTAGATGACCCTAACGCCTCACCAGCGCATTCCCCACGCCCCGGCAGTTCTACGAAGCGTAAGTAGTGGCGCTAAATAACGTGGCCCGTACTAATTCTGCCTCCTGTGCGTCAGATGTAAACTAGTTAGCCAAACCTACCCTTCCTCACATCAGAGTAAGTGTTCCGGTCTATTTTTTACGTTTGTACGGCCTCGAGTCGTTACTGGGCTTAGCCAGCTGATTGCAGCAGACAGATGGGCACTACTTTTTGACGAATCCATGTTAGATCCCTTTTCCCGCCAGCAGTGGGGCTGAATATAGGTCATAAAGTCATAGTCATAAAGTATTAAGGCTTAATAAGAGCCACAGGGGCCCATCTGGGTTAAGCCCATCTAGAAAAGGTACTAGAAATGTACATACTCCCACCCCAATGAATCCCTTATCCCAAGTTCCTAGGAAGCTATATATCCCAGCCTATCTAGCACCACTCACTTGCTACCGCATAACACCCTCAACAATCACAAGCTCCTCCCATCATACCCATCGTGCCACCATAGACAATCTCATCAGCATCACATCCCGAAGGAAGGTGCCGAATCCACTGCTAGGCACATCCCACACAAATTCATAAAGCGTTCAGACTTAATAAGAGACTCACTTGCTATTGCATAATACACTCAACAATTACAAACTGCTCCCATCATACCCATTGTGCTACCATAGACAATCTCATCAGTATCACATCCCGAAGGAAGGTGCTGAATCCACTGCTAGGTACACCCTATATAAAGTTATAAAGCTTTTAGACTTAAGAAGAGACTCACTTGCTATTGCATAACACACTCAACAATTACAAACTCTTCCCAACTCCCAACTCCTCCCTGTCGATCAACCCTCCCTGGAATACAGAAAAACAATCCCCCTATTCTTATAATGATTGTCTATGCCGTTTTTAAAGATGTTCAGTGTGTTGCTACTGACAATGGTTCCTTGCAGCTGGTTCCAGTGTTCTACTACCCTGTTGGTGAAGAGACTTAGGTCATAGGTAAGTAAGCCACGCTTGACCACATGAACTGGCTACTGTCGATGAAGGTTACATCCAGGATGCGTAGTTTATAAACTAAACTATAGTGGTTTAGCTCATAATGCAAACTAGCGCGTCACTAAAAATATTGGTTGCTTAGCATTGCTATCCATGGTTTAAATTTTGGAACAATAATATACAATTTGGGATTGAAAATTAATGCATAGTGCCATATACCAGTGGTTTTGAAAAAAAAAAAGCTGCATCCAAATCTGGCACGGAACTGGTAACATTCCAGATTGTAGGGCCTACGCTTATAACACAATGGATAGTTGATAGATTTAGCAGGGATGATGTACGCCTGGATTGGAAACTCCGCGTCGGCGCCTTTGATCTGCGCGTATCAGCGGCACCAACCTGCCACCTAGCGGAGGGTAAGTAAAAACAGGGAAATGAGGCCAGTTTTACGCCGTGCGCCTATGTGAGTTCGGGGTACGCATTTCGTATTTAATTTTTTTAATTCTCAAATTGATTCAGCCACCCCAGGAGGATTGCATCTGCCTTTCATGATACAGAGTTGATCAAGGAACCTTACCATTATTTCCTCATTGATTTATTACGCTCCGTTCCGAAGTTGTGATCATTTCAAAATCAAGATAAAGATAGAGAGATAAGAGATAAAGATTCAAGATAAAGACCATCAAGATATCACCATCGGTGGGCCGACCCTTGGGGCGAGGTGGGCTCCCACTCACAAATGTCTTCACTTCGCACCACGACAACTTCTGAACGGAACGTAATAAATCAATAAGGAAAGAACGGTAAGGTTCCTTGATCAATTCTGTATCATGAAAGGCTGATGCAATCCTCCTGGGATGGCTGAATCAATTGGAAAATGCCAATACGAAATGCGTACCCTGAACTCCCATAGGTGCACAGCCCAAAACGCGTTTCCGTGTTTTACTTACCCTCCGCTAGGTGGGCTGATACGCAAGCAGCTGTTGGTTTCCAATCCAGTCGTACATGATCCATGGATTTAGCATTTAATCTAGTATATGTGGTGAACAAGCTTCATCGAATAATTAATCAGATTGAATAAGACATTTGGACGCATTTAGGGGCACAAATTGAACCAAAATTGATATCTCGTTCGAACTGAATCATTTTCACCACTGTCTTGTCAAGAAATGTGACAAAAAATTGCACCCAGAATGAATTTCCGGACTCAAAAACATTGGGTAGATTATATATACTTTGGGCGCTGGATAACCACTAGAAGTTCAGGTGTAATAAACAAACAGCCCAATAACAACAACGAGCCCAATAAACAAACAAACGGGTGAATTATATTTGTGCCTGTTGTCCTTGAAAACAGTCTCTGCGCTCCAGAGGTCCATGGGAGCACATTTTGGCGGGTGACGACCCCCGCTGCTACCTTGAATCTACCACTGACTATATTACATGGAGATATAATTGTATCTCTCATCGGCATTTGCTGACCTACAAAACGTCACAAAAGGTCGTTGCGAGGGTCTTGTGTCTCAACGTTTTAGAAGCGGAGTACTCTACCTGACTCTACCTAGCCTTGATTGCCTAGCCTTGATTGATGTCACCTCTTGTGGTGGAGAGTAGTGGAGCGCGCCTTGTGGGAGTGGCATCTGGCTCGTCTGCTCGTTTGTTTGAGTGTTACGAATACAAATAAAGAGAAGTATAGCGCAATGGCCGATGAAAATGTTAACGGAAACGATAATGGAGGTGTTCCTGAAGTTGAACTCATCATAAAGGTTAGCTTCATGCCAGTGGACGTTGATCTGTGCTCTGACGGTTTTTGCGACAAACACCGCACTCACTGCGACGTTTGGAGGGATGGAGTCATGCAATGGAGGTCGCTAGATTATTTATTGTTATAAACTCTGAGGTTAAGGTGCAAAGTGATGCAGCCTACTAAATGTAGTCTAAATTATGTGTTGCTTTTGTGGAATTTGGTGTGGCAGCTACAACACCGCTAAATTACCGTCAAACAATTCTACCTACTTTCTGCTGGTCAATCAAACTGGCAACTAAATAAATAAGAAAGACTACTACTCCAGGGCAGTGTGATCATGACATTTCAGCATATTGATATGTTGTACGTGTAGACTATCAAAGCTGTTGATACTGTGAATGTGTGAGATATGAGCAACAGCTGATTCAAGTGAGCCAAATGCTTGAAACCTCATTGCTTACCCATGAATGGATTTGTGCTTTAGTTAGATAATTAAGTTTGAGGGTGCTTCAACCAAATATGATCAACTTTCCAGTGAAACTGGAGTACTATCACAGAGCAGTTCATTAGCTGTTGCACAGCAACAATTGGTGGATTTGTGCTGCTGCTCAGGAATAAGGTATAGAGAGAAGGCAGTTTTACAGTGGCAATTTGCTCTGCTATCTGGTCAACTTTGATCCTTCCAAGTCATTCCTGGCTTGAACTAAAACATTCTAGACATGTACTAAAAAAGTACATCTGAGAACATTGAATATTAATAAGAATTGGTTCCAATCAATTTTCTCAAATGTTTTGTTCTAAAAAATTGTTGCTTGGTGGTGGGAATACAAATATTTTAGACTGATTGTTTTTAGTATAATTTTCCTTAAACCATTTTATATTCAAAAACTGGTATCCCAATAGATAGCAAGTAATAAATCAGTCGGTGCATGAGCGTCCTACTCTTGGGGTGTGTTGTGAATATTTATTAGCTGTGTGGTGTGAGCATGTCAGAAGTATCAGGGGTATATGGACTTATGAACTTACTGAACTTACTGAACTATCAATCAGTAATGGTGAGCTTAAGCATGCTACTTATATGCAAAATACTCTTACGAACAAGTCGTGGAGACATCATAAGCACACATCAACAAGCATGATGCCTATACATCCTTGGAAAGGATGTTGATTCAATGCTCAAAAAGTGGTATATTCCACCCTATTTCATGAATAATTTATCACTGAGCTGAGTGCAGTCTCCACATAAATCAGAAAGCATATTGCAATTTGATGTTTGTAAGTTTAATTCTACTTTTTTCAGCAGCATTGATAGTAAAAAAAACTATTTCGTTATTAAAGCTGATGTGATAATTATATTTGGTGGCAGAGAGAGAGCAGATCTGGCATAATGATAAACATATATTATATGTGGTTATTAATTATAATTCTCAATGGCCTCTATCACTGAATAGTTTTTGCCAGTGCCTGCTGAATTAAGTAGAATTAGACTTATCAATATCAGCAAATAACAATGCATTTTCTGATTTACTTGGAGACTGCATTCAGCTCTAGGACATATCAGCAAAGGTATGACTGCCAGACAGGATGGAATTAAAGTACTTCTGCAGAGATTCTGTCCCAGAGATTCAGACCATAGTCACACATGCCACACTCAAGTTCAATCACTGGAAATTTTGAGAACAATGCACTAAAACCACTTGCAAGACAGCTCACCTGCACTGGGAAGATGTTTTCAACAAGCTCGAACTCTAGCCTGGGATCTCTAGAAACTTGCTTTCAGGCCACCCATATAGTGGGGAAAACCAATGGCTTTCAGGGGCATCCTCTGGAACTAAAGAACACTTTATCAGTGCACAGGTATGCAATCTTGCCACCAGCTTTGATGTATGCCAGTTGGGTTGCTGTAGTGTTTTTTTTTTTCTGTTTGTAAGTCCAGTCATCAACCAATTGCTACAGAGTATTGTTCCTATGACATAAATATCATGAAGTTTGGTCACATGTTGAACATACAGCAAGTGAGTTGGCATTCTTGACAAAATTCACTGATGAGCTGAGGCAAGGTGCACCCTTATTTTCAATGTGATAAGCAAGGTAACCAGGCCAATGGGAAAATTCCCACCAATCAGCAATTGCACCATGATCCAACTGTTGCTCATGGTTGCTAGGCAAAGACAAACTTGTGTAAATAACATGTGGTCAATGTGTGCATCAAAACGAGAAATTGATACCACACATATTTTGGGGTAAAATTTTGCTGTAAAGTGTTCATGAAATCAGTTTGCATACACTGCCACCTTAGAAAGCAAACAAAGGTTAGAATAGGTTTATTACTTGGAAATTGTAAAGGAAAAAAATAATGTAAAATAAAAAAAACTGCACATTTTCTTCAAAAGCAGGTTAGGTTACTTTAGGTTAAGTTTGGTTATGTTTTGTTTTTAAGTTGGTAAATTTTGCTAGTATTTGGAATGTTTCCATTAAAAGCATTATCTTAAAAGAGGTTAGGCTAGGTTATGGTGCATTTTTTTAAAACAATCTTGTTGGCAGTGTTGCCTAACTCCAATCCCCTTTTTGGTGTAATTTTCTTTCTAACTGAACAGTAAGCATTTGCAGAGGAATTTGATAGTCACATCCAGAAATATTGTGTTGGAGAAAATTAATGCCAGGAATCATGGAACACTTTAGCACAAGTTTGCCAATATTTCTTTTATTTCCAAAATATCAAAGATTTGGTTTAAAAAGACATCTAGTTCATAGCTTCTATGCTCGATGGCTCCATAAATAATCTGTAGCTTCACCAAAATCAGTGAAATGAGATTCTGTGGTATATATTTTCCCCATGAAATTGCAATAATTAAGGTAAAGTGAAAAGGTATTTGAATGCTCACAATGTGTAATATTAAAGTGCTTAACACGCGCACTGGAGGGGGGGGGGGTGAAATCCTTTCATGTCCACGAGCAGCTGCTTCACTTCAGCTTTTTGACAGCTAAGAGGAGACAGCTCCAACCCTAGGTATTTCACCACCTCCCCCGACGCCCCTATTCTTGATCGGGACGCCGTTGAAATGGAAGGTGACCCCTTGGATGACTTTCAGGGTCTTTGTTCCTAGAGCCAGCGCAAGTCGGATGACGTGTGACTTGGGCGCGTTAACTCGCATACTCCGATCTGATAAAATATATCTGTGACACCCAGCAAATAGCGCATCCCGTGCCCGCTGCCTGAAGCCAACACAAGATCGTCTGCGAAGGCCAGGGCATTATATCCAGCTCCCTCCTCGCCACTGGGCTTAAGCACAGGTCGCTTCCCCAATGCCTCAATCAACTCATCGATGACCATATTAAAGAGGATCGGGGACATGGGGCAGCCTTGTTTAACACCCGCGGTTCATAGGAATAGGCGATGTTTTGCCTTGAGCGCCACCGATGGTAGTGGTGACTCCTGAATATAGGTCATGGACAATATCATTGAACCTTTGTCCAACACCAAACCGTCTCAACGCCCTGAGGATGGAATGATGGGACACCTCATCGAACGCCTTGGTGACGTCCAAAAAGGCAAGGTTCAATTCTTTCCTCTTAGATTTACAGAGACGCAAGTGGGCGCTGTATGACCAACGCAGTCGATGCGCCCTTAAGCCCAAATAACCAACCAACAGAGACGCAAGGATTCACTGAGGACGAAAAGGTGCTCGTTGCATCCGTCCACAGAGGTGAATGCCTGCCACAACTGAATGAAGCATAGACACAGGCGCAAGAGAGCATTGCAAACGCATGTGCCTAACGTTCCATGACTATCCCGTAGTTAATTACGCCGCTGTAGCTAATACATTCCAGGTGGAAAAGAGGAGCGAGCTGATGTATTTCTTGATTGTGCCCATTTGTGATAAAATTAATCCATAAATGGTATTCAAATTCTTATTTAACACAGTTCTTTTTTACAATTGCAACCATGTTCTTCTATCTCCCTGTCAGTGTAAGCACCCATCTATTGTGATCTACGGTAGTGCGTGGATGAGACAATCGTACTGTGTGTGTAGACAGATACCTGAATAATAATCAGATTTCGATGAAGAAATATCCGGATGACCTCCAGGTATTGAGACACCATATCTGCGACATGTCGGTAAGACCGCGCCCGCTGCGGTCCCGGGCGCTCAGACATGCGACAGTCGACCGTCCGCGCGTCGGCCGACGGCCGCCCGTCGCCGCCGATCAAGTTATGTTCGCGACATTCAGGCTCTAGCCGCCGCTGTCGGTGAGCTGGGTCGCTAAATCGTGATGCCACTTCCCAATGTATCAATTGGAAACAAATAATTAATTTCCGCATACTAAAACAAGGTGGCCGAAATCCGAACCGGTCAGATTTTCGGCGGATGGCTCAGCCCTCCCTCCAAAGTATGACGAAGCCAATCTTGCACACGTCGTGGCACTCGCAGCAACAGCTCCGGCAGTATCGTCGGGTGCGACGCGAACGCACCTCTAGTTCAATATTTGCCGAGTTCAATACTCGCACCACTCGGGACATTTCCAATTCCACGGCCCACCGGCGAAGCAATGTGGACGGAGCCATCGACCGTGAATGTGCATAAAGTGCGTCGTGAACCACCCAATAAACAAACAAACGCACGTTTAGACCGGCGGCCGTCTCTGTCAGAGCGGCTGCCCAGGTGACGCTGCCGCCAGGTCGGCAGAGACGGGCTGCCCACATGGACGAAGTGTGCGCTGAAGCAGGCATGTCAGTCGGATGGCTGCTCATCAGGGTCGCGTTTGATTTGGTGCGTTTTTAGGGCGTAACGAGAAATCTCTTTCCCGAAAGATCATTTGGAGCTGAAGCGTACCGAATGAAGGTATCCAGGACAAGCCTGATTTTGTGTTGTTGATATATACTACAGCGTAGTACAGAAAAGCGCAGCTGTCGATTTCGTGTTGTTGATATATACTACAGGGTAGTACTGAAAAGCGCAGCTGTCGGTTTTCGCTGCATTGTTTCCTGCTCTTGCAGATCCATCGTGGCTTGCTAACCTTGGGGGCATTCGTCCTTCGTGCTTAGCCTAAAACCTGCTTTTTAAGTTATTGAATGCAGCTTCAAGCTTGAAGTGGGTAGCAAGCGAATTGTGCAGCGCCGAAGGATTTTTCTTGCCATCGCATACCGCATCCGCAAACAATCGGCAGCGATTGGTGTTCCGAAATGGGGGGAGCAAATTGTATGTTTGCCCCCTACTTAAGTCCCGGGGGACAGCTGCCCGCGTTGCCAACCCCTGTCCCGCACCCCTCCCAGCCCCCACCCCGCACCCCTCCCAGCCCCTACCCCGCATAGCCCCTGCAAATGTGTTTATAAAGTTAGTCGCACAAAGGTTTCATTTGACACCGAAATGTAGCTTCAATAAGTAAACTTTTAGTGTCATCACAGTAGAGCGATCCAGCTCACCAACAGCGGCGGCTAGAGTCTGCATGCCCGAATATGGCTTCATCGGAGGCGGCGGGGGGAAATTAGCTGACGCGCGGACGGGCGACTGTCGCATGTTTTAGCGCCCGGAACCGCAGAGTGTGCTGTCTTACGGACATGGCGCGGATATAGTGAAGGTCCTTTGGATATATCTTTATTGGAATCCGATTATTCAGGTATTTATCTACAATCACTGCAATTGTATCGTCCAGGTGTTAACGTGCTCCATACTCCACAGTAGATCGCTCTTTACGCTGAAGGTGAGATTAAAAATTGGAATTGCAATAACTGCGTCAAATGCCGATTGTAACAATATGATTTATGGATTCCTCGTATCTCAAATGGCCGGAATGAGGAAGTAACTGATTACGGTCCTCATTTTCTTCTGGGATGAATTATTCGCTGCAGAAGTGTGGTCTGACATCTTCCTGACTGATCAAATATCATCACTTTTCATTTGGCTTCGCTTCGCAAGACGTACCATCTTTGTAAATCATGAATGCGCATGCAGAATGTAGCCATGGGTCGAGAATGCGGTATGGCAGGTATGGCCATGGCCACACCAACTTCAAAATTGGTGTGGCATTTCCACACCAACTTTCATTGAGAGCCTCTATTTCAGAAACGAAAATGGGGCACACCTTGGGAACATCCTGTCTTCGCCACCGAGGCGGCCACACCAACTTCGCAAGCGATTCTCTACCCATGAATGTAGCCATGATATGGCTTGATATGATATATAAAATGCGAGAGAAGAGGGTACATCAGGAAGTGAGTTGGCTGTGGTATTGTATAACACCGCATGAATAATTTTTGGACTGACAAGTAATGGCCAATTATTGGCGAAATTATGAAGTTAGGGATAACAATCGCTGATGGTAATCACTTCCCTCCCAGCTCGGACGTTTTGGGATGCCGCTATCTCGGGTCTCGTGTGGTGGCACGTCGTCCGCCACTGCCACAGGTCCGCTGGCGCAGAAGGCCCGGTCGTGTGGTGGCACGTCGTCCGCCACTGCCACAGGTCCGCTGGCGCAGTAGGCCCGGTCGTGTGGTGGCACGTCGTCCGCCCCTGCCACAGGTCCGCTGGCGCAGTAGGCCCGGTCGTGTGGTGGCAGTCGTCCGCCACTGCCACAGGTCCGCTGGCGCAGTAGGCCCGGTCGTGTGGTGGCACGTCGTCCGCCACTACCACAGGTCCGCTGGCGCAGTAGGCCCGGTCGTGTGGTGGCAGTCGTCCGCCACTGCCACAGGTCCGCTGGCGCAGTAGGCCCGGTCGTGTGTGGCACGTCGTCCGCCACTGCCACAGGTCCGCTGGCGCAGTAGGCCCGGTCGTGTGTGGCACGTCGTCCGCCACTGCCACAGGTCCGCTGGCGCAGTAGGCCCGGTCGTGTGGTGGCACGTCGTCCGCCACTGCAACAGGTCCGTTGGCGTAGTAGGCCCGGTCGTGTGGTGGCACGTCGTCCGCCACTGCCACAGGTCCTCTGGCGCAGTAGGCCCGGTCGTGTGGTGGCACGTCGTCCGCCACTGCCACAGGTCCGCTGGCGCAGAAGGCCCGGTCGTGTGGTGGCAGTCGTCCGCCACTGCCACAGGTCCGCTGGCGCAGAAGGCCCGGTCGTGTGGTGGCACGTCGTCCGCCACTGCCACAGGTCCGTTGGCGTAGTAGGCCCGTTCGGAGCCGATCAGAGGCCCGATAAGGTCGGTGGGCGGAGCGGCTGGAGCGGCGGCGGCGGTGGCGGCGGTGGCGGTAGCGGCAGCGGTAGCGCTGGCTGCCCCCGGCCGTGCTGCAGATTACGCTTCCGACTGCGCACTGGCGGCCATGTTTGGCGCGGCAGATTGCGACAGCTGCCGCGGCCGGCGGCGGTGGCGGCGGCGGCGGGGGAACGGCGGGAGAGCGGCGGACACACGTGACCCGGAGACAGGGCCGGCCGCCGAGCCTCTGCCGCCCGGCCCGCGCGCTCCGCTCCCACCTCGCGCATACGGTACCAGTTGATGAGCTGCCGGACCACCTCAGAGCCATTGATGGGGCTCTGAACTGTGCTTGAAGAAGGTCGCTACAGTTATTAGCTCCGCGGTTCCCAAGCACGGGATAAACTCTGTGTACTATCTAGAAGCATGGAAAAAAATAGGCATTGGTAGAATGTGGTCCTTGAAAGGCACATGAAGCGTCACTCGTGGCCTGGGTGAGGTCAGGTGTCGGGAGTAGCCTGTGTGAGGTTATGTGACGGAAGACAACTGCGTGAGGTCAGGTGTCTGAAGTGGCCTGAGTGAGTCAGATGTCGGGAGTGGCCTGGGTAAGGTCGGATATCGGGAGTGGCCTGGGTGAGGTCAGATGTCGGGAGTGGCCTGGGTGAGATCAGATGTCGGGAGTGGCCTGGGTGAGGTCAGATATCTGGAGTGGCCTGGGCGAGGTGAGGTGTCGGGAGTGGCCTGGGTGAGATCAGATGTGAGTGGCCTTGGCGAGGTCAGGTGTCGAGAATGGCCTGGGTGAGGTCAGATGTCGGGAGTGGCCTGGGCGAGGTGAGGTGTCGGGAGTAGCCTGGATGAGGTGAGGTATCGGGAGTGGCCTGGGTGAGGTGAGGTGTCGTGAGTTGCCTGGGTGAGGTGAGGTGTCTGGAGTGGCCTGGGTGAGTCAGGTGTCTGGAGTGGCCTGGGTCAGGTCAGATGTCGGGAGTGGCCTGGGTGAGTCAAGTGTCTGGAGTGGTCGAGGTGAGGTCAGGTGTCTGGAGTGTCCTGGGTTAGGTTAGGTGTCGGGAGTGGCCTGGGCGAGGTCAGGTGACTGTTGCGTGCACCGTCACTCTCCGCCCACCCATCCCTGTACTGCCCCGCTCAGCCTGCGACGCGGCGCAGGAAGCCGCGGCTGGCGCTGCGGTGTGGAGACTGTCGGTGACGTCATCCCTGACTCAGCAGCCCGCCACACGGGTGGCCTCCCCGCCAGTGGTGACGTCACCGTTGGAGTAGCGGTACGCCACATGTCGGAAGCTGCACCAGGGACAGAGCAAGGATGCTTTAATGGATATCCGGTGGCCTACTTCAGTTGTCCACGGCTGGCCGGCAGGGTCAGATCTGAGTAACTGCATTACATAGTGTCCCGGGGCCGGCTTCAGTTGTCCACGGCTGGCCGGCAGGGTCAGATCTGAGTAACTGCATTACATAGTGTCCCGGGGCCGGCTTCAGTTGTCCACGGCTGGCCGGCAGGGTCAGATCTGAGTAACTGCATCATATAGTGTCTCGGGGCCGGCTTCTTGTCCACGGTTGACCGGCAGGGTCAGATCTCAGTAACTGCATTACATAGTGTCCCGGGGCCGGCTTCAGTTGTCCACGGCTGGCCGGCAGGGTCAGATCTCAGTAACTGCATTACATAGTGTCCCGGGGCCGGCTTCAGTTGTCCACGGCTGGCCGGCAGGGTCAGATCTGAGTACTGCACTACGTGTTGTCCCGGGGCCGGCTTCTTGTCCACGGTTGACCGGCAGGGTCAGATCTCAGTAACTGCATTACATAGTGTCCCGGGGCCGGCTTCAGTTGTCCACGGCTGGCCGGCAGGGTCAGATCTGAGTACTGCACTACGTGTTGTCCCGGGGCCGGCTTCGACGTGCTGGGGCGGTGGTGCAATGCGGCTGGCTTGGTAATGTGGACACTAACGTGCCAAGAGGAAGCAAAGGCATAGTACCTCATAACTTTGGAGGATCGTAACCTTAACCTTATGGCGTAGCATGTGGGTTCATGCTCTATTTTGCAGATCATGTCTAAAAGATACGAATGTGATGGGAGAAGGTAGGTGTTTATGTGTATTGTGTGCATTACAAATTCAGAGAGCCTGAGTGTGCGTGCTCTGTTTCGATTATGTTTTGCACAGTACCCACCTCGCGCGAGCAAGCATGACTCCGGCTCCACTCGACGTCATTCTACTGAAGCCACACCAGCCCTGCTGACCTTCAGGACTCGTCTCACTGTACCTTTCCTCGTTCCAATCCGTCTGTCCCATCATCTTCCCGTCTCGTAACTCGCTCCACCCCATCCCGTAAATACTCATTTTACGTCTAGTGCGATCTCGTTTTTCATCTAATGTGCCAATGCCTGAATAACGAGCTGTAACAGAAGCTCTTACAGTAGAACAGCCGTTATGAGCTAGTTTGTCCATTATATATATATATATATATATATATATATATATATATATATATATATATATATATATATATATATATACACACGTACGTACATCAACGCACCCGCACGCGACTGGTTTCGTGGACAGTACTGTGCAGTTCAACATGGTCAATTGATGCAACTTGGCGAAACAAAGATTGAACATGCACGTGCTATCATTTTGTACAATTTAATTATTAATTTCCCTTTAATGTGAGCTCGGCATCAATTTATCGATTTTAAATGCAGTATTTTGTGAACCACCCCGTATGCCGTCGCAGGTGTTCAGCTGAGTAGTGGTGAACACGGCGTTCAAACGAGGGCATACGTTATGACCGTATGACCGTTATGACAGTTATGCGAACTCGGCATACGTTATACGTATGACCACTGAGCCATCCTGTCAAATCGCCACCGCTACAGCACAACATCATACTCAATGTCACCACATCACTCATTACTGCAGAATGTATGTATGTATGTATGTATATATGTGTGAATATATGCATGTTTCCATGTCTATATCCAGTACATATAGACATGGAAACATGATGTTTCCATATGATGTACATACATTTGTTTAGTTATGGGCGCAAAAAAGCCGAAGCAGCTGACGCGCCCAACAATCCAACCTACTCACTGACACGCATATCTAAATTTGTATGTATGCTGGCTGGGGGTTGTCGACAGCGCCCAACAGCCTCACTGTCCATTTCTGTCGGGACCGGAAGCCCTGTTCCGGCGTGTCAGGATCGTGCTGTAGCCAGTGTTCGATACGTTTCGGCGCTTAACGCCACCGCGCACGCTACGATGTGCTGTGCAGTGGCGCCTTGCCAAGTGGACAAGTAGATAACGGCGCGCGTATGACAATGGTGTCGAAGCGAGAGCTGACTTCTGTGAGCCAGCTTGCGGCTCACACAAACCCGCACACATGTCAGCGAGTTCGTGGGAAACGGTAGCAGATCTGCTTCTGGGTGCCTCGGTAGTTGCTTATCTCACTCTGTTCCGCCACTTCAAAAAGCTGCCAGATGGGAGGTTCCATTGGCAAAGATGACAACCTCATCTCCGGGGAACGAGCTCGCTGATGAGGCAGCGAGACGAGCGGCACGGAGACCCTACACGCGTGCGCTTCCTCTCCCGGCACAAGATTTTTACCCCACGATCTCTACATACATTCATAAGAAGTGGCAACGCAGTTGGGACGCTCTGGGTACAAACAAACTCAAACAAATCAAGCCACATATAGGGCATTGGCCGTCGTCCTCCAGGAAGGTACGAGCTGAGGAGGTTGCATTAGCACGACTGCGAATAGGACACACGTACGCAACACACTGTCACCTGCTCAGAAATTAGGCCAGACCAATGTGCCCACGATACAACTCGTTCCTGACAGTACATCATATTCTAACATGTCACCTTTACGCACAGGACAGAGCCCAATATTGTGGGACTAACAGGACGCTCTCCAGCCTCCTTGGAGACAACTCTGAATGCCTAGGAAACGTGTGCCGCTTCGTCGCAAAAGCAGGTTTTTCAATACTATACCCGGGACAGTGAAGATACCGTGCTAAACCGTACCACCAATGCACTAATCTGAGTAGATAGGGCATACTGTTATGGGCGCTAAATGGCCTACCCTGGTCGATGCGCCCCCAAACCCCAATCATCATCAAAGATGACAACCGCTAGCGGTGATGACATATTTTGACAACACCATGAGCAATCTGGGATGACATGGGTGCTGTTATTCCTCATTGCTTGCCATTATCCTGCGAAACATGTGCCGGAAATTGGCCTGTCACATGATGTCAACCGCAGCAGCAGCGATTAAATAAGTTTGCATTGGCTATTTAGACTGTTCTAGGCTTTGCTGAACTGCACGACAGAGATGACGTGCTCTTTCTAGTGTTCATCTGTGAAGTTGAGGCTTTAAAAAAGTTGAAGGAAGCCCAGCGTCCTACGAGTTCGTTGAATTTAAATAAGTAGACTATGCTCACCTCGTCATGTTTGCTGAGCCTACAACTTTTTCGCACGGGTATTTTAGCTCAATATGTTTTGTATGCACTATTACCATTGTGGTAGCATTTTGAAATGCAGTTTTCGACGCGTTATTTCTGACCCAACTCCCATGCGGTTTAGGTACGGCATTTGGCAACGGGTTAATGCGGGGATGTGGGGCTGAATTGAAAAATAACAGACCGGTAGTCGGAAACCAATTACGTACG